>CAWUFW010014757.1:0-398121 GCA_963921515.1 Calotriton arnoldi
CCAAGTCTAACACAAGGTATTTATAATAATATGTATTTATAATAACATACTCTCTAGCATGTTTTGATATCTCCTACCCGGAGTTATACACAATGCACACAATACATTAGCACAGAAACACAGTAAATAGCACGTAATACACAGTGGACCCCAAGGGGGACCAAACCATATACTAAGAAAGTGGTATAAGAACCACGACTTGGGTCAAGACAAGGTTTAGAGGACGTAGAAGTGCTGGGGACCCAAGGAACCACCCAAGGTGAGTAACTAGGAATCCCACGGGGAGCGTGTGCAGTGTGGGAACACGACAGCGTGCTCCGTACAACTCTACGGGTAAGTCGCGGTTGGATTTTTAAAGATTAAGGACCCTTCCCAGTGGACCCTGAAGAAACCCCGAGGAAGACAGAAAGTTGGAGAGCCACCCCACCCATGGATACCCTAGTACCTACGTTACCTACACCAGGGAAGCCGGGTACATATGTGTGAAGTGGTGTCGGAAGCCGCCGTCGAACCCAATGGAGAACTTCAGGAAAGTGCCTCTGCTGAAGAAGGAGAAAGTGTCCGGGGGAATCCAAAGGTGGATTCTAGTTGAGAGATACCTGCAAGCAGAGGGGACAGAGTCTATGTCACTCAGGAGTGACCAGGAGACTTGAAAGATGAATGCCCTCCGATGTCGGGTGTTGCAGGATGGATGACAAGGACGTTGACCCTGCAGCTGTGAGGACCAGGCGATGATGAGGAAGACCAGGAGCCATGCATGAGCTGTCCCACGAAGGATGTCGAATGCTGAGGGGTCGGTGTCTGGCGGGAGCACCAACAAGCCTTGGCAAATGCAACCAACGCAGCAATTGAAGAAGGAGCAACGTCGGGACCAGCAAGGTCCAGGAGACTCACCACAGGCAGGGGAGTCAGGGCAAGCCCCGAACAATCAGGGGAGCCCAAGAGAAGCAAAGGTGACCCTCAAATGGACCCACAGGCCGGAGGCACTGGAGTCGCAAGAGGATCTCAAGCAGCTCACCAAAAGATGCAGGCCACGGTGCACACAATGTGGTGTGGCCCAAGATTCTGGTCACTGGAGGTTCTCGAGGTTGGGGCTACTTGGAGCCCAAAGATCTTCTTGGAAGGAAGCCAACAAGCCTTTGCAACTGCAAGCTGACGCAGTGCACAGGGGTTCGGTTATTGCAACCCCCACGAGGGATACTGGCCTCAAACTTGGTGAGAGGGCAGGGCAGGCCTTGTGAGCTGAGGAGAACCACCACCTGTGTTGCAGAGCCTTCGGAGTCCGGAGGAGCTCAGGATCAGCAGACCGGTCGACTTAGTTGCAGTGCCTGCGAATGCAGGGGAGTGACTCCTTCACTCCAAGGGAGATTCCTTCAGGTGTCTTTGATGCTAACAGGACTTGGAAGGTTCCTGTATGGTGCACAGGCACAGACGATGCAGCAGACTGGAAGGGAGACGAAGTCAGGCCAAAAGAAAGTGCAGCGAAGTCCAGAGTGCCCAGATGGTAGAAGAAGAAGTGGTGTCTGATCTGAATCTTATCCCACGACGAATCTAGGGACCTTAAGTACCCTAGGGAAAGGGTTGGGATGATTCAGGGTACCTTCCCAGGGGAGGGTCTGGACAGGGGGAAGGTTACTCCCATGTCCTTTGTCCAGTTGCACACCAGAGCAGGAACCAACGGCTCCCAGGACTGGTTTGAACTGGACTATGCACAGGGACCCCAAATGTGCCCCTCATGCAGACTTAGTGGCACTGGCAAGCGCACCCACCCGGTCCCAATACACTAAATCCTGTGTGGGAGGTGGTCACACCTCCCTGTGACAGGATAACTATTGCTCTGCCTTCCCCTGCTCGAGCTTGGCTCAGCAGCAGGAGGGCAGAAATGTGTCTCTGATCTGCAGCAACTATTTTGTGCTGTCCGGGTCTAGAAGGTTGGCACCGGGAGCACTGAGAGCCTAACGGAGGGCTCTTCCAGGGCTTGGAATCATACCTCCTACACCATTTACGGTGTGGGGGTATGATTCCAATATGTTTGATACCAAACATGATAGGATTCGGTGCAGCCAGTTTCGAGATGGTCATCACGTAATTACGCGGTGCCCCTCTATATAGTATATGGCTGCTTCACTGACAACCCGGGAGAATGGACTCCGTAGGCTGTAGGGGTGTCCTACTCATGCAGGGACACCCTCTCACTTAGAACCAAGCACCCTGCCTTCAGGATTGCAAAGGCTTGCTATAGGGGTGACTTATAGGTTTTAAGTGCAGTGACCCTAGATATAGGAAACCTATATCTTTAGTAAGTGGTGCTAGCACCAGCTTACACAGGCTGCAATGGCAGGCCTGTAGTTACATTTCGTATGATCTCTCATAGGTGGCATAATACATGCTTCAGCCCATGGGAGACCTCTGGGGTACTTATGCCTTGGGTACCTTAGTACCATGTAATAGGAACTTATAAGGTACCTCAGTAACCGATCTGGGATGTACCTGAGTACTGAACATAACAATTTAAGAGAGAAAGCAGAGAGACTGGGGTCCTGATTAGCAGGATCCCAGTCAGACTAGTCAAAAACAGCTTAGCACCAGGCAAAAAGTGGGAGTAACCATGCAGAAGGATCCTACCTTCCTACAGTTCTCTTGCCGCCGATGCTGCCCTGCGGCCCCTCCCCCCTGCATGTTCCCGCTCCCGACTCCCAGCTGCTCTCCCTCTCCCCAGCCCCTACTTAATGGCAGCCGTGGTGCGGCCGAGCCGCTGGCGTGTCAAAGGCGCGTCAAAGGCAAGCCTGTCTGTTCTCATCCGCAACCCGACCGCGACCAGTGGCAGGGACTCTGGTCCTCCGACCTCCCGCTGCTACGACTCAGCAACCCTCCACGCACTCAACCCTGGACTCAACAACAACTGCCAGCTCGCGACGCCAAGCATCAGCCAAGGCCCGTTCTCCTGCCGACACTGCCGCCGCACTTTCACCCACCTGCGGACCCCAACAGCTACCACCACCCAACCAGACGCCAGCACACCCAAACCCCATAGCTGCATCCTCCTCAATGTACGCTCCCTGCACAGACACGCAATAGAAATCTGGGACCTCCTTAGCACCCTCTCACCCGATGTAGCCTTCCTCACAGAGACCTGGACCAATGCCAGATCAGCACCCGACATCGCAACCGCCATCCCTGACGGATACAAGATCCAGAAGAAAGACCGCCCCAACCACCCTGGAGAAGGCCTCGCCATCGTCCACAAAAGCTCCCTCCGACTGACAACCTCCATCTCGAATGACTCCTCGCCCCCTATGGAACACATCCACTTCCAGATCCAGGTCAACCCCAGAACAACTCTACGCGGAACCCTCGCCTACAGTCCTACCGGACCCCGCACCCTGATCACTAACACCATCGCAGACTACATCACGCCCCACACCCTCACCTCCAGGGACTACGTACTGCTCGGAGACCTGAATTTCCACCTTGACAACCTCAGCGACCCCAACTCCACCGCTCTCCTAGACAACCTAACCAACATCGGATTGAAGCAACTTGTCACCAACCCCACCCACAAGGCGGGACACACCCTCGACCCCCATCTTCACCGGAGGAATCAACATTCACTTCAGCCACACCACACAACCCCTCTGGACGGACCACCTCTGCGTTCACTTCTCCTTCTCGAAACCCACCGCACACAAGCCAACGCGACGCCCCGCGCAGAAACTGGAGCAAGATTACCGAAGAGCACCTCACCTCCGCCCTCAGCTGCACTCCTCCCCCACCACATCCGACGCCAACTCTGCAGCAAATGAACTCCACAAATGGATCGCTGACTGTGCCAACACGCTCTCACCCCTCCAGAACTCCGATAGACAACACACTACGAAAGCCACCTGGTTCACCACGGACCCCAGAGAATCCAAGCACTCGTACCAATGACTCGAGAAAGCGTGGAGGAACAGCAAAACCCAGGAAGCATGCATCGCCTAAAGGACCGCCACTACAGCACACCACCAACTCATCAGATCCACGAAGAGGAACTTAATCCAGGACAGAATCCTCTCCAACTCCCACAACACCAAGGAACTCTTCAACATCATACAAGAATTCACCAGACTCCCCAGCGAAACCTCTGACGTCACTCCCTCTCAGGACCTCTGCAACAAACTGGGCTCCTTCTTCCACCACAAGATCAGGACTCTCTATGACAACTTCGATGAACAGAACCAAGGCACCGACCCAACACCTTCCACCAGCAACTCCACTCAGCCTCCCATCCTCGCCTGGACCCTTGTCACCACAGAAGACACCGCAACGACCATGAGGAGCAAACACTCCGGAGCACTCACTGACCCCAGCCCGCCGCACATCTTCCACAGTGCCGCCTCCGCCATCGCACAAGAACTACAACGGACAATCAACTGCACCCTCGAAACAGGCACGTTCCCTGATGATTGGAAATGCAAAGAAGTCAAACCGCTCCTCAAGAAGCCCTCCGAAGACCAGAAGGACCTCAAGAACTACAGACCCATCTCCCTCATCCACTTCGCCGCCAAAGTCACCAAGAAGATCGTTAACATCCAGCTGACAAACTTCATAGAATCCAACGACATCCTCGACACATATCAATCCGGCTTCGGCAGCAACCACAGCACCAAGACCGCCCTCCTAGCCGCCACGGACGACATCCGCACACTCCTCCACCTAGGCCACACTGTAGCCCTCATTCTACTAGACCTCTCAACAGCCTTCGACACCGTCTCCCACCGCACACTAGCCCCCAGACTCCACTATGCCGGCATACAGGGAACTGCCCTAAACTGGATCTGCTTCTTCCTCGCCTGCCGAACTCAAAGAATCAGACTCCCGCCCTTCCTCTCCGAACCCATAGAGATCAGATGCGGAGTACCCCAAGGATCCTCCCTCAGCCCCACGCTCTTCAACATCTACATGGCCCCCCTCGCAACCATCGTCAGAAAACACGGACTCAGCATTGTATCCTATGCCAATGACACCCAGCTCATCCTCTCCCTGACCAAGCACAACTTCCAGGAAGGAATGAAGGACGTCGCAACCTGGATGAGCAGCAGCTGCCTGAAGCTCAGCTTGGAGAAAATGGAAGTCCTCACCCTCGGATCCACCCCCTCCGCGAGGGACGATACCTGGTGGCGCCCCACCCTCAGCCACCCTCCCACTCCCACGGACCACAGCAGCAACCTCGGCATCATACTTGACTCCTCCCTCACCATGAACCGACAGATCAACGCTGTATCCTCCACATGCTTCAACACCCTCCGCATACACCGCAAGACCTTCAAATGGATCCCCCGAATCCAGGAAGACCGTCACCCACGCACTCATCACCAGCAGGCTGGACTACAGGAACGCCCTCTACGCCGGAATCAACAAATCTCTACTCCAAAAACTCCAGTCCGTCCGGAACGCCGCTGCCAGACTCGTCCTCAGCATCCCACGTCAAGACCATATCATCCAGCACCTACGAGACCTCCACTGGCTCCCCGTCGAAAAAAGAGTGACCTTCAAGCTGCTCACACACGCCTACAAAGCCCTCCACAACACCGGACCCCAATACCTCAACGAAAGAATCTACTTCTATGCCCCCAAGAGAAACCTCCGCTCCGCTGACCTAGCCTTGGCCGAAATCCCCCGCATCCACAGAGCCAGAACGGGAGGCAGATCCTTCTCCTACATCGCGGCCAAGACCTGGGATAAACTCCCCTCAGCATCAGACGAAGCCCCACACTGCAAGCATTCAGGAAGAGCCTCAAGACCTGGCTTTTTGGATGACCGGAGCTGCCGGAATCCCCCCTCCCCCAGTGCCTTGAGACCCTCACGGGTGAGTCGTTCGCTCTATAAATCCCGGATTGATTGTGTCCGTTGGAGATGGTTGTTGAGAAGGTGAGGTTGAGGAAGCCATTAAGGAAGTTCATTTTTTTACATGTTATTTGCTGTGTGGCAACTTCCTGGATGTGTGACAAAACATACAATTCTGTCACTGAACTTTTATGAGTAATGCAGTAACACCGCCTTATTTCACAGAAATTACCAAGAGCAAAAGGCTGGAAATAAAAGAACACGGAAAAAGCTGTAAAACGCTCTATACAGGAGTTGCACCCACTCTTCCTCACGTTTTGATGTTTTTTTTTCTCTTGGGGTTTAATTTGAGAAGTCCATAATACTGCAACGTTATTACAGTATGGCGGTATTCGCTGCATGTGTAACACCTAACTTCAAATGAATGCACTTCCTCCTGTTTTTAATGGGTATGTTGAAATGACACTGGCGTTTCTTCCTCAAGCAACGTGCAAGCTGAAGCTAGGAAGTGTTACTCATGGGTGCTTTAGACATGAGAAACTGAATCACGAGACTGTTGTTGGAGGAGAGGCTGGTAAATGACACCCTGTTCTGAGACACTCAGTTCCGAGTCATGCCCTGTGACGCATTATCGATCAGACCACACCCGTGCCCCACACATCGTGAACACGTGATTTTTTTTTTTTGCTGGTATACGGCTGAGGCACTCAAATTAACCCAAGCTCAAAACAAGTAACACTCCATATTCTGCGCTCAAGCCTAGTAAACAAACACTGCTTAAAGAATTGTTCTCATTAACAATGACACAACTAGTTATGTATACAAGTCTCCGTTTTTTTAAATAGTAAATGCTATTGCCTTTTGTATGAATAACAATGGATTTCTGAAAACTACCGTACTCTGGTATAAATTCCAATTGGCCAGTTACATATATATTTTACTAGCTCTAGATGGTTGAACACGACCTTGCGTTTTTTTAAATTCAGTGTGCCAAAAAAAAAAAACATTAGCAACAACTGAACTGCAATTTCCTATCAGGTATGCACCAATATTTTTTCATAATACTGTATGTACAGTTAATAACAGATCACATTCATTCTGAATCAGTTATAGGGTATTGTATTTTATTGGGGCTTTTTATATTGTGCAAACCTAACTCTGAAAAAGTGGTGTGGGGACAGAGGGGGGAGTAGCAGAGTCCTTTATATAAATGACTGATGGTGATAAGCTACGGGGAAAGAGGCATCAGTGCTGCAAAAGTATAGGCAGGTGGGCATACAGAGCTGCGGTCAGCTCGATGGGAGCATCTGCCATGATGGGTGCGGGCGATGAAAGGAGCAGAAGAAGGTTTTGAGTTCTTTCTAGAACGTTTGAGTGTTGGGCCTACTCTTAGCTGACGGGGAGTTTGTTCCAGAGGTTGGGCATGGTAGAAGAAGGCCTGCCTTCTTGTTTTCTCTTTACTTCACTTTGGGATGTCTAGTTTTCTTAAGCTTATGGCCAGGGACATAGCTTAGTGAGATTCAGGGGGTGTGGATCTCAAATTTCCCAATTAAAAAAAGGAGGGGTGCTAGCTACGGTCAGGGCCTGGGAGGCATTAGTAGACTGTATGAAGGATCCAGACCGCCTATCGCCAGCGACGTCCCCGGGTAGTCCCCTAGTTCTGGCCCCCGCTTAGAAATGCTGGAAGTGGAACAGCCACAATTGTGGTAATACCCAAGAAGGATAGACCGCCACAGAAATGTAGCTCATATCAACCCATCTCCCTTATTAACATTGAAACAAACATTTTAGCCAGAATATTAGCCAATAGGCTCACCGGAGTAATATCCAGCCTCATACACCAGGACCAGTCAGGCTTTATGCCAAAGAGATCTACAAGACTCAACCTTCGGAGGTTACATAACTGGCTGGAGGTCGCGAATACCAGAGCAGACCCCCACCTCATCCTGTCACTTGATGCTGAGAAAGCGTTTGACACCGTCCACTGGCCCTTTCTCATGTCCGCCCTGGAGGAGTTTGGATTTGGCCCTACATTCAGGCAATGGATAGCCCTTCTCTATGAAGGACCCATGGCCAGGACACGGGTCAATTGGGTAGTTTCACGGGAATTTCCAATAGAACACGGGACACGTCAGGGATGCCCTCTGTCCCCCCTCCTCTTCGCTTTGGTGTTGGAGCCTCTTCCATGTGTCATCCGGACGCATCCAAATATAACGGGTTTCCGGGGGAGGGGGAATTAGTCCTTGGACGAGCGCATATCCTTATATGCTGACGACATCCTTCTGTATGTCACAAACCCCGAAGAAACGCTCCCGAACATTTTGGATAGTTTCGAAAGATACGGGACACAGGCAGGGTATAAAATTAACTGGGAAAAATCTTGCCTATATCCAGTGGGTCAGGGGGGAGGGTCAAACGGACACATTAGCCAACTTCAGATAGCGCCCAATGGAATAAACTATCTGGGAATTTATGCCACCACGGATAAAGCAGAAGCTCTAAATCGTAACCTCTATAGAGTACTCAAAGACTTTAGCACAGATGTAGAAAGATGGAAATCTTTGCCATTAACATTGCTGGGCAGGGCGGCGCTCTATAAAATGATAGTACTCTCTAAATTCCTATATATCCTTCAAAACACATATCAACCAGTACCAGACGAGGCATTCATTAAAATTGATGACACACTGAGGACGTTCCTATGGGACGGGAGGCCCCCCAGAGTAGCACTTTCAACACTACAACGCAATCAATATAATGGAGGCATATCCCTACCAGACGTTAAAGCATATTACTGGGCAGCTCACTTGATTGTGGTAAACGACTGGGAACATATGCCGGTAGACCACCCCACATACGCACTGGATCGCACACAATTTGAAAAGCGCCCACACATACACTACCTCTACGGTGGGAAGGGAACTGCACAACTTTTTATGGCCACACGAGTGGTGGTGGCTGCATGGAAGAAAGCGGAAAGACAAATGAAGTGGGATAATCGAGTCACAAAGGAAACCCCTCTTTGGGTGGGAGGGCGACTTAAAGAATTTACAAAACTGACTGTCTTTGGGAAATGGGACCTGTTAGGGATCTCACAAATCAAAGACATATTGGACCGTACCGAGCTTGTGGCATTTTCCTTCCTCCAGACAGAATACGATATGCACCAGACATAGTACTACAAATACCTGCGGTTAGCACACGCTTGGAGGACACAGAATATAGACGTAGACAATCTCCCTGAATACGCCCCTTTAGAGGGACGACTCTTAATGGGCGAGATCAAAGAAAAGGGAGTCTCCTGGACATACCGAACCATAATAAATAACAAACCAGACTCTCTTGTGAAATTGAGAGCGAAATGGGAGGTAGAATTAGGCGAGATTGACGACCTGGATTGGGAAATTGTGCTGATGCACCCCCGGGAGGTAGCTATCAAGTCCCGTCTTAGACTGATTCAGTTTAAATATTTGCATAGGATATACTATGACAGAGCTCGACTACATCGCATAGGGAGGGCTGACACACCTAACTGCCTTAGATGCAACATGACCAATGGTACTTATTTCCATACGATATGGGAATGTCAACATATACAGAAATACTGGGCAACCCTACTGACGGAATTAGAAGACATACTAGAAGATAAGATTTCCCTGAACCCCAAGTTCATATTGCTGGGTATACATACAGAAGTTGACCTTCCCAAAAGAAAGTTAACGCTGCTTAATTTGGGACTAGTGGTGGCCAAACGAGACCTGGCACGCAAATGGGGAACAGCACAAAGCCCCTCAATGGATGAGTGGAGGAAGGGAATTGATATGTATATGTCAGGGGAGAAAACGGCATATATAGTTCGTGGCTGTCCCAAAAAGTTCCAGAAAATATGGAAACCATGGATAAAACATTATGGTCTTCTGATTACGGACTCGCAGTGAGCTCCTACGGCCGGGGGGTGACCGAGGGGGCGGGAGGGAGGGGTCTGAGTGACAGGGGAAGTGAGTTACCATCTCTGAAAGATTATCTGTTATTGTCGTATATACTACTGCCGTTGAATAACAATGTCAATGTAATGCTGAACATAATCTCGCTTTTTGGAAGTCTCCACTGTATCTGTACTACAATCAAGAAAATGCCAATAAAAACAATTTAAAAAAAAAGAAATGCTGGAACTGTTGAGATACTGGATGTTAATGCCTGAATTTCAATAGGCCTGCTTCAGACCACAAACTATGATTTCCAACTGTCCTTTAATTATCGCATTGATGATTCCCAATGGGACACAGGTATTTGCTACATGGATCTATGGGCACAACTTGGGAAGGCGGGTGGGTATTAAGGGGTGGGGAGTTCTAAGTTACTACAGATGCTCTGGTATGGATGGGTTAATATATGATATCAATGTTCATGTGTTTATTCTTGCTGCTCGCCTCTTGACAGTACTTGACAATCAATAAAGTCTGTTCAAAAAAAGAAATTGTGGGGCAGAGGGAGGAGGGGGTGAGAGGACCAAGGTTCGGGACTGACTGTTTCCATGAGGAGCAGGGTCAGTACTGATTTGCATTAGGTGGGACTCTGTTTGCAGTGCCACATTTGGCAAAAAACAGTGGATTGAAATGCTACCCATGGTGATTACCACTGATTAAACTAATTGCAAGCGTTCACCACATCAATGTTTTTTTGATTGCCATTAGTATGTCTGTAAACCTGAGAATGGCACAGCTTTCCAAGCCTACTATTGCAGTGTTTTTGGATACTCACATTCACAAATTGCACCCATTCAAGGAGTACTTCTATGGGTGCATATTTAATACTTATTTGGTAAACCAGTCACTATATATATTTAGGTTTCTGCTCTAAACAATTTGAAAGATCTTAGTAAAATCAGAGCGATGAGAAAAACCACCACAGACATAGCAGACCTGACACAGGGCTCCCAGACCCAACTAACAAAGAATTCATTTGGAGAGGGTCACAACCCAAACACGCCCTTTTAAGTTATGCCTGTGCCCTTCCCACCTGGGCCTGGTAGTTCTCCCTGGTAAATCCTAACTAAGGTCATGAACAACACAACAGCTTGGAGTCCATGCCCTCGGATCACATATTTTACATTTATTTTAACTGCACTCACTTTTCTTCGTCTCTGCTACAAGAAGTCTTGATGGTACAGTTGTCAAATTGGTGCATGTAGGCATGGCTACTTGTTTCCAGTCCTCACCTTTTACAAATCATTTTATCAAGTGACTGACAGCCCTGTTTACGAAGTCCAAGTCACGAATAGCCAGGAAATCAATAGGGCAAGCCAGAGCAGAGCCATGGGTGTGGCTTGTCTCAAGAAAAAAAAACAAGCCAAGCACAAGCCAAGCCATGCAAACATTTGGCATGTATATCATGCAGCACACATACTGTGAAAGTATGATACAGTCTCTTCAAAACTCGAAAAAGTGTATTTCTTTAACATACAGAAGTGTTTCACCTTAGTATATCAGATTATACTCATTAGAAGGTCCGGTAGCCTGTAGAACCTGCCACTTCCAACATGACCTTGAGCTGACCATACCCTCAGAGCTAGGAAGTAGCCAGAGCTTCAAAACACATGGTTTAAGCTGTATACTTTGCAATGTTAGATCCCTAGCAAAGCACCCTATTGAAATATGGGATTTGATTTCCTCACACTCCCCTGATATCTGTTTTTTTACAGAATCTTGGCTGAATCCTGCCAACCTCCCCTCGATTAATATAGCTATCCCGAACAGCTATAAAGTTATCCATCTTGACAGGGAAGGCAAAATGGGCGGTGGTATTGCAAAAGCTTTTAAGAACTCCCTCAATGTGAACTGGGTCTCGACCATAAGTAGCACCAGTATGGAAGTAGGGATTTTCAGAATAGATATATCCACGTCACATCTGGAACGGAGCTCTGGTCTATCGCCCCCCAGGACCTAGGACCAACTTTTGTGATCAACTGATAGAGCAAATAGCCTTGCATGTATTAGCATCAAATAAATTTCTCTTGCTCGGCGATTTCAACTTCCATGGGGAAGAGCACTCTAACCCAGAAGTTAGTAATCTTTTACTTAACCTTGAATCACTAGGACTTATCCAAGATGTCAAAGGCCCTACGCATGTGGCAGGCCACACGCTGGACTTAATTTTTTCTAATACTGACCTTTTGGTCTGTAAATCACCCATCCCTTTAACGTGGACAGACCATTTTATGATCATGTTCACCATCCAGCTCACGTGTCCTGTGGGCCTGGTAATGAACAAAGGTAAATGACCAGAAGTACGTAGACCATGGCATAAACTCACTCCTGAATCCTTTAGGGAGGTTTTTATCCCCAAACCCCCAGATGGTAACTCTGACATATCTAAGATGCTGGAAGGCTTTAACTCTGCCTTTACGACAGCTCTGGACGCAACAATCCCTTTCAAAACCCATGGCCTCTCACAGCGTCGACCGTCTGCCCCATGGTACTCGCCAGACATAAAAGCCGAAAAATCCAAATGCAAAACTTTAGAGCGACTCTGGCGAAGAAGGAAAGATCCCCATGACAGGGACCATTATAAACAGGCCCCTTAATACCATCTGAATATAAAAACGGCCAGACGAACTTTCATTATAAATCAAATAGAACAAGCCAGTAACTCTTCGAAGGCCTTGTTCAACATAGTGCGGGACTTTACTTCCCCGCAAGCTTGCACTCAATCCCCGGTAGAATCTCAGGAGCTCTGCGATTCACTGGCTGTCTATTTCCAGGAAAAGATCAATAACATATATGCCAAAATTTCCAGCGGCCACTATGCAGGACTTAGGAACAGCTATTAGACCCAATGAGCAAGATAAAGCGTCCCATAGTACCCTGAATTGTTTTCAGACAGTCACGTTAGAGGAGGTACTCAATTCCTTGGTCACGGCTAAATCCGGCTCTCCTCAGGATCTCTGCCCCCCTCAGAAGATGACCTCTCTAGCCACTTGCTGTGCCCCCATGATTCAAGATATTTTTAACTGCTCTATATAGTTATTCCCTTGGCATGGAAGGAAGCATACGTTCGACCTATTCTGAAAAAAGCTACATCTGACCCACGAGTATTCAGTAACTTCCGCCCAATATCTCTACTACCTCTGTTGGGCAAACTACTTGAAAATCTAATAAATAGGCAGTTGGGGTTGTATCTTGAAACTAATAAAATCTTAGATCCTTCACAATCAGGGTTCCGACCTGGTTTTAGCACAGAGACTGCGCTCTTGGCAGTGACTGACTCGCTTAGACAAGTGATGGACGCAGGAGGTGCGATGGTATTAATACTATTGGACCTGTCTGCAGCCTTTGATACCATCTCACACACAAAGCTGTTGGAAAGACTGCAGACTTGTGGTATCCAGGACACTGCTTTAAAGTGGCTGCAACATTTTCTAACAGACAGGCAACAGACGATTATACTGGGCTCTTACTGCTCAGACAAAATGCAGTTGGACAAGGGTGTACCCCAGGGGTCCTGTTTAAGTCCGACGCTCTTCAATATATATATGGCGCCTCTAGCAAAGATCGCTGAGCGGTTTGGCTTTGAGATAATTTCTTACGCTGATGACACTCAGCTTATGTTTACTGTTGGCCCCAACCTAGAACTAGAGAAAATGCCTTCGCTGCAGGAATGGTGGCAATATCAAATTGGATGACTGAAAATTGCCTCCAGTTAAACCCGGAAAGACGGAGATCATGCTAATGGGGAAAGCCCCTACCCTTTGGTCGGAGGAATGGTGGCCCCATCAACTTGGTACAGCTCCTGTGCCTAAACAAAGTGTCAAAAACTTGGGGATAAAACTTGACCAGACCCTAACCATGAAAGATCATATTGCCGCCACTACCAGTTCATGCTACTATAATCTTTGCCTTCTACGCAGAATTTTTCCCTTTCTGCCCACGAATTCTCGCAGGACCCTTGTGCAGGCCATGGTGTTTAGTAGACTGGACTACGGGAATGCCCTGCTGGCTGAAGTGGGTGAGACATTGATCTCCAAGTTACAGGTGGTCCAGAACACCGTGGCCAGACTCACTCTGAACCGTCCCGCAGGTACTCCCTCTGCCCCATTGTTGAAGGAACTGCACTGGCTACCGGTAAAGAAACGGTCCTTTTTTTAAATCTGTTGCCTCTCATATAATGCCCTGAGAGGCAAAGGTCCACTCTACCTTCAAAAAAAACTCACAGTTTACAGACCATCCCGAAATCTCAGATCCAGCTCGCAGGCTCTTCTGTGTGTGCCTCGTATACGTCAAACGCGCACCGGGGGCAAGGCTTTCTCTTACCTGGCCCCAGGATAGTGGAATAAATTACCCATCACTCTTCGTGAGATCCCCAACTATAATATTTTTAGGAAACAACTGAAAGCTTGTTTGTATTAATTACTTTGGTGATCCCCCTGCTCAGATGTTCCTCTACAGCACCTAGATGCCCCCGGGTGATTTGTGCGCTATACAAGTGGCTGTTAAAAAAAACCAAAAAAAACTACTACATAGACATTTATTAATAGAATTAAACTTTAACTTAGAAACATTAATGGTTCATCCCTCAACTACAATGTCATTGGTGAAGTAAGAGATAAGTCAGTAGTCATATAAACTTTATACGTGGCCTGTATTCTTATTATAGATAGAGCAACATTATAGACCATTAAATGAAACATGAGAGGGCTTGTACAGCTCACATCCTGAACTCAAGTGTTTTAAAAGTGCTCTCATATTTGATAAGAAAGAACAAGCATTGGCATAGCAAATCAGTCGTGTCTTTGGGACCTTATAAGTGTTTATCCACACAGCATTATATCCTGGGTGCCGTGCCTCGAGGGACTGAAGAACTATACAAATCTCATGTTGCAAGCTAGAATAGAAATAACACATCACTGAATAATGTTTTATTTACCAATTCTAGAGATGGGTTGAAAGAAAAATGTGTAGAAAGGCCTGTAGCAATTGTTCTGCTTGACACAGTCTTTCATTCATCCAAGGCGGAATAAGAGAGTACAGGGCACCAATCATTCAAGCTCGACCTAAAAAAATCAAAGCAAGGAATAGTGGGCTGCTCCACCCTAGGAGGGCCTTAGACAGTAGCTAAGGGAATGAAGACAGGATGGGCAGGCAGACATTAGACAGCAACGTGTACCTGTTACAGTACTCTTGCATCACATGGGTGTGTGGGGTGCACTGCAATGGTGAGGATGCCCAGGAGATCTTAGTACTGTATGAGGAGGGACATATTAAAGCAAAGGCTTGCAGTATACAAGGAGAGATCATCCAAAGTGAGGTACAGTCCAGAGCAAAGGTGGTGAGCATTTTGGTGGCAGCGCACAGAGAGGAGGAGTGCACAGCCAACGTGTGCATTATACAGTGAGTGGTAATGTGTAAGGACAGAGTACTGGGAGGTGCACCAGCGATATAAACATAAGAGAGAATAATGACCTGGGACGATAAGCAGGTAGATGCACAGGGGAGTACAGTACACAGTGAGGCGAAGCAATACACTGGGAGAGACATGGAACGGTGAAGAGGCACTGCTTAGGGTGGGAACATGCAGATTGAGTGGGTACAAGGATGTGGAAGGGAGACAAGTGCATAGTATGGGGGCGGTGAGTAGCAAAAGAGGTTAGTAGAGAGGGAAAGATAATATTCTGAAAGGAAGGGTAGCGGAAGAGAAAGGGGATACTACACTGGGGAAGTGGTGCCGTGCATAGGGAAATGGATGTGAGGAGCATGAGGATGTGTATTTGTGTTCCACTTACTTTCACTGTTAGGAGCAATTATGGGATGCAGCAAAGCACCCACCCCTCCTTAGCAATATTTTAATGCTTAGCTCCAACCGACCTTAATAACTCAGCCCACAACAACTTTTAATGGATTGTGAAGGGGATGATTGGACGCAGAAATTATATAGTAAAATGACTGTTACCATCCAAGCCAAGCATGAGTTAATTAGGGGTGGGGAGAAAAGTCCTACAGCTTAAAGAAGCCTGCTAGAAGGAGGGAGGGGTAGACATGTGTGCCATTAAACAGGGCCGCTCATACCCTGAGTGCCCGTAGGAAGTTGAGCATTTCTGTGCCCCAGAGAAGCAGGGTTTTCAGGATCAGGCAGCTGCAGTTCGGATGAATGAGAGATCAACATTATCAGAGCGAGAACAAAGGCAATATGTGAACAACAGCCTTTAAATTATGCCTAAAAGCGAGTGCGTCCATGTAATATTACTTATCTGTAACCTGTTGTGTCAAACGAACGGCACTCCGATGAGCTGCTCACATGGGACTGCTCCAGCAAGACAAGACTCAAGGACCCCAGACCCAACTACTAAGCCACAAATGCATTTATTTTGAAGGTGTCACACTCCAAACACCCTCACTGAAGTTATACCACTAATTGTGGTGAGGGAAGACTGTTTCCATTGACCTGGTATCTACTGCTTTTATACAATTTTATGTAATGTTACCTTCACCAGCGCTTTCAACCATTGATATTTATTAAGTCAAAGGTTTTTGGAGAGGAACCCATGCAATATATAGAGAGAAAAATGTGGATTAGTCATATCACTGTTCAAAGTTCTTTTTAAATACTACAGATCAATAAAGCTGGGCACTTGTCATAGCTATATCTTGTTTTTTTATTTTGGATATGGTTCTCTTTCACTGACACTGTGTTGTATATTTGAAAACAAACATGTGTTGTTGTGATTTCCTGCAAACATTCAAAGCTGTAATTGTTATTGCATTTATATAGCGCTTATTATCCCAGATGAAGGGTTAGTGGTTAGTCCAGTCTATTGTTATTTATTGGTATTAGTCTTGTACACCCAAGCAAACCATTCTATGCATTCACTTGTTTCTTTGTGGTAGATTAAAGTAATAGTAGTTAGGTGTGATCATTGTTGGGGAAAGGGACATCTGTGAGCTCATGCAGGTGGGGTCAATGGATGAGCAGGAAGCGATAAGGTATTATTAAGTTGCAGAGTTATCATTTTACAAAAAACAGGAGAGATTGTGGTCTTTGAAAAGACAGGGGAACACTCAGTTTTATCTTGATGAATGACTACCTTCGTACATGAAGAATTGGCTCTGAGGCAACTTGAATGTTTTGTGAAATAGGATTATTTTCTTGGATCTGATTTGGCTAATGAACACTTACACACTTTCTGGTGATATGGGAATTTTTTGAGCAGCATGAGACATCCGCCTTAAATTTGGAGGATGACTTCATGTGGGTGCACCAATTTGTGTTTATTTATTGTTATCATAACTTTGGTCACGGTTTGGACACACAAAATGGGTTTACGATGCATTCAGGACATTGGGATTGTATTACTTGGTACGGGATAGTGATATTTGATGTTTAGGCTTTGTTTGTAGCCCTGAGGAAGTCAGTGGCAATTGTTGCCTTGTCGACGAAACACGTGTTGGCTACATCTATGAATATTTCCATGTGTGAAGGCTACATCTAAGAACATATCTATATGTGAAGACTTGCTTGGAACAAAATAAAAAAGAAAAAATGAAAATTGTATATTGTGGATAAATAACAGGACTGTACACCATTGAATTTGGCGTGCTCGGGAAAATTGTAAAATCTTTGAAAAGAGTTGTAGGCAGTTTGCAGAAATACAATAGGAAAACCATGTATGTGAACTAGAGAAGGTTGTGCTGAGAGAGAAGAGGCATGCAGCTGGTGGACAGGCAGGAGAGAGCCATTTGAAAGGAAAAAGTAGAGGATCATCAGAGGTTTTACGTAAACATAAATTTTTCATGCCGGATTTAGGAATATAGAGTATATTTTGGACATAGCATGCAGTTTGAGAATACAAGACTGTTAAAAGAAACAGCATTATTTGCATTTGCAGATAGTGCAATGTTAGGTACTTCGATAGGCACTAGTGTAAGACGAGCAGTCTGTCCACTGCTAAGCTACTACCTGACTATCATTTCAGCAAGCAGAGATGATTAGTTCAGGGCTTGAAAGCTTTAAAGTAATGGATGGATGCAAACATTGAAAGGAGATTTAGCAAATGCCAGAGTGGATATCTATTGATGTTCATTCTCGAGTTTGACTCACAGTATTAATTGTAAAACACAGTGGGATCCATTTAGGATGACTTTGGTTTGACAGAGAATAAGATCAGGGCCACTGGAATTATGAGATTCTGCTGCAGCGTCGTTTTACGTAAAAGTACAGATCTGCCTTATTTGCCACATATTCCATCATCTGCTGCATAAACTACAGATTTTTATAATTTTTTTTATATCAAACAGATCGAAAGTCAACGGAAATGTGTCACACGTGTCCGAGCACAGTGGAAAGCCTTTGCAAATTTTACTGGTCACCTTTCATTTGCTTATTGCTGTATTTGGGTGTTTCAATGTGTAAACATGACAAGATAATGAAGTAATACTATCACTAGTGCTTTAAATGGGCAGGTACTGCCCAGTACTGAGTATCTGCACTTTTTCAATTAAAAAGAAGAGTATCTGCACCTCTCTGCACTGCTGCAGTATATATATATATATATTTTTTTTTTGGGAAGTTTTTATTAACTGTATATTATATGATCATACACAGCCTCTCGCCTACAACCCTGGGGGCCGGCGGCTATCGACCTGGACAGTTTTGTACACGGCTTTATGGCCAACAACCCAGTGGGCAGGCAGCGTGCTGTCAACTTTAACTAATATTTAACCCAAACAAAATCTGACGTTATTGCACACGAGACACGCCAACATTACAGTCAATGATATTTGCTATCTTCCGGGTATAAATCAGGGAGGTTTGAAACCCAACGTACAGAGTTCATACCATGTAGAACAGAGTCCCACTACTCCCTCTAAGACACTGCATCTCTCCGTACTGATACTACTATAGCCACATGGATCTGCACTTAAAACTCCGCAACGCTACCCTTTCGTCGACCATTAAGTATCACTGAGAACCTATTGGGGGTTAGGTA
This sequence comes from Calotriton arnoldi, assembly GCA_963921515.1. Classification (NCBI taxonomy): domain Eukaryota; kingdom Metazoa; phylum Chordata; class Amphibia; order Caudata; family Salamandridae; genus Calotriton; species Calotriton arnoldi. Next base: position 18,806 of record CAWUFW010014757.1, read on the forward strand.
GTGGGTGGACTGCGCGCTGTATCTGCACCTTCTGGACCCTCCGGCTCCTCCCTGCGCTCTTCTCCAGCCCTATTCAACCTGTATGTAACATAAAGCCCCCAGAAGTTTTTGGGCCTATTCCGCGGAGGGAGCAGCTCACTAAAGCTGTCAGTTTGTGTGCTGCAGTACAGCATGTCGCGGGACCATTGGGCTACCGTGGGGACTGGGCCTCTCATCCAGCATTTCGCCACTCTACGCTTGGCGACTAAATGTCCCATGTCGACTAGTCTACGTGTCTCCCTGGGGTGAGGTTTAGAATATCCAATCAGAGCTAGCGTGGGGTCAGGTATGAGCACTTTGTCTATTACCATACTGAGTTCACCAAATACCGCCTCCCAGAACCTATATATTCCCGGGCACTGCCACGCCAGGTGTAAGAAATCCGCCGTCAGCGTGCCGCATCTGTCACACCTCGCACTGTCTCTCAGTCCATATCTATGCAGCCTCTCTGGTGTATAATACACCCTGTTAATATATTTAAAATGGATTAGCCTGTGCTTGCCATGTAACGAGATGCGGCGGGTGCTCGTGCAACAGTAAGTCCAAATAGAGTCATCTATCGTAAGCTGCAGGTCCCTCTGCCAGGCCAATCTGGCCTTCGTATATTGCTGTGCTCCATGCGCGATGACTAACCCATATATTATAGAGATAGCTTTGCGAGGAGTGGCAGCCCGTATCACATAGGACAACTCCAAAACCTCAGGAGGCTCTGCCATGTCCTCCCCCAGCAGGTCCCCCAAAGCACTGCGTACTCTGTGAAACTGGAATCTTTGCAGCATGGTGGGAGGTCCTGTAGTGGCCGCTGCCTGTTCCCATGTCTTAACTACCCCGTCCTGGAACAGATCCCCCATCGTGTCTAGAGCCATTGTATGCAATGCCCGAGTCACCCCCCTATCCCTACAGGGGCCTAGCCACCTCGCCCATTCAATCAGCATCTTTGGGGACTACAACAGCGCACCAGCTTGCCTAAACAGTATGCTGTGCCAAGCATGACGTGTTGAGTTAATTGAGTCCAAGACCCCAGTTCTGCGATCTACAGGTTCAAACATAGTAGCCGGGAGCGGGAGTGGTGCCGCAATTAGCCTTTCAACGCAGAGATAGGGCACCTCTGCCGCGCCGTGTATCCACTGTTGAGCTTGTGCTGCCTGCGCAGCTCTATAGTACACCTCCAGATCAGGCGCTCCCAGACCCCCCAAATGGTATGGCAATGTAAGAATACGCCACTGTAGCCTCGCCTGTTTGCCCGCCCAAGCCAACCTTAGCAAAGCAGCGCGTAGCCTGTGGAAGAAAGCCCGTGATAACACTATGGGAATATTTGTAAACAAAAACAGGAATCTAGGCAAGATGACCATTTTCATAATGGATACTCGGCCCAAGAGTGACAGCAGCAGCCGGATCCAGGTTTCCACATCATTCTCCAATTTGTCTATGGCGGTTCCATAATTCTCCTCAGTACCACCTCAGAGTCAATGTGCAGCCGAATCCCCAGGTATCGTACTGGGTCTGTAGTCCATTGTAATGGATAATCCATCTCAAATTGCGATGTCGCCTGTGTGAGTGGGAAGGCTATGGACTTGGGCCAGTTGACCCGCAGGCCCGATAGCACACCAAATCGCACTACCTCGCGGAGTACCGCGGATAGATTCTGCTCCGGCTCCCGAACGTACAGCAAGGTGTCATCCGCATATGTTGATACTATTATTCTATAGAGCGAAAATCGTACACCCCTGTTACCATGGTACTCTCGGAGCGCACACGCCAGGGGCTCGGCAACCAAAGCGTATAAAATGGGAGATAGAGGGCAGCCCTGTCGGGTTCCCCTAGTTATAGCAAATGAATCCGTGATAAGATTACCAAGGCGTATCCGCGCTGTTGGCTCGTTATACAACACTCCAATTAACTGAAGGAACACTGGGCCCAGGCCCATCCTTGTCAGTACCTGCCTCATGAAAGGCCACTCTACTGAGTCAAAGGCCTTTTCCATATCCAAGAATACCGCTACCGCTTTAGTATCTGGCTTGATATGCTGCATCATTCCGAAAAATGTGTGCAAGTTGTAGGTTAAATTTCTATCTGGGATGAACCCAGCCTGTTCCGGCGCAACCAGCACCGGCGTCAAGGGCGCCAGGCGATTAGCTAGAATTTTGGCGAAGAGCTTGGTGTCTACGTTTAATAAAGACAGTGGCCTGTACGAGCTACACTCCTCTGGCGGCTTGTCGGGTTTGAGAATGGTTACAATGAGAGCCTCCCTCATGGAGCTGGGCATAGTTCCGGATACACACATATCATCAAAGAGCGTAGATAGGTGTGGGAGCAGTAAGTCGAGAAACTCTTTGTAAAAACCTACTGTGAGACCATCTGCCCCGGGAGCACTGGATGATCTCATTCCCGCCAAAGCCTCCACTATTTCATCCTTTTCTATGTGGCGCATGAGCCGTTCTCTGTGGGCGTTAGTCAGGGAGGGTAGTCGTATATGCTCTAGATACTCAATAATTTCCACATCCGCACCAGTCGATCTGGAAAAGTACAAGTTTGAGTAGTATTGCTGAAATCTCTCTGCTATTTCCGTTTCATCAGTGAGCACCTCGCCCTCTGTCGACCGTATCTCCGATATCAACGTTCTGCCTCGGCTAGCTTTCAAAATCTGCGCCAATACCGAGCCCGGACGGTCTCCCTCACCATATGTGCGGGCCGTGGCATACTTGCCCAAGTGCTTCACTTCACTGTCCGCCGCGTCGTGATATTCACCAAGAGCGGCCTTTAGTTCCTCTTCTAGTCCCTCCTCTCCACCCAGCTCCCGACGCCGTTCCAGGACACCCTATCTTCCGCTCCAAGTCTGCAAGCGTCTTCCGAATAGATCGAAGTACTCCCGAATTTTTGGACATGGCTTCACCGCGTATATACACTTTAAACGCCTCCCAGACCGTTTGGAAGCTATCTACGGACCCAATATTCATCGTAAAGAACGTTTCTATAGCATCAGCCATTTCCTCTTTAAAGAGGGGGTCTAGTAATGAATAAGGGGGAATCGCCAGGTGAATGGAGGCATTGTTTTCTTAGGGGTGGCCACTACCAACAATAACGGCGAGTTGATCCAGAGAGCGTGCGGGGGAGTACCTGGCACCGCCCTATCTGTTCCCCCAGCGACTCAGTGGCCAGCCAGTAGTCTATTCGAGTGTGTAGGTTATGGTAAGCTGAATAATGTGTGTACCCGCCTCTGCCAGGGTTATGCCTACGCCACATATCACATAAACCCCTGCTCAGCATGACCCCCTCTAGCGCCTGCACCGCTGATGTAGCCCTCCTCGTCGGGCCCGCCAAACTGTCGAGATCAGGATTTCGTACCAAATTAAAGTCTCCGCCCCAGAGAAACTGCGTTCCCCGAAACTTGTACGCTATGTCAGGCACCTTTGTGAAAAATTCGGGGGAGTCAAAGTTAGGACTGTATACATTTACTACAATTAATTCCATGCCACCCCCCTTACATCTAGATATCACAAATCGTCCCTCACTGTCTGAGTGTAGATGTTCTAGTGCATAGTCAGAGCGAGGGTTAATCCAGGTTAATACACCCCGCGCATGAGTCGTGAAGCCTGAAGTATTGGTGTTGCCAGAGAGCCCCCTATGTCGCAGCAGCGCACTAGACTGCGGGAGATGTGTCTCCTGTAGCAAAGCTAGATCTATATTTTGCCTGCGCAGGTATGACAATACCTTCCGTAGCTTACGGTGGTCGTTCAGTCCTCTAACATTCCACGTCAGCGCGCGCAAGTAGGCACTCTGTCTCGGGGTGTCAGCCCCTCCCGTAGCCATCATGTTGGGTAGTGTGGTATATGTTGCTGCCGGATCCATGGCGCTCGCATGCCGTCTGTAATTTGTGCAATGTAGTTAGAAACATCAACATCAATCCAAACCGTCTGACTTCTTTCCTTTCCCTCCCTCCCCTCTCCCACAGCAGACCTTCCCCAACTTAGTCGTGCAGTATTCCAAAAGCCACCCCCGCAAACCCCCCCATCCCACCCCCCAATTCACTGCGCAGGTGCATAGCACTCGTGAGCGGAGGAAGCTCAAACCTCAGGAGCAATAATATAAAACAAAACAATAATAAAAACAAATGAATAACCAGAGACTCCTCAATCCCTTCTCCCGTGCGCAATCTGCATATTAATGCAGCAGTTACAATCTCACTGCACACGTTAATAGAGGCAAGTGCCTCGCATCCCCCCACCCCTTCCCTACGGCTCTGTCCCCCTCGGAGTATCGGGACTCACATGTGTCATGTTGAGAGAATCTTTCTGGCCCAAATGTCCACTTACGGCACTAAGCACCGCCCCGCTTTAACACTGTGCAATGTACCTCCTCTGTTCAGGGAAATTAAACTTTATGTACCTTAGCCCCAAACATTTTCAAGAGTTCGACCTTTGGCCGTTATTGCCCCCTTTATTCCACGTATAAGCACTCCCTGCGCTGCCCCTCCCATATACTCATCGTCCAACTGAGGCGCTTCTACTTCAGTCCTGTTCCTCCAGTGCTCCTCCTCCGCTTCTCCTGATAAGCGCTGGTTCGGGCTTCCGTGATGCTCCTTGGACCACTCTTTTAGAGCCTTTTGCAGAACCTTCGGGTCAGTAAAAATATGAGACCGGCCTTGTCTGTTTACTCGTAGCTTAGCTGGGTACAGCATAGCATAGTCCAATTCCAGATCCCGCAGTTGCCACTTCATGGGCGCGAATTGTCTGCGTGCCTCCTGCACCCGGATAGAGGGCCCAAGGAGCGGTGCGCCCTCTCAACTACGAACATGTGGGAGAAGACTCCGTCCCCCAGCAATGTGGTGAGCAATTTTTCAATAAACTGCTCCATATTGCCTGTTGTGGTCGTCTCAGGCAGTCCAGTAATACGTAGGTTACAGCGTCGCGAGCGGGCTTCTAAGTCCTCCATTTTGTCTTGCAAGAGGCGCATTACCTTCCCAAGCTGTTTATGTTCCGAGTCTATCGCTGTATGGGCCTCCTCTACCTCCGTTAATCTTCTCTCCGACATGTCCAACCTTTCTGCGTGCTTATCTAGCCGCTCCGCCATCCTGTCCATTCAGTAAGTGAGCGCATCCATTTTCGCGCCTAACGAGGCGATGCCACTCTGGAGGCCTTTCTCCATGGAGAGAAGCATGGATCTAAGATCCGGACTAGGTTCTTCTTCGTCAGGTAGGCGCGTTCTGGAGTTTTCAGGAGCCGTGGCGTCGTGGGACTTCGAGTGTTTTTGCTCAAATGAGAGCTTGGATTGGGCCCTGTCGACTTTGCCCATGGTACTTGTCCCCAGGGGGCTCCGGCCAGTCACACAGCGGCTCTTCGTGGTGGCACACCTGCTCCCACCACTCCTATACGTTCACCGCTAGCACGCCTCAGTCGCCTCCCCCAAGCTGCAGTCAGGCAATTGCAGAATGCTCTGGGTGTGCCACTGTTGCCCCCGTCTCAGTGCTATTAGCTACTCGTTGGTGCCCAACTCTGAGATCTCCTGTTGCTGTGATCAGTCACTGGGACCCCCGCTGAACATCCCACAAGAGGCACCGCCGGGGCCCACTATGGCAGACCCTGGTGCTCCTACCACGTACACCTCTTCAGGTGGGCCGCATGCGGGAACTGGTCCTGTTCTTCCGGGCCCCGCCACCGCTCGTGCTTCGTTCTGGGCCTTCGCTGAGGGTAGCCACAGAGCAGGACGCGCCCTACTATTCTCTTCAGGAGCGCCCGCATGCTCCCTGCCAAAACAGCGTACCGACCCAGTCTCGTCCTCTGGGGCTCAGGAGGTTTTGGGTCGCTGGTGCTGTTATCGCGGGTAGGGCGAAGTCCGTATCACACAGCCGCCGCTGCCGGCCGTCCCTGCACTCCGCAGCACTTCTCTGTGCGCGCGCGGTCAGGGGGCTCCCGCGATTGCCAGCGCACAGACTGCTCACCGCGCTCACCGTCCACCTGGCGTGTCGTGTTGCTGCGTCCGCCAGTGGCTCCTCGCGTAGCTGGGCCACACCTCTCGAGCCAGGCTTCTTCAACCACCGGCGCTTCCGTAACCGCCGGGGACCAGCACGTCTTGCCGCACGCCTCGCGACGCAGCCCCGCCTCCAAGTTCACCACAGGCCTCGTCTCCGGTCTTCCGTGCACTGCTGCAACTCCGGAACCGCAGGCTCACGGATCCCGACAACCACACCCCCGGATAGCCAACTGTACCCAGTCGCTATTGTGCCGTAGGGGTAAGGGTATTCTATGCTCTGCTGCCGGATTTTTGACGGATTTCTGGATTGCAACACGGAGCTCGGGATTTACGCGGCCATCTTGGTCGCCGGCTAGCTCTGCCCCCCTGCTGCAGTATATTTAATGGGAGAGTGCAAGCACTTCTCAAGAGCAAACAGGTACTCTACATAGTGAGTATCTGCACTTCTACATTTCCATTTAAAGCACTGACTATCACAAAATGGCCCTCTTTCCATCGCATAGTTTGAATTTCTTGCCACATAATTTAGTCAAACCTGCTGCATAAGTTTGCCCTGCGTAATTCCAGTATAATTCCTGGACAAGATGGAGGGTGGGAAAAGGTACCCCAGACAGTGGAAGTGCATTGCTGGCATGCCTGAGGGTGAAGATCCAGACACTGGAATGAGGGGGGGGGGCCTTTTAAATGTCAAAGAAGTGTTTGTTAGCAAAGGGCAGTTAATTCAATTCCCTGAGGCACTGCCCGTTGTTAGCTTGTAGGTGTGAGGGGGTGATTTGCAGGTTCTGGTGTGCATGTGAAGGGGTCACTTTAGGTGAAGCCCAGTCTTTTGTCTTCCTTGATCACACTTTCAATTGGGCTGATGACAGGGAAGTGCTGAACCTCACACCTCTTTGTGCCTCTGTGGTGGGTGCTCCAGGCCAGAGGCTACCTGCTGTGAGGGGCGCCATTACACAAAGGCTGTGTCTCCACAGCAGCCTGGCAAAGGCATATGAATGGAGAACCAACCTAAACCAGTTCTGCAGCACACACCATTTAGAAACATTTATCGCTGAGAATAAAAGATAATAAATGTCTTTATTTTCAATTTATGAAAGGTCAATTATGTAACGTTATATTTTGAGCGCATCTGAAGCGCATCGATGCAACCTCGCTCCAAAGACAGATAGTGCGTTTAGTGCAAATTAAACGCAAATTAAACTGTCACTATTATTTGAAGGCAAACATAGCTGCAGTTCCAGGTCTCCCCGACATTACTAAGTAAATGTAGTTCTAGAAACTATCGACGTTTTTTAGTTAGACTGCAGACATACTTAAAAACACAGATAATTCCTGTTGAGGCGTTACAAACTTTACCCAAAGACGTCTAGTGCTGGTACTGCAAATCCGATTGCGCCGTCATCATTCGCACAGAAACAAGCACAAAAGTGTCTACATACTTCCATGACATTTCTGGGAAAGCAAGTTATTTATTTTAAAAATGTATTTTTAGTTTTGTTGCTCCGTTCACTGATACTTTAAGAGATAATGCATATAAAGCTATTATTGTATGCATATTCAAACTGGAAAATTGTCATTATCTGCATCCGTTTTTCATTGAATTTTCCCAGCGCTCAAAATAAAAAGAACGGTAAAAGACAATAACTTAGTCCCACAGTTTGCAGAAATACAGACCTTATGCTTCAAGTTCCTTTGAAGAAACAGGGTACGTTATGACCCCTCGATTTTCACATCGTACGAGGACCCGCACACATTTATTTTGATTAGCAACCAAACTTTCTGTGACATTGGAGCCCCGTACTGGTGTCTGCCCCAAAGGTATACATTGCAGGAGACTGAAGAATTATCTACCTTAGAAAGGTTCTAAACGCGCCTTTAGGTATTTCGGCCTAAGGCGTATGTTTTGTGGGTGGGTGCGGTTTAAATACCTCCCACGAGGACACAGCGGCCTCAGCACCTGTTGCTGACTGAGAGGTCCTTGTGTGAATCTTAGCAATTTAAGAGTGCCGCCCACACTGTGGCATAAACTGTCCTCAAACAATATAGATATTTTTTTGGGAGGAGCCAGATTATTTTTTCTCAGGAGGGAATGTATATTTTTGTTGTTGTTGCAGGTTTTAGGTTTCGACTGCACAGCACTTGTCCAGTGCTTGAGAAATCTGTTGTTTTTAATATAAACTTAAAAGCGACTTAAAACCTGCCTCCTCCCTTCTCATTGGTTCCTTTGGGTGCCACTTACCTTTCCTCCATTACTATTGGCTGTAGCATATTTTGCTACATTTACCAATGCTTGTCCGTCCTCTACTTCTCTTATCACTTTCCCCAGCCGAAATACTGTTAACATCCGATTTGGTGGAACTATATCTTCATAAAGTTTTGCCTTTTACTCTTGTAGCATATTTATATAACAATTTATCACCAGGAGGGTTAAGTGATTTGCATAGAATCACAGGATGCTGCTTGGGCAGCCCAGACTGGAACTGGGATCCCCAGCTCTTGAGTCAGCAACACTGCCCACTGCACCACATCCATGTTATTTGTCAGGGAGCTCTTTCCTTCTTCCGGACGATGATTGATGAAAACTGTTCTTTATTCATTACATAGCGAAACTGATGCATTACCAATGCTTGTTTTATAGAGCGAGAACCCGACCCAAAGGTATTGGAGCGCTTTACATGAGCACCAGTTACATTACACAAGGACACATAGCGGCCTCTTCACTTCTTCGACTCCTAGCTAGACTGCAGAGCAGGAGTGTCCCAGTGAGGAGCACTGGGTAACATAAGGGATGAGACAGAGCCCTTCCCCCTGCGTCCCCAACACACCTCATGCCTTTGTGTGTGTGGAGACGTGTTCCCCTCAGGAGGAGCACCCAATACGTGTACATTTACAGGGCAACTTTACATCCAGGATTGACTTTGAAAGTGTTCCCTCGATTCTGGTCATGGCAAGAGTATGTGACTTTTAGTGGAAATCACAAACAGAATAGTGCATAACGTTTCCTCCCCCCACACACACACCTCCAGGCCTACACAACGTCTGCACTAGAGGTGGCCAAGCCAACAAATCTTTGAGGCCGTTCACGGGTCGAGCCGCGTAAATATGTTCTAGGTAAATCACACAAGAAATCACTTAAAATATGATATAGCCTCTTTTGGAATTAGCGGGGCATATTATAGCACTGCCGTGAGAAGTACTTATTAAAGTGATAGTTTTGTACAACTGGTAATTTTAACTCACATATACGAAAGTGCTTATATACGCGATGATGAAGGAAAAAAAGTTTTGGTGAAATAAAATATTTGCCTAAGATCAAACAGTGTAAGCAGAAAGCCACAGTTGATCCAGGTTTTCTGGTTTTACTCTGTACAAATCAGCCAGAAAATAGGTATCTATTTGCCTTTCATTATGTTAAGTGTTTGGTTTTACCTTTTAGTGCATTCTTCTGCAGTTTTTAAAATATAGAATGAACTCGACCCAAAGGTATGAGAGCGCTTTACATGTGCACCAATTACATTACACAAGATCACATGCATTGTTTATAGACATGGGGAGATTAAGTGATTTGCCCAGAATCACATGATGTTGAGCTAAAGTAGAGAATCAAAACTGGTTCCTGAGTTCCATAGTTGGCATCACTGGCCGTAACTCCACATGCCCAGTAGATGGAGGTAGGCAGAAATCACAAGAAAGCTCGGCTCGTTTTGGGCCCGAGGTTCCAACAGGACCTTGAGCTGAGCCAGAGCCAGGCTTCAGGCTCGAGCTTTCAGTGACTCGCTCACCTCTAGTCTGCACTCATCCCCTCTATACCCCTTTGCTACACAGATTCAATATTTCTCTCTGATTAAAGGGTGTACCTCGTTCTATTTTCCCCAGTGTCTCACAGAATCCCCCATGCAGCCCTCTTCACCCTGCCACCTCTCCTGGTTTACAAATGGACCTTACAAAGGTTCCACCAACTCCCAGAGCTGTTTTCCTCACTCCAGGTGAACCCATGTGCCCACATTCATACTGTGGACACTCCCTTCCTCTTACCACAAATCTACCACTTGCACCATTCTACCATTCTCATCAAGCACCCCTTTCTTCACCATCATGCACCATCAACCCTTGTTACTGAGCCTGGCCCTCTCATCTTCACCTATCCATCTTTACAATCATACCCAAATATACCCTTTGTGATGTCTTTTTCACCCACTCATGTATACCCAGTCCCACCACCCAGAATAGTATCCCTTCCATCACTGTCAGTCAGTGTTTTAAAAGAAGCCAAGCAAAGGGACTTCATTTCCCATCATCCATCTGCCCAGGAAGTGATCTCATTTGAATGCCTATCATCCTTCCACAGAGGAAGTGACATCACTGGTTTAACCTCCCCACCACCCACTATTCTCCATCTCCCTCACTTAATAGCGTCAGCAGTGCAGACATGCAGTTGACACGCGCTGCTGGCACATTGAAGGTGCACCAAAAGCAAGCCCGTCTGCGCATGGCCCACACCGAGGGCTAGGAACCCTGGTCCTATGCCTAACCACCGCATCCCTGCCACGCTCCACCATGCTCTCAACCCCGGCCGCCGGTCACTGCACTGGTGCTAAATCGCACCACGCAAATTAGAAGGAGCATTCACATGCGCCTCCTGCTAGTTCTTGTACACTCTCCCACACCCTACACCCACTACTTCCACACAACAGCTCCCAACACCCCACTCACACTCACACAAACCAGCCACCTACTCATGCTAACAAAGACAAAACACCACCCACACAACAAGTTGCATTCGCATACATGCTCCTCAACACCCACTCACTCACCAAACACGCCACAGAGATATGGGACTTACTACACGACCATAGTCTGGCCCTAGTCTTCCTCACGGAAACATGGCTAAACCCAGCCTCTGCATCGGACATCGCTACTGCCATACCACCAGCTACAAGATCGACAGACAAGACCTTCAGCACAAGCCCAGTGGTGGCGTCTCCTCACATTCAACTACATGGAACACCTCACATTCAAGAAATGCATCACGGCTAACCTCTCCCTGAGTGGAACCCTCGTACACAGACCATCAAGACCCTGCACCAATTTTGACACTGACATCGCAGAATTTGTCTCATTGCTCATCATCAATGCCAGCACCTTCGTCCCCCTCAGAAACCATAACTTTCACCTAGAAGACCACACAGACCCAAACTCTACAGCCTTTCTAGAAAACATTGGAAACCTCGGCCTCACCCAGCATGTTACCATACCCATCCACACTGCCAGACACCTATTGGACCTGACTTTCTCCTCAATTAGCAGCATCACAGTCGACAAGCCAGCAAGTATGACCTGGACAGATCACATCCTCATTAGTTTCAGCATACCCATCCGGCACCACCACAGATCTACCACCAATGGACCGATTAGCCACATCTGGAAAAGCATCCCAGGTGAGGAGTGGGCTTCTGCCCTCGTCACAAACACTAGGCCTGGGCTGAGTTCGCGGAGTTCCGCTATGTGGAACTCCGCGAAATGACCAAAAAACTCAGTGCACAGAGTTCCGCAAGTGGCAGAGTGCGTTAGGTCACACCGTTTGTGCTGAGTTTTAGCGCCGGGTGCTTGTCCAGTACTGGAAAATCAGCGTGAATGGCACTGTGTGCAGCGCAAGAGGACGCTGCTTCTTTCTGCCGCTCGAGTAGATGTTCAACAAGCGGCAGCTTGTTCAACGCAAACAGATGGTTTCTCAGTGTGAGCTGTTGTGACCATCCACAACCGCCCGAGTTGAGAAATCTCACTGGGAGGGGGTCTAGCATTGGATTTTCCTTGCTCTTTCTCACCAACTAAATTTTGACGAGCAAGGAAAAAATTCTGCTCTGCGATCTGCTGACCCAGCCACGCTTTCTAACTCCAAACCCAACTCCTTCTTACTATACCCGGCAAAGGTCTTAGAGACACTTGTCAACGGACACCTCACCGAACATCTCAGCAACCATCAGCAGCTCAACACCGTATTCAGGCCCAACCACAGTACAGATATAGCATTCATTGCAGCCACAGATGGCATCTGCATGATCTTTGACAGAGGAGACATGCCAGCCCTCATTCTCCTGAACCTCTCTGCAGCATTTGACAGCACCTTTTACTCCATCCTCCTAAGGCACCTGCACAAGATTGGCATCCAAGAACCCACTTCCATTTCCGCTGGATCTGCTCCTTCTTAAGGAATTGAACACAAGCGGTCAGAGTGGTACCTTACTACTCAGAAGCCTGCAAACTCATCTGTGGAGTGCCTCAAAGTTCATCGTTCAGCCCCACCCTATGCAACGCATATATGATTCTATTGACCATCGTCATCTGCGCAACCAACATCAACATCCACTCCAACACAAACGAGACGGAACTCACACTCACTGTCTTCGACCAGAGACACCCAACACAAGAAACGAGTTCACCGCCTGTATGATCAAAGTTGCCAAGTAGGTGAAGGCCAACCGTCTCAAGCTCAACACCAACAATACAGAAGTAGTAATCTTCAGCAATAACACCTCACCATGGGACTCCAAATGGTGGCTGCCCGAACTCACACACATCCAAACCAGGAACCACAGAATCATCATCAACAGCAAACTGGACATGACCATACAAGTAAGTGCTGTCACTACATCCTGCTTCCACACCCTGAATATGCTGAGGAAGATCTTGAAAAACAGTCACTCATGCCCTAGTCACCAACAAGTTGGCCTATGGGAACACTCTTTATGTTAGGATCACCAAGTAGCTCACCAGAAGACTATAAACCATCCAGAACACGACACTCAGACTCATCTTCAACCTCTCACTCAGAACTCACATCACACCACACCTCAGGGAGCTCCACTGGCTCCCAATACACAAACGTGCTCATACAAACTCCTCATACACACATTTGAGGAAGTGCACAAATTAGGCCCCCCTTACCTGAATAGTCACATCTCCTTCCACCAACCACCTAGCTACCTGTGTTCCCAGGATTCCTAATTGCACACATACCATGCAGACACAGAACCAGGTTCGGAAGACAGGCATTCTCTTACATTGCTTCTAAAGCATGGAATGACCTCCCACTCCACACCAGAGCCTCCTCCTCTCTTCTTGAAGTCTGCAAGAAGATGAAGACTTAGCTATTTAATTAACCAACCTACCATAGGCAGGGCTATGCGCACACACTGGGTCAGCACCAGGATACCCTTGCGACTGATGGGAAGCTTCATAAATACACATAACATAACACTACCCAAAGACCTCTAATATCTCCCAGTGTCCTCACATTCATCCAGACTGAACCTGCTAAAACCCCATTTTGCCATTTTCATCATCACTGTAGGAGACTGGGATGGATGTATAGGCGAGGAGGCTTGGTGTGTTTCGCAATGGTGTCTTTATTCAGAATTTATTGCGATTTAAACATGTACAGGGGTGTCTGAGAATATCTTCCTGAGACGATATTGATCCCTTTTCCTCTTCTTCTTTCTTTTCTCTAGGTATTCAGGTGTGGACGGGCTCCTCAGATTCTTGGGCAAAAGAAATGAGTGGTAAGTAACTATTCACGGGCCACAAGCAGTAACTTTCTTTCACCATCACCTTTGGTGTACAAGAGGGAAAGGGTCATGCTACGTTGGAGAGAAAAGGAAGAGTATAGATATAGCGAGACTGGACTAACATTCAATATTATCTCTGTTTTTATAAACAATGGTTTCTTCCCCTGGTTTCTCTCTCCCAGAGTGTGAGAGATAATGCTGTAGCCATTTGTAATATGGGACGTTCTGAGATAAATTAAGGGAGGTGCAAAATCAATATAAAAGGGTTTCACAATTATCCTAGCCCTTTATACACAAACAATATAAGGAATCCACTTTCCATTTAAAAGTTTTATACCAGTGCCCTCTGGAATTTGTAGTGCTTATGCATGTGCTTTGGGGATTTTCCTTTTTTAAGATAGAAAGAAAGTACTGGCTAGACCACTCAACCCCTCACCAACACCACCCGTGCCCAGTGTTCCCTCCAACACCCTCTTCCCTCCTCCCATCTTAGTACGAACAACAATTCTGTCCTCGTGTACTCACTCGCTACGCCGCAACTCTCCAGAGTTGCGGCGGCTGGCCAGCATCCTCCGGGGCAATCCACCACTCTCCAGGACCAGACTCATCTTCTTCCTCTCCCAGACTGGGTCCTTTGGGTTTCTCCTGCTCGGCGGCTTCCCTGGCGGCCTCCTGAAGATTCGGGCTCTTCCTCCACTCCACGGGATCCCTAGCGGTGGTGCCTTTTTCTCCAGCAGCTTCTGTCTTGCTTGTGCTGGAGTCAGCATCTGCCTTCCTCCTCTTCTCTTCCAGTTTCTGTCGTTCCATTTTCTCCCGGCTGCCTCCATCTGATTGGTTCTCTGTGTTCCTGACTCCTCTGTCCTTTTTAAAGAAACAGTCACCATTTACTGCCTGTGTGACTGTGGTGCTGATTGGTTTGACCTTTCTTCCTTTTTAGGTCGAGCCTAGCAAGACCTGTAGTAAATAGAATATCGAGGGTAATTTCTCCTGCCGCTTGCCATTGGTTAACTCTGGCATTGCTCGTCTTATCTCGCTTATTGTTGGCTGGCGATCCGATATGTCACTTCCGTTTTTGTAGGAAGCAGCACCGACCAACTACAGTTTAGTTGCGCTGCTGGGCTGTTATCTTTTCATTTAGGGACTACTTCCTTGTTTCCTTGTTTAACACTGTGACGACTGAACATTCGGAGTATGAAGTCACTGTGTTGTGCGCTTTTCTGTAATGGTGGCGCAACTTTACTTTTTTAACAAGCTTCCCGTTGTGCGCTTTCGTGTAATGGCGGACGTGCCACTTTGTTTTTTACCAAGCGCCCTGTTGTGCGCTTTCATGTAATGGCGGCTGCGCCACTTTGTTTGCACGCGGGTCCGTTATCTTACTTTGTTTTTTTAACAAGCGCCCCGTTGTGCCATTCACGTAATGGCGTCTGTGCAACTTTGTTTACAAACGCGGGTCGTCGAAAGAAAAGTGCTGGCCGCTATTAAAATGCTGGACCCATGCACAATTCCACCGTCAGGTTTCAGGGTCACGGAGGATCACCTTTCCAGGATCTTGGAGTTGGTAAGGGGGTCTTGCAGGGAGAACCAGGGTGAGGAGTCAGCCTTTAGTGCCTAGAATGCAGGCATCAGCACTCGTGCTGCTTGTTGTTTATTGTGGGTGTTTCGTGGGCCAACACAGCCTCACACATACGCTGCACTTCATCTTTAACAATGCCTGTGTACGAGCACGTCGCCCGCTTAGCAAGCAATGTTAAAGATGAAGGGTGGCGTATGTGTGAGGCTGTCTCTGCCACCTACAGCCGCCGTGCGAAAGTAACATAAAAAAATTAACATGAAGCGCGGCACCCGTCCGTGAAGCTGCACTTTACAAATAATAGCCTGCACTGCACCCGCAGAGAAAGAGAGTGTGGGTGTGTGGAGCCTGGCTCTGTAAACATCATGTGGAAACAACGTGGATCTGTACTAGTAATTGTTTTGTATTTATGGAGATTATGCAGTTTTGTAAAACACCCTGCATACAGACAGAGAAACTATAGTCCTTGTTGTGGGAGTCCTCTGCCATTTAATCCTACTCTTTTGAGATTTACATTTTACACGATGCCGGTGAACAAGGCTCAGAAATCATCTCTTAATTAAGCACTGGAACTGAATGTCCCGCGAGTGATTTGGACGGCAGACTGAGTATGCATTTGCATGTGAGGGGTAGACGCTAATGTGCCCTTGCCTCTTTAAGAGTGCCTAGGTGCATGTAAGTGTGCACTATTTATTGTACTTCAGCTCAGTCTGAGAGTGCACGATAGTGTGCGTGGGACACGAGCGCACAGTAGCCAAGTGTAAAGGTGCTCTTCCCTCACACGAGGGAGCCGAAATGCTGCTCTGCTCCTTTGTATTCTTTGTTTTACCACTCTTCTCACACAAGAGCCCAGCAGAGCCGCGAGGCTGCTGTGCCTCCTTGGCGCTGCACAGCTATTTTTTCACACGGGCTCCTGCCCTGCTGTGCCTCTTTGTTTTGGCAGGCGCTCTTTACATATATATGTGCTCCCTGTCGAAATGTATGGCTGCCCATGCGACTCCCCCCTTTCTTCAGTAAACCTTCAGGCGTCAAATGTAATGTTACCAAAAGAAACTGTGTCCATATATTTCAGAACCAGGATAGGCCAGCGGACCACGATCTTGTATTTAGATCGCTGTGTACTTTATAAGCATGGGTGCTAATCCTATGTCAAGACACACGTTTGGGTTTACGTTTTTAAATATTTAAAATGTTGTGAAAGTTCCTTTATTAAATCTGCATTGACTGATTAAATTCTGTTCAGGTAGTATTTTATTTACAGTAGCTCATTTCCCCTTCCCATTATAATACTTATCACGGCTCATAGTGAAAGCACGCCACAACTTGAAACGGGCTCCTGAGGTTCAAGGTCGGCGGTTCGAGACGGCAGATTGTATCCTTGCTTTATTCAATAAAGTTTTAAAAAGAAATAGGCTTCAGGGTGAATCAAAGGAGGTTTTTGAAAATGTAGGACCCACACGCACTTACTCAGCAACACCTCTAGGTATTTTTATGACTTAGTCGTTAGTATAGTGTACAGTCTACCATTAACATGGCCCTTGCGTTGAAAACAGTCTGGGTAACTGGCAACCCTTAATTTGATGATTTCACCACAGACCGCCATCTGAATTGCCTTTTAAATCTGTATCATCAGTGTTGGATTTGGGGTTCTTTTACTGCTTCCGGGCAGAGTAAATCAGACCATTTATAAATGGCTACTGCTTATAAATGGTACGCAGTGTTCAACAATTGTATAGCTCTTTAATCCCTAGTGGCACAGCACACAGAATAATGTGCTGCCTGGCTAAACACTTATAAGGTCCTAAAGGCGAGACCTATTGGCTATGCCAATGCTTGTTCCTTCCAGCTCTCGTAATGCAGAGGAAGTCCGTTGGGAGCACAACAAGGCGAGATACAGGTAAGTGAAGTCCCCAGAGACACAACCCCTCACACTCACCCATTTAACTATATATCACTCTTTTGCATTTTTAACATTTCTACTTTTTGAACATGTTTCACCAGTCTCGCCACCCTTGCTACTTTCACCACGTTCCTGCCACCTAATCCATCCTCAGGTAACCTGTCACCCAATGCTACATATTTAGCAACCTAGATTACACTATGCTCAGATTGTTATCGCCTCTCCACTCTCACACCCTCTCGCTCATGCATCACACATTCAAACACAGACTCATAAAGGAGCAAAAAACACAAACACATAAACATGTGCAGACACATGCACAAATTGACATCACAAACATAATAAACACATCATGCAGATGCACTCACAAAATACACACACAGGTGCAGACAGAAACAAGCACAGAAACACACCAGATGCAGAAACACACAAAGCAACATACACCACTCTCACATACAGAAGCACTCACATCCACACAACTAGGGGTGGGTGGAATTGGTGGAATTTTATTCTGTAGAATTCAGCGGAATTACATTAAAATTCTGTGAGATTCCATGGAATTCCACAGGGGGGGCGGAGTGGGCATTTGGTGCTATTTTCTTGGTGCAAAAAGCCCCCTTGCGCCCAAAAATGGATGCGAGGATGCATTTTGCACCAAGAAAATATCATAGCCAAATGCCACTCGACACTCTTACATACCCCGCCGTGATTTTAGCAGATAATGTAAGGGCACCGCTACCAAGTATGCAGTGGTTTCTAAACTTAGGAAAACCACTGCATATCACTCTGCAGTGCATACACCTCAGCGCCCTTACATACTCTGCAGTAATTACTGCAGATTATGTAAGGGAGCCGCGGGGCATGTACTTCAGTGATTTTTAAACATGGAAGGAAGAGGGAGCAGTCCCTCTATGTTTAAAAACAACTGCAGTTCCATGCAGAGATATAAACATAGACATACATACACCACAGAGTCACACACAAGCAGAAACAGACATAGCATCACATATACATCACACAGAATCACACTGTATCTAAGTTCTGGGCTCTCTATAGCAGTTAGTACCTCAGACACACCGCCCACTGTAGTGAAGTCTATAATGCAAAGAGCAAACTGCAGTGAAGCACTTCACACACAAAGCAGGGAAGTACAGCCAGGGCCGGTTCTAGGATTTTTGAGGCCCCGGACGAAGGGGGATGTGCGAGGCCCCTCTAGATATACATAAGTGACACCTTCAGGGCTCCAGAAGCTGCTTTGTGCAGACTCCTCCTGGGCCGCAGCTCCTCCTCTCAGCCACCTACAAGCACCTCTTTCACAGCTCATATCGGGCTGAAGGTGTGAGAATTTGCTTGTGGGCTGAAAGTTAAAGCTGTGGTGGCGCTAAAGTGCTGGACAAAGGGCATCCCGCAGTGTCTCTAAATGGGCAGCCGGGCAGGAGCCTAATTGCAGGACAAAATGCGTCTCCTGGCAACTGGCACAAGATGAAGTGTCCTCCTCCCCTAGGCCTCCCCACACCATCCCTGAGAGGCCCAGGGAGGGGGCCCCCTCCTGTAAGCCCAATTGCAAACAGACACCTTTCTTCAATGGGATTGGCAGGGGCACAAGAGGTTTGGTGGTGTGTTGCACTGGTGCAGAGGCCCCATGCTGGTGGCTGAGTGCGAGGCCCTGGGCAGCTGCCCACGCTGCCCATGCCTAGCACCAGCCCTGAGTACAGTAGAAATAACGCATTCTGCAGGAAAAGTATCTCTGGCACAATGCACACTGCAGTGAAGTGCATTGGCAGGGTTGGACTGAGACAGAAAATAGGCCTGGGCACAAAAATAAAAGTGACCCCTATTAGTGAATTAGAAAGCTAAAAAGTGGAGCATGTTTGCAAATTGGAATAGTTTTGAACTTGTAAAGACAAGCTGTGCACATCTTTTGCAAGGCTAAAATAGTGCATGGATTTGTGCTTGCTGCCGGGGGAAACAAACAAGTGGGAGGAGGACTTTGAGTGTTCTGCAGGGGAGGGAGAAGCAATAACGGGCATCGGGAGGAGAGCAGGGTGGGGAGAGCGGGGTGGGAAGACCGTACAGTGCTATGCACTCTTATAGAGTGAATGGTAGAAAACCATTATTCACAGAGGATGTAGTGTCTAGCTCTAACATGGCGCGTTCTGTCCGACCATTTTATGAGTAGGTTCTCATGCATGGACTTTCAGGAAATGACACAAACATTCCCTCCTCAAACATTGTGCTGTATGGGATGTGGTACTTACATCTGCTTTGAACACAGGACACTGAGGCCTCCATTACAAGTGGGCCGGGTGAACAGATGCCTTATTGGGCACCATGATTTACATACATATATGTGGGTAGTACAGATTCATTGTATGACTTATAGCAGAGCCGTTTTATGGTATGTACAAAGTATGCACAGGCCCCACCCTCCAAGGGTTCCCTGGGAAATGTAACATTTAAGTTAGTATTGTTTGGCCTCATACATGCTTGAATCAGCAGGAAATAGGTAATAAAAATTCAAGTTTATTCCTTACAGGGGCCCCGAAAATATGTCTTGCCGGGTGCCCTCAAAATCCTTAAGATGACTCGTAGTTTCGGATGCGGCCACTAACTGTAGTTACTAACTGGATGGAGAATTTGGGACAACTGAGTATGAGAGCCCGAGCCAGACTGCTGAGGGCAGGGAGTCTGTTAAACTATACTCGGTTTGATGACAGTCTGTTCTGAGTGAGACCCTGTGATTGGTCAGATGTTTCCCTCTTCTGTTCTTGGTCCTTCTAAGGTCGTACAAAATCTTGAGCAGTGAAACACACCATTGCCAATAGACTTAATTTGTAACATAACCCATCAAAACAACCTAGCCTCACTGTGCCTTAATGAATATCTCCCCTAATCAAAAACCTAGTCAAAGAATGTTTTTTTTAAGTCGTTGCATTAAAATGACACCACTATTTTACATATCATGATGAACTCTATAGACGTTGTGTGAATACCATAAGAGGGGCAGTTCAGGTTAGAGACTTTACGAACCAATAAGAGGGGTCAGCTTTGTGCCCCCCCCCCTCCCCCCCAAGAGAGGGCAGCTTTGCAAGAGATTGACAACTAATCATGCCGCTCAGGATATGTGCCCTGAACTAACACAGTGTGAGAAAGTGCCCTCTTTCTTGCATGAGTATGCCCCCACTTTTTGCTGATGTGCTTTGACTGAGTGTGCCCTGGGCTCCTGCCAAACAGGTACCCAGGGCCTGTGTTCCTTCCCTAAAACTGCATTGAAGTCTAAACCCAATTGGCATCTCTGGCCACAGGTAAGCCCCTGGTAAATGGTACCACAGGTACCCAGGGCACTGTGACCAGAGAAGGCCCTAAGGGCTGCAGCACTCATTGTGCCACCCTTAGAGGCCCTGTACCTTGACACACACACACCCTGCCCTTGCAGGCTGCGTGTCTTGGTGCAGACCCAAGTGAAGAGTCGACATGGCACACATCCCTGTGTGCCATGCCCACAACCCACTGCCCTGGCATCCATCAGTCACCCCTCTAGCTGGGTGCCCTATGCCAGTGGTGACGGTACAGGTGCTTGAGCCCTGTACCCCTACAGTGCCCAGGTCCATTCCTGGGCACTGTGAGTGCCGTGCTGCCATTAAGAGTATATGGCTGCACTAAAGACTGAGAAGTTTGGTATCAAACTTCTCAGCACATTAAACCCACACTGATGTCAGTGTGGGATTTAATGTAAAATACACGACAGAGGGCATCTTACAGATGCCCCCTGAAACTTGACCAATTCCCAGGGACCTGACTGAGTGGCTGCCGAGGCTGCCACCCCACACATGTTTCTAGACCCCTGGGTCGAGAGCTGCTGCTCTCGGGGGCCTGAAACCATGCACAGCCTGGGACGAGGTGCCAAGCCCCCTCCCCCAGGATGAGCAGGGTTCACGAAGGAGAAGCTTCAAAGGCATACCGCCTTTGTGAGCCTCTCCAGACCACTTGCTGTACTCAGCAACTGGTCCCCACTGGTTCTACCCCCCCACTTTGGGCGGGAGACCCGGCGATAAAAACAAAGTAAGGAAGAGAGGTGTGCCCACCTCTGCCTACCCCACCCCTAGGATGGGGGAGGCGAGGTGAAGCACAACCTCGAGTCCCCGCCATCTTGAGGATGGGGGGACCCAGCCAATCAGGACTAGGCTCCTGACCCCCTCCCACTGGAGGGTGGTGGAATAGGGGGTGTACTCACCCCAGGGAAGGGACCCATTGGTCCCTGCCCTTGCCCTACCTGTAACGCCCTTAAATCCAGTATTTAGGGGCACCCTGAACCTTGATTTTACAGATCTGTTTTTTTTTTTTTTTTTCAGCAGCGACAAGAAAAGAAGAAGGACGAGAAGCCGTGCAGAGCTAACAAGAGGACGGCGCCCACTGACTTGGCCCCAGCCCTACAGGCCTGTCTCCCCTCGAACCTGCTCCTGCGAAACCCCGGCGTGTCCAGTGGCCAGCAACCTCACAAACCCCGGAGGACCTGCCTGCATTCCCTTATCCAGCTGTTTCTCCCGAGAACACCGGACGTGTTTAAACTGCATCTTCTGGTGCCAGCCAGGAACCGCGAATCCAGCACACTCTGCACCCGCTGAGCCCGGCCCATGTTTGAGTGAACAAACACCACGAGGAGGTCCCCCGGCGATCCTGACCCGAGATCTGGTGACCCCTGACCTGCCTCAAGCCTCCCGACGACGCCTGCAGCCTCAATCCAGAGGACCCCCCCTACCGCGACCAGAGCGGGTAAGAAAATCCGACATCCAAAGGCACCCCTGCACCCGACGCCCCACGGCCTTGTGTGCCCAACCCAGCGGTGCCTAACCATCCCTCTAGATCCCAACTTACCCCTCGAAGTGGTGGTCACTCCTGGAAGATCCTCGTCCCCGAGCCTGCAGTGTTTCTTTGTCCCGGAGAATCCCCATTGAAATCAACAGGGCACCCGACCTCAAAACAGCACCCTGCACCCGGCTGCCCTAGCGCCACTGAGGGTGCCCCTTCTGTGCTAACTTGGTCCCCCACTGGTCCCCACTTGCCCTGAGCTTAACCCTAGGAGCTTTGCTCCCACAACCCTGTGGCCTGCTTACCAGCCTCCACCAACCGGAGCCCCCCTATCCTCCATAGGATAACATTGGGTCTCAACACTCTGCACCCGGCCGCCCGAGTGCCACTGAGGGTGCAACAACAGTGCATCACTGACCCTGGGAGACCCCTGAGTCTAACCCCAGAACCCTAACTCAAAAGACTGATTACTTACCTTGAAACCGATAACTCATTTTTCCTCATAGGATAACATTGACGCTTTTTCTCCCAAAAAGTTTCTAAGTGTCGACTTTTGAAAACTACAAATATTCTTTGAAAATCAGCCGAATAACCAAAACGCATTCTTTCAACTGTTTTCAGGAAATGCCCCAGTGCTGAATCCAGGATCCAGCTCTGAGTAAAAAAAGTATTGATAACCTAACTTACCTGCTAAGTGAATTTCCTTCCATAGGATAACATTGGTGACTCTATGTGAAAAAAGTTTCTAAGTGTCGAGTTTTGCAAATTACAAATATTCTTTAAAAATCGTACGAGTTACCAAAACGAAGTTACTCACTTGTTTACTAAAGATGTCCCAGTGCTGAATCTAGGTATCCAGCACTGATTAGGAAAAGTAATCACAAACGTAATTTACCGATGATACAATTTCCCCCATAGGAAACCATTGACTGTTTTCTGTGAAAATTCTTCTAAGTGTCAACTTTTGAAATACAAGAATATTCTTCAAAAATCGTACCTCTAACCAAAACGCATTTACTCACCTGTTTTCAGGAAATGTCCCAGGGCTGAATCCAGGATCCAGTCCTGTGGTAACCAAAGTAATCTGAAAAGTAATTAACTGCATTTTTATCAAAAAGCCCATTCATTCGAATGTACTATACCTGCAATGTGTTGCAAACTGCTTACTTAAACCTGTAACCAAAACCAGTACAAGTGACACCACAATTTTGAACTGTGTTCCTACAAGTAATTTACCACTGCAAAGTATTTTCATGCTTACCTGTACCAGGCTTGCTTGGTTCTAGAAATAAAACAACAGTATATTTTTATACAAAACAATTGGCCTAGAGTTCAGTTATTGAGTGTGCGAATTCCTTTGCTGACTGAGTGGGTACATCAAATGCTTTACACTGTCCTCTGATACTGCCTTACTGCTCGACCAAGCTACCACTTTGGAGAGTAAGGTTCTATCTAACTTTAACCTCTGCCAAACCTCTGGAGATCCCTGGACTCTAAACACCCTGTACCTCACTTTGGTGCAGTGTATATAGAGCCAGTTTCTTACACACAGTTAACGTTGACGGGGCAAGCACCACCCACCCTGGCCTAAAAGAGTCTTCGCCTTATATTTTGTTATTTTTATTTTAATCTTGGCTTTAATCGTGCTTGTACAGTGTCTGATTTGTATGGAATGACTGGCTCATACCTGCAGCAGGGTCTGAGGCTTGCAGATGCATCTTTCTTTTATGCATATTCTTAAATAACGGTTTGGATATTGGCACACTCCTTGCTTTAGTGAGCTGTTTTCTCCTGTGTGCATAATCATTTATTTCTGATTCTGGTCCGACCCCGAACATGGCCCAGTAACTCAAGCCTAGCAGTTCTCTCTCGCTTTAAAGGTATTTAGGGACAGAGCTGCATTTATGGTCTGGTCTGCCCCTCTCTCTTTACCAAACTGTTCACATGGCTATCGACAATGATCATCTACTACCTCCTTTATTAGGTCTGGCTTGACAGTGCAGCGATCTGCAACACATAATGGTACCAATACTTTAAAATATACATAGAGTGGCTTTGGCTCGACTGCTCCTCCTAGAGGAGTAACTTTTCTCACCTGATGCTATTGGCTGTTTGGTTAATCATCTACCTCCTATGGAGTGGTTGCACTGCGATGCATGAGAGAACATTTTACATCTCAAAAGAACACCGAATAATCACACATTAAATGTATTATCTCATAGATGCATTGTGTTGCAGAAAGAAATTGTTTTCTTTTGTTTTTCACTTCAGCAGGCTTTTACTTTAATGTTTTTGTCATCTGTTGGGACGGAAAAGTCCTGTGCATGGTAAAGACATGTACCTGTGCACTGAGTGCCCAACTGTATGGTTGTCTGGATCCCTATTGCTGATTTTGTTGGCATAGACAAACACAGGTCATGCTTGTGCGCCATGACATATATAATGATATACATCAAACATTGGTGACTAGGCCTGAGTAACTGCACATCTATCAAAAATCATGGGCTGTAGTAGAGAACACAATGTCCATAAGCAAAATGTTCAAATGGTGCTGTCGTGCTAAGCACTGAGTCACCTTGGGTGATAATCAACAAACCCCACAAGTGGGGTGTGTTTGCAATGTCCAAAGAGAAAAAAAGCACTCAAGCACACAGTAGTATAATAATTGAGAGTAAAACTCGTATTGAGTGATGGGCCGTTGAAAATGAATAGATCCAGTCCACAGAAGTTCAATTCTTATTTTACTTCAAAGTAAAGCAGACAGTAAAATCCAAAACACCGCAGCCGACACGTGTTTCGTCCTCCTGGACTTTTTCATGGTTATAAAACAAAAAACACCTGTGAGTTCTCAAAATCTCCTCACAGATTCCATCACCACAAGTATGTATTTACATGAGTTTGACTCTCAATTATTGTACTACTGTGTGCTTGAGTGCTTTTTTCCTCTATGGACATTGCACATGACATAGGCCTGCCTCACAAACTATGGTCTTCTTGGAGCAGGAGGGGCGCCCAAAGTGCTACCCTCATAGTGGCAGAATGCTACTGCCTTCACCAGGAGTTAAGCAGCACAAGCACAGTGGTGGCAGCATAGCGTGTAGTGATCAGTAGTAATGAACAGGACCCTTTTACCCTGAGTCATTGGAGTGAGATCTACAGGCTCATTCACTTTTTTTAAAGTTCAGCTGCTGTGTGCTTAACTCACCTTTGGCCTACATCAGGTAGGTATGAAGTGCTGCGTAGCTCAGGGGTAGGGACTCTGCACCGGTTGTAAGCGTGCCTAGGATGAGTACAGTACAGGGATAGAGGAGTACTGTGCAGTTCATGTGTGGTTAGTGCATATGCTGAGTGTATGTATACCTGTGAGGGATACATGACTTGGAAAGTTGTAGTGCTGTGCAGTGTGTGCACAATGAATGCATGTGCTGGGTATGTGTGTGTGCTTGCATGAAGTACAATACATGAAGGGTGAAGTGTTGTGCAACACGCACATGGTGAGTATGTGTGCTGGCAGTGTGTTTTAATAAATAACACACCCTGGTTGAAGATAGAAAAGCTTCAGGGCTGAACAGTGCACACATGCTAAGTGTGTGTACTGGATGCACATGTACATGTGAGAGTACAATGCATAGAGGAAACAGTGCTGGACTGAAAGTGCGCTGTGAAAGTACACTGAGTAAGTGTGTCTCACAGCTGACAGAAGTACCGTGAGGGGAATGGTCTTTTCTTCACCCTACCTGATCTCTGGACATCGCCGTGAGGTGAACGGCTCCTGCCCACACTTCGCCTTCGCTTTTCCTGCCGTGAGGGGAACGGCACTGTCATTTCTGCCGTGAGGGCAACGGCTGGACTACCACCCCCAGCAGGCAGTGGGAGTCGCTTGCCTGGGGCGTTATCGGTGCGCCTGGAGGCGCTTATCAGCTGTGTAGCTCTCCGCAGCGCGGACACGCTCACAGCTGACAGCAGTACCGTGAGGGGAACGGTCTTTTCTTCACCCTACCTGATCTCTGGACATCGCCGTGAGGTGAACGGCTCCTGCCCACACTTCGCCTTCGCTTTTCCTGCCGTGAGGGGAACGGCACTGTCATTTCTGCCGTGAGGGCAACGGCTGGACTACCACCCCCAGCAGGCAGTGGGAGTCGCTTGCTGGGGGCGTTATCGGTGCGCCTGGAGGCGCTTATCAGCTGTGTAGCTCTCCCGCAGCGCGGGACGCGCGCGGGCGTGCCCGGGCGCGCCCGTCAAAGCCCGTCAGAGGCTGGGCTGGGCCATTCCCCTAACATCTAACTATGGGTAGCGCAAACTTCGTGGTAGCCATGACCAGGGAGGTGCAAAATCTAAAGTCCCGAGACAATCATCATCTATAATCTCATACCTGACTTCGGCCGTGGGAGCATTGACTAACGAGATAGCTAATGCCGAAAAGGAATTAGGTTTAGGCTCAAGATATAATGAAGGAGGAGGTGTTGAGGATTCTGAGCCACTATCTAATGCTCCTGTTTCGCTGGATCCAGTTGTGCAGATTAGTGGCGTAAGATTGAACTCTGAATCTCAGGCCCCGACTATTGTTGAAATTGGAGAAGTGACTGTACCATCGCAAGTTTCTGCTATGGACGGGGAAAATCCATCTAGGGACTTAATTGCGAGGCCTCAGGGGAACGGAGTACCTCTAGGAAAATTAATAAGAGGCAGAAGGGCCAAAAAAACTGCCCATCAAAGTTAGACTTGGTGCTGGACGAGAATACTCAATTATTACTACGGAATTTGGTGGAGGAGATTTTTAGTGCTCGGTTCGAATCCATACTGACTAATATTGCTAAAGATGTAATTGACACTATGAACTCGTGTGTCGCTGACCTGAAGAAAAATGTGAGCGTATGGATTCTATTCTGGACTCTTACTTAAAAGTTAATCATGTTAAAAATAATTCAGGTTTGTTAGCTACTCCCCAGTTAGAATCTAATTTAGATTCTCGAGGAAAATCTTTAGGTAATCACCAATTTGTAGTTCCAAGTGAAGGGGTAAAATCGAAAAAGGTTGCTAGGCAGGATGTGTTCCAGGAAAGAATGCAAGAAGGAGGGCATTTGACCCAAATTGATAAAAGCCCTGCTGAATCTACAGATTTAAGATCTAATGTTGTAAT
The DNA here is from genome assembly GCA_963921515.1 of Calotriton arnoldi. Taxonomy (NCBI): domain Eukaryota; kingdom Metazoa; phylum Chordata; class Amphibia; order Caudata; family Salamandridae; genus Calotriton; species Calotriton arnoldi. The sequence continues at coordinate 45,796 of CAWUFW010014757.1, forward strand.
TAACAAGAATATCGGCTTCAAAGAAAGTAAGAGAAGCCCAAAGAATGTAGAATTGACCTTCCTATGGCTGCCACTCCTTTGGTTGCGATTCTTGTAGGGGTTCCCCCTTTAAGTGTTCATGATAACGAACCAACGGAGGCACTGATGCGCAAGACAAAAAATTGGTGTGATCATTACTCATCAGGTCAACTTGGGATATCAGACCATATTATAATGACTAGACGGGTGGCCTGGGTGGGAAATGGCCCCAAATGCGTACCAGGAGACTGTATTATAATTAATTTTAATAAACAGGATATAGCTGATAGGCTGTTCTGGGATACAACAGAACTATATGGGGGGGAAATTAGGGCTTTACCTTTGGGTTATTTTTACTCTCTGCTAAATGCTCGGCGGCCTTTTGAGAGGGCCAGTGGGGCTACTTTCACTGGTTCCTCCCTCCCTGACTTGGGGCTGCTTCAGGGTCATGGTAGTGGATTTTACCCTAGTAAAACTAAAGTGGGAGAAGTAACACAAAAAAAGTGGTAGCCTTGATACCAAGATTTATGGAGGGAGGCTTATCTGTCTCAAATAGATTTTCTCCACTCACTTCGATGGATCAGAATGATTGACTGGTGGAACCAGTGGTTGGTAGTTTACAACCATCCCCTACAAATCCAGGTTCAGATGATGTAGGCGTGGTTATCCTCCCAAGTTGTAGAACTATTAGTTGGAATATTGCGGGCCTCAAAGCTAAAAGGGATGATCCACTCTGGTTGAAGGTTATAAGATCTTATGACATAATTGCGCTTCAAGAAACCTGGGATAGGGGGGATAGTTTTTGGGTGGATGGTTTTAGATCTTATGCTCTACCCGCTCGCCCGGCTACGGCTGGTAGAGCTAAGGGTGGTTTGATGTTCCTCCTCTCCAATAAGCTAGCGGGCTCTTTATGTAGACTAGAGGTAGATTCATTTAATGCCCTGATATTAGAAGTTACCCGGGCAAATAATTTTAAGTTATTACTTATTAATTTTTATAATTCTGGGGAAAATGATTTTTAAATCAACATTTGATTAAGTTGAACTCCTTTTTAGAAGACTATAGGGCTAATCAATCCACTTTTTATCATATATTAATTATGGGTGATTTTAATATACATTTGTGTGAGCGGCATTGTCTTATCGAAGATCACTTAGCTCATACTCACTCGGTGAGCCCTCATTTTGAGCACTCGCCCCAGGGGAGGCTCTAGAGAACCTTTGTCGGGGGCCGATCTTTTTGAACCAGCATTTTTAATCATTTTGATCGTTGTCCTACATTTAAATCCAAGGCTAGAGACACTATCATAGATTATATATTTTTGTCCTCTACTTTACTTGACAAGGTAGTTTTTATAACGCTATAGTTTCATCTTTCAGTGATCATAACCCCGTCATATTGGAACTGGATAATAGCTGTGGGTTCTTGGGAAACGGTGGGGAAAATTTGGGTGTTAATAGTATGGTAACCCGTGATCAAGGGCGGAGGCTTAAGTGGTCGAAGGTGGTACCAGATTCCTTCTTTAAAGATCTTTGCCTAAAAACTAGCGGACATATTGCAATATGTGCTGACCCTTTAAGTCCTGAAAATGTGGTCCTAGGAGCTTTTGTTGGTATCTGTAGACAGATATCAGTGGATTTGACCATCAACTCTAAAATGAAAACTAAAGTAGGTGAAAAATGGTTTGATGAAAACTGCTCACGAGCACACCGTGCCCTTATTTTAGCCTTGAAATGTTCTCCTCGAGATAGGGAATTGGTAGTGTCGTTACGGAAACAATACAAGGTCGCAGTTCATAGGCGGAAATCAGAGATTAAGGCAGAGGCTTGGAATGATCTTGTTTCAGTCGATGTGTTAAAAGATAGTTCTAGATTTTGGTCTATTGTTAACTCCCCATTTTTTACAGGTCAGGAAAACGACATTCAGGAAAGTAATATCACAGAGGCTCAGTGGTTGGCTCACTTTGAGGGAATTTATTGTTCTGATGAGACGATGGAAACTTATTTTAAGGCATCAACCCACCAAGCTACAGCATCCTTTATTTTTAATGAGGAGGACGTTGAGAGAGCAATAAAAGACACATCTAGTAATAAAGCTCCAGGTCCAGACCGTGTCCCGTGCAGACCTTTTTAAGTGTAACCCCAAATTTTGGGCTAAGATACTTGCAAATGTATTTAATGCGGTGAGAACGAGTGGGTTTCCCGCATCCTGGTCTCAGTCGATTATTATACCAGTTTTTAAAAAGGGTCAGAGAGGGGACCCGAGGTGCTACAGACCGATATCTTTAATTGACTCGACGGTTAAAATTTTGGGCAAAGTGATTTTAGAAAAGATTTTAGACTGGGCCAATGATAACAAGATTGTTTCTAATTTACAGTACGGTTTTAGAAAAGGACGAAGTACTATGGACCAATGTCTCAACCTGTATTTATTAATTAGTAAATATACTAAGGCTAAAGAGGGCTTGCTTAAAATGGCTTTTATGGATTTGTCCTCAGCTTTCGACCTGGTTAACAGGTCGAAGCTGTGGAGTATTTTATTAGAAATGGGATTGGATCCGGGTCTGGTTTATTTCCTAGCTGATCTTCATAGTGACCTATCTGCATCAATTAGGCTTTCACAAGATGGCAAGTGTTCTAAGTCTTTTAAATCAGGAAGAGGCGTAAGACAGGGGTGCATATTGGCTCCCCTGCTTTTTACACTATATACTAACGCCCTGGATAGATCTCTGGTGGAGGCGAGCTTGGATATACCGCGTGTAGGAGACTGTCCAATCCCGGTTCTCCTATACGCGGATGATGCCGTTCTTTTGGCACGAACTGCAGTAGGTCTCCAGCGGCTTCTGGATGCGTTTGGAGCCTATATGCAGTCTTTAGACCTGGTAGTAAATATCGGAAATCACATATTATGACCACGAGTCATAGAGCTCCTAAAGCAAAAACTTTTTATTGTAATGGGGGGTTGTGACGACTGTATCCTCGTTTACATATTTAGGAGTAGTGTTTGATGAAAGAGGCTCTTGGGTTCCCCAACAAAAAATTTAAAAAATGCAGTAATTAGATCAACCTCTGCCATACTAGGGTTTGCGCAGCGGTTGGGAGCTAGACCTGTGGAGGCCATTATAAAATTATATAGATCTAAGTGTTTGGCTATTGCAGCATATGGCTCATCTATTTGGGGATACAAGCAACAGGCAGGACTACAGACAGTGGAAAACAAATTTTTACGTAGTCTCCTGTCTGTTCCTCAATCTACTTCAACCTTTGCCATACACCAGGAATTGGGGCTGGGTTATGGCTCAGATACTTTGCGTACAGCGCCGTTACTCTGCTGGCTCAAAGTATGGCTTAACCCTAGTTTTAACCCTGAATCATTTGATATTGCGGGATTGTGTCAAATTGGATAAAGTAAGTAACATTAATTGGCTTGCATATGTTAGATCTATGTTATCCAAAATAGGGCGGCTAGAACTATTTGAATTCCCGGATAGGATTAGGAAGGAAGATTTGAAAGGGGTTAGAACGAATTTTATAAATATGTTGATGTTGGAACGGGAAGAAAAGGAGCTACAGAAACCTTTAGTTAGGGCTCACTTTTTGACAAAAACGTCGTTATTAATTGAGCCGTATTTGATAACTGTTACAAAGCCGTTCCATCGCTGGCTCCTGACTAGGTTCCATTTTAATTTGATTCATTTTAATTTGGGCAAGTATGAGGGGTGGTGTAAGCCAGAGGATGCAGGACCGTGTTCTTGTGATAATTTTTCTACACAAGATACCCTACATTTTGTAATGTTCTGTGACCTCTATTTGGATATACGTAGGGAAGTTTTTAGTCCCTCTATTAAATAAAAAGGGTTTCCTACAGGTTAGACCTGCACTGCTTTATCTGCAAATGTTAAGTAATACATGGGACATTTTTAATATTGCTTGTTTTTGGTTGCTGCTATTAGGATTAGGAAGAAATTGAAAAAAATATGCACATTGTTACGCATTTTAACGAATTGATTAACCTCATTTGTTGAAGCTGAGTATTCTGTGGATTATTTTTAATATTATTAGTTCTATTGCTGCTATTGTATGGATTTTTATGTTATATACTGTATTATGCTGATTCTCTAATGAAATAATTTTTTAACTTTTGTAATTTTCTGATGCTGCTGAATTACACAAATAGGATTGTGCCCAACTTTTATCCCCAAAATTTTGTATAGGTATGTGTGTGTTTATGTATTTTATGTCTTGTACTTTTATGATTTTAATTAATCGAATAAAGTGGATTGATTGATTGAAGTGTGTCTCTAGAGGTACATTACATGAAGGACCCTGGGTTCCATTTTGGGAAGCACAGGCCTGCCTGGTGAAGACTTCAGGAGGGGAGGAATCCTCCAGACAGATTTGTGTATTGCTGCATTCCTGTGAGCTGGGTGGGACACATACACTCAAAAGACTGGTTTTTGATTCAGTGATAGATCACAAGGAAGTTACCTGGACACGTCTCAGGAAGGGAGACAGGGCTCATAAGGGAATCATAAAGAGTAGGGCTGGGGGTCTGGGATTAACCTTTTGATGCACATATCACTGTGGCTGACATCCAGGTGTGAACTCTGTTCACTCCCATCAGTGGGGTCGTGGGACAATCAGCTTCGGAGTCATGCCTGTTGTGTCAGGCATATTTCATTAGGAAAGAAGAAAGAGAGAAGAGTCCACTTCAAAAGAAGCAAAACCCCAACACAGAACTTCAAAGACTCAGACCCTAAATCACATTTGGTGTCTGGAAAAGGACTATAAGAAGGGGAGGTTGAGTCCCCAAATACGTTTCATTTGCCAAGCAGCCAGATAAGCTGTGTGAGAAGGGGAAGCTCTGCAAGACGTCTGCCCTTGACTAGCACTGGGGGCTAAGGCCTGCTAGTCTCCCTGCTGGGTGAGGGGACATCAAGCAGGACAACAACATCACCTGCCCTGGAGCATGGAGCACCATCACGTGCCTGCTTGTGAAAACCAGCGTGCCCTGTGAGGGAGGAAATTGGAAGTATGGCCCATGCCCAACGCTCACTTCAAGGCCGTATCACATACTCCTTTATACCAACTAGTGAGCAAATAAAGAGACAGATAGCCATAGGAAGACAGCAGGGGGACCCAGGACCAAATGGGATTCCACCTGCACTATTCAAACAGGACGCCAGCTACTGATCAGGAAAACTGGAGCCGATTTTCCAGCAGATCTCAGTGGATGCCATAATTCCCCCCTCATGGAGAGGGTCCATAATCCCACAGATACACAAACAATGTTTATTAGAGCAGTGAAAAACACAATTGGCTTGTGGTGCTTATTGACAACAAGGCCAAATACTTTGCCGTCACCATTCTAGAGGAATTAACATCGTGGGCCTCGGCTAATCAAATCATCCTGCTAAAACCGGTTTCTGCAAACATATGGGAACTATAACTAATATCATGGGTCCAAAAATGCAAAGATATCACTATACTTTTGCTTCATAGATTTCCGCGCCGCTTTTGACCATATTGATCGTGGTAAATTATGGACTAAACTAGCTAATCGGAATGCCCCACCTACCCTCCTGAAGCTAATGATTCTGCTACACACAGACATGTGTGTGGAAGTTAAGTTAGGGGCGGGGATGTATCTTTCAAGACGTATCCCAAACACCAAGGGCCTGAAGCAGGGCTGCATCCATACCCCTACCCTGTTCAATCTCTTCTTAGCTGACAAAACTGAGTTGTTACAACTCCCATGCCCCGAAGCTGAGTGGGTTAGTCCTCTCCAACCTCTACGCAGACTACTTGGTGCTAATAAGCCGCACCCCGATCGGCTTGCAGCACCTTCTTGATGTCACCCAACCATACTCAACAGAACATGGACTAAAGATCAACTTTGGAAAAACAATAACAATGGCGGTGAACAGCATGAAAAGAAAAGTATCAAGCTGGCACATTGCCGCCAACGCCTGGAGTCAGTGGCGGAATGCAAATATTTAGGTATTATCATAGAGAAAGAGACTTTGAAATGGAAGGGGAAGAAAGAAAGTGGTCGGCCCCACTCCATCACCACTGCTCCAGGTAATACAAGCGAAATTGATCCAGACAATAACCTATGGGAGTGAACCATTATGTGGAAGGGACGCACCAGCTTTGGATGGGCTCATGGTCAGATCCTATAGAATTATCTTCAGCCTTCCCAAATGCACCTCCCCAGCTCAGATACGATTGAAGTTCAGACTTCAGAAACAATCGCTCGCCAGGAAAGGCACATACATCAAGTGTTGGCACAAAATCAAGAATGCATATCTAAACACGCTAAACAGACATCTATGACTGGAACTGTCAATCGGGAGCAACTCTCCCGCTAAGGCTTACCTTAACGAATCAGTCACTCAACTTGGCCTACAGGACTATTGGGAATCATCGGTAACCCATGCCAGCTTTAAAAAGCTGATAAACAACACCATCAAAATAGTCTTGTCAATTGAGGACAAGGCAGCAGTGGCAGGCTGAGCCCACAGCTGGTATGTGCTGCACAGTTACGATAAAGCAATACCCCAACCTTTCCTCCTATACCACCCACCCTGGAAACGCAGGACCACTCCGACTGACTGCCAGTTGTGCAGAAAAAGGAAAAAAGATATGATACATAAGGTGTGTACCTGCAAGGAATTAAAGGAGGAGCGAAGAGCCATGCTACGCCCACTCTTCAACCAAAGAGGCATCTGAACATGCTGGCATGCGATATTTGCCTGCTTTTCACCCACGGACACACAGCTGAACTATCACTATGTGAAATTCCTTACTAAGGCAGAAATGAAATTTCCTCCTGAACTGGCCACATGCACCCAGCTGGAATTACCTTTTTGCACACAGGACATTTTAACGCCACTGCATTCTTCTTCACTTTAGAACGCCATAGAAAAATTCACTACTTTGCACATAGGTCATTTTAAACAGCAAAATGTAATCTTTTTATTTAATCCTGCTCACCCTGATCGCTCTACCACAGAAATGTTTTAATCATTGATGCAATACTATTGTCAATCAATGATTGATGGGGTAAAGCTCCTGTGGTTAAACATCTTGCTATTTTCCACATAGTTTACCTTCAATGTCTCTGCACTCCTTTTGAAAAGATTTACAAAAATGTACTCTGCACTGCAAACTGCCTAGATTGGACCTTAAGCTTTTAAACACATATTTCTATGTTCCAATATGCCTAAAATTCAATGGTCTGGCTTTTTGCACTTTAAAACTCAATTGCGCTTTAAATATATTTTAATTAAATTAGAAAAGTGCTGATTCAAATTTTGTAATTGATGTACAGCGACATCACCATTTGAATTGTTTTAATCATGTTTTATAATTGTCTTAATGTTGCAAAGGTTTTAATTAACCAAGCAATACTAATAAAACTTGACTTGAATGTGAGGGAGAGCAGAGCATTGGAGCGAGTGAGGTCCAGTGGGAAGCCCTGCACAAAGTTTCTCCGAGTGAGGTGTGAGGCTGTGCATCTATCAGGCCATTGCCCGTGTGAGGCTCTGTGACTCTTGTATGCCAGGAGAGAGCTGCCTTGTTCTGAGAAGTACTGAGCCGAAAGATCACAACAGCACCCTCCTCCCCACTGGTAGGGGAAAGAGCAACTTACCTTTGTGTCTGCCGAGTGGGAGCAGCTCCATTCACTGCAATGAACCGGAAACGATGCTCGACATAGAGAGTATGCGCCTCCGGGGGTTGTTGTGTACACCGCCAGTGGCCTGACTTCACTGTGCAGGATCTGGACTCGTGAGCATCCAAGGAGAGAGCACCTGCTGCAAAGCTGAACACTGCCTTACCACGTGAAAGGGTAAGACTGGAACTGGGTCTTAGGGGCCCAGGGTACTTGCTGCTAATAGTGCCGCGGCATCACAGATACTTTTGACTAATTCCGAAAGAGTCAAAGGGAGAACTCTTGAGTACGGCCCAATGCTTTGCATTCCCTGGATGTGCCTACCAGTGCACGGGGAATGAATCAGAACATGTTACACTAAGGAGGATGGGACAGGGATTTGACCTGACAACTATTAAAGTCCCAACCTCAAAGGGGATTATGTTATTGCTTCTGAATATTGTATACCTTTGCATGTGTAGAGTTAGAAAAAAATACTTCTTTTTTGTTTAAAAGTGAGTATTGGACTAGACATTGATTTATTGCTTGTACTGTTTTCACTTTGAGTTGTGAGTCGTGTTCACTGATCTGTGTCTACATTCCCCCAGAAGAGCCTTGAATGCTCGACCACAGATTTCTCTGAGAGTCAAGTGCAGAAGGGGTACTTGGCTCAGTTGCTCAGTACCCATAGTAGGTCAGGCCCCGGAACATCATGAGTAAAAGACCTCATCCACTACGGTTGAGCCCAGTAGCCCCTGCATGCCCTTTGGCCCTCTGAAAGTAGTTTTGACAGTCAGGACTCAAAATGATAGAAAGACCTATTGGCTTTTTGTAAAGATCCACTTTCCACGCAATTGGTGAAGACAGGGTATCTTTATTGAAGAGCAACAGCAGGTACCTCCAGCTCAGCTTCACAGCTCATAAGAAAATCCAGTAACTAACAAAGCATAACATTCTAACCTAGCAACATGCTGAGAGTTCCATGACATGCAGAGAACTCCACACATCTCCCCCTCACATATTATATTAATATAATAAATATGATACATTTAAAACATTTAATTGTCAAGAACAGGTAATGGAGCACGACATTTACAGACATTACCAGTGCTCCAAGCAGACCCATCATCCAGGATGACAATGTTCTTCTTTACAGATTTCACTTGCATTGGCTTAGAGAATTTACTATCTCCCTTAATAACAATGCCACCACATTTCACAACCACCCAATCTCCAATTTCCACATCATGACTTTTCACACCCTTCCTGGCATTGTAATACTTTGCTGTGGCTAACTGGCGTTGAGCTACCCCACTTCCTACAGCATTCCGATCAACCCACACACAATCCTTGTCTTTTAACCACCCAGGTACCTCCTTAACGCCAGGTTCACGCCCTTTAAGAGAAATAAACGGTGAAACACCAGTCATAGAATGCGGTGTCACTCTGTATGACCACACAGGTTTCTTGAGTTCCTCACGCCACGGTAAACCATTCGAAAGTGACAACTGTTTATTTTCCATAATCAAACGGTTGATTCTCTCAACGAAACCGTTTGCTTGGGGCCTGAACATAGCAACTCCCTCATGACTGACTCCCAACTTGCATAAAAAACTTTGCATTTCTTTAGATACTACTTGGACCTTGTTGTCCGACACCAAACTTTCGGAATCCCTTCATTCAAGAAAACTCTTTCCATAAACGCAATTACTCTCTGCGTGTTCACGCAATCTGTGGTCTCAACTACAAACCATTTGGAATGGTAGTCAACCAAAACCATCATGAATTTATCACGTGACCCAAGTTTAGATATCGGTCCTAAAAACTCAATTGCAACTCTTTCCCACGGACGTTTGGGAAATGATACACACTCTAAAGGAGGTTGTCTAACAACTTTAGATTTGTCGGCTTGGGCACATGCATGACAATCTTTCACAACATCCTCAATATCGCTATCCATGCCAGGCTACCAATACGCTTGTCGGACTCTCCTTTTGGTCATGTTCCTTCCCAAGTGCCCCTCATGGGCGATGATCACAATTTTCCCTCTCAATCCAACCGGTGGTACAAACTGACACCTTCTCATTAATTTTCCATCACATACACTCAACTCACTTTCTACATGATGGTAACTTCTAAAACGAATATCCTGCATGACACTTTCACTCCATCCCATGGAGACACACCTAACTACACACTGCAAAATCTCATCGTTAGACATGGCATCCATCCATTCTTGCTTGGAGAAGGCAGCTTCCTCACCATTGCAGTTAGTGTTAAACACTTCCTTAACTACATCATCTATATCTGAGGCAACTTCATCAATTGGCATCCTTGATAAATAATCTGCCACTACATTTTTTAATCCTTTAACATATTCAACAACAAAGTTGTAATCGAGTACCGACAACATCCACCTGGAGATTCTTGGAGTGACACTACCTTCAAGCCCTCTTCCCCTTTGAATAAGTGAACTAAGGGTTTGTGATCTGTACGAACCTTAAATGGTAATCCCCACACAAAATATTTAAAGTGCTTTACGCCCCAACAACATGCTAAGGCCTCCTTCTCTATTACTGAATATGTCAGCTCAGCATCCCATAACCTCCTCGATGCAAACCCAATAACTTTCTCCACACCATCACTCATCTGCGTTAAAACTGCACCAATCCCAATTGCACTTGCATCAGTTGTAACAATAGTTTTAGCCTTGATATTAAAATGTCCAAGAGTAGGAGCATTCATAATACTTTTTTATCATCTTAAATGCATGATCGCAATTATCATTCCATTCAAATATGATCCCTTTTTCATTTGCACTCTTAAGGGTTCCACTATTTCAGTGAATCCTTTTACAAATTTCGAGCAGTACTCTGCCAGACCTAAAAACGACTTTAATTGGTCTTTATTCTGTGGGGCTGGGGCATCCTTGATAGCTGAAATAATACTTTTCTTAGGTTTGATGCCATCTTTACATATCTCGTGTCCTAGATACTTTACATAACTTTTTTTTAGTTGACACTTTTCATTTTTTATAGTAAGCCCATTAGTTTGCAATCTTTTGAGAACTTCATCCATTACCAAATCATGATGTTCATTGTCCTTCCCCACAATCAAGACATCATCTTGAAAACACAAGACGTTTTTCATGTCCCCGAAAATTCTCTGCATCACCCTTTGAAACACCGCTGAGGCAGATGCCAAACCGAAAGGCATTCTGCAATAGCGAAATGCACCCAGCGGCGTGACAAAGGAGGTGAGGTGTCTTGAAGCTACATCTAAATCAATCTGATGATATGCTGCAGACATATCCATTACGCTAAAGACAGTACCCCCGCCCATTGCTGTCAACATCTCCGAGATGTTGGGCAAAGGTTGCCTGTCCACCCAAATGTTTTTATTTAAGTCGCGTAAGTCCACACACAAACGAATTTTCTTACCCCCATCCTTGGGAGCGACGACAATGGGGGCCAACCACTCCGAGGCCTCAATAGGTTCTATGATGTTTTGTGCAAGTAATTTCTCAAGTTCATTTTTCAAGGGATCTCTCATCAAATATGGCAAACTCCTCACCTTATGCACAACCGGAATTGCATTTAAAAAAAAAATAATCTTGTGAGAAAAATCCTTAAGTTTCCCTAGCTCTTCAGAAAAGACTTGTGGGTATCTTTCTAACAAACTCGACTGATATGTTCCATCAATCTAATGTATTACAGTGGAAATAACAGGTTCTCTTGCATTGGGATTCAGAATTATATTTAGATCTTTTTGGTGTCGCCACCCTAGTAAGTTGGAACCTTGCTTAGTCAAATACACTCGACCATACACCCTTTTTCCACTAAACGAAATCACCATCCATTTCAACCCCAAAATATCAATCGTTTTTCCACCATATCCCACAGCCTTAATATCAGGCTTGTCCCAAGATTTGACATCTGCTTCATGTTCCCAGATTTTCAAATACATATCCATGGACAACAGTGTATATAAACAACCTGAATCCACTAACATAGTAACGTTATGTCCATCCAAATTTATAACACAATGAGGCTTACTCAACAACGATGTACTTTCTTTAACAATATCACATTCTAAAATGGTATGATCATGATCTAATTCGAGATCCAATCCATCAACACATAACATAAACTCCTGAACATTCTCACATATATCATCTACTTCTCGTATTTGAGTTTTTGTCCTACACACTTTGGCTAGATGTCCCCTCTTCCCACAAGCTCTACACAACGCATTTCTGCCCATACATCTAGGACTAGAAGCTATGTGCCCAGGAGCACCACAGCGATAACATTTAATATTTCTCCAACCAATTCCTGAAACAGCAATGTTTGCATGATTAGTATCATTAAACTTGCTAGGGAGTTTATTGGAAGCAGGAATATTTGCACGAGCAATATCGCTAAATTTGTTAGGGACCTTATTGGTACATTTTGTAGATGAATTTGTTACTTTGGTTTCATTCACACATCCTGCTTGTGTTTCTGCACTTTTGACAACTTGTTCCTTGGACATCGTGGGATTGCTACAACTTTCCATCTCGTTTATCCATAAATCAGTATGCTCCAGACCCTTAGCTATTTGAATTGCTTCCTCTAAAGTTGGGTCTGTAATGAGCAATTTCTCTCGCACTCTTTTATTATTGGTACACCTCACAATTTGGTCACGTTTGAGGGAATCCGCTAAACCCTCAAAGCGACAAGTCAGTGAAAGACCACGTAACGCAGCAACATAAGTTGCAACATCCTCATCAATTTTTTGTTTACGACAAAAGAACTTATGTCTTTCTAATACAACATTGACTTTAGTAGTGACTCTCAAATCCAGCATTTGCATAGTCATTTCATACACATTGCTAGGTTGACCATACCCCATTCCTAAGGAAATTTCAGGAAGATCCTCGTATAAGCGCCGCCCTTCAACCCCTAAATGGTGAAGTAGAATCGCTTGCCTACGCACAGGACCATACTTATCTGCGCCTGTGGCAAGAATGTAAGTTAAAAATAACTTCTTCCAATCTTTCCAGAGAACAGCAGGTTTACCTGGAGTAGGAAGGAAAGTAGGTGGTGCAGATAACCCTTGATCTGCCATGTCAAACACAGATAGAAGTAAAATATAGTACAATTAAAATGCAACTGAATAGTCCCACCTGTAAGAAAGGCAAACGTTAAATAAAATAACAAACTAAGATAACAAATCAAAATAAGAACTATAAAATAACAAACCAAGTTGTCCTTTGACGATTGCTTGAAGAGATGTTTTATCCAGTTCTTATTAAAATTGTTGTTAATTCAATATGTTGCTTTATTGGCACAATCCAGTGTTGTCTATCCGATGTGTTGAATCCGATTTTTCTCCGTTGAATGAAACGATGATCTCTGTTGAAAGGAGAACGGCGTGCCTCAATGTAAGATAAGGGAATTCTTCCCACTGTTTCAAAATGGCCGCTAGAACGTGAAGTTTACGTCTATTTTCTAAGGGATGTTTTCTTTCAATTAGACCGTTGACAGACTCTTAACTCCGTCCCTCGCAGCAATTGACCCCACAGTTGAAGCTGTTTACGTTCAATTAGACCTTTGATAAACTTTTATCCTTATAATACTTAAAGCAACCAGGAAGGCACACGCAAGATAATTCAAAGGCCTTAACATTGGTAAAGAACGGCTCATGTAAGGCAAGTCAGCACAGTACACACACTAAAAGTGGTAACACTGTTATATCTCAGATACAGTCTTGTAAACAGAATTGCTGCATCTCTAAAGTTTCCAGGAACTTGCAATCCGCAATTTCCACACAGTAGTGCTGAAAGTGGCACAGAGTTCAAACTGTAAATCTTTTCCAGGTGGAGCCATTCCGATTCCCTTTCAATTAAAAATAACAAGTAGGCAGTTGAGGAAGGAAATTTCAGTACTCACATTGAAGAAATAGTAATGGGTCCTTAATAGTATATTCATCCAGGGTGGAGGTACAGGTCATCTGCCCCCTGCGCATCCCATCCTCGTCGCCAATGTAAAGATCCACTTTCCACGCACTTGGTGAAGAGAGGGTATCTTTATTGAAGAGCAACAGCAGGTACCTCCAGCTCAGCTTCACAGCTCATAAGAAAATCCAGTAACTAACAAAGCATAACATTCTAACCTAGCAACATGCTGAGAGTTCCATGACATGCAGAGAACTCCACACTTTACCAGTAGCAGGTGCTACCAGAGGGAGGTGGTGGGGAGGGGGGATGAAAAAAAATGAAAAAAAGGTCATTAACTGGAACGGCCGGCCACCGCCTCTCCTCCATCCTCTTCCTTCTTCCAGTCTCCAGTCCCGGACGGCAGCAGGAAGCACACAGGCACACAGGCTCCACATAACCAATCACAACGCTGCAATGCAGCATTGTAATTGGTCTGAGCACCGTGGTTCGGCGCTCAGACGGGGACAGGGAGCCTGTGCATGTTCCTCACCAGGCTGTGTAATGCAGCCTGGTGGGGAACATGCAAAGTGCGCATGACTGTTTGGCCGGCCTCCCCATGCTCTGGCCTGCCCTGTCCCGCCACTGACTGCAATAGGAAAAATAAAATGATATGTTATTATTATTTTATCTTTTGAGCAGTGGGGCAATGCTCCTCCGCCTTAGCAGAGGAGCCACCACTGGGCTTTATCAATGCTTATTTTTTTATTTATGAGTTTTATATAGCGCAAACTTGACCCGAATCGGGTATCAGAGCGCTTTACATAGCACCAGTTGCATTACATGAGGACTCATTCATTTTTGTTAGGCACGAGGAGATTAAGTGATTTTCCCAGAATCACAGGATGTTAAGCATCATTGCCGAGACTCGAACCCTGTTCCCCAGATTCGAGGTCGACCACCCTAGCCGTTAGGCCAACTCCTCTCCTATTTTTGAAGAGTCTTCTTAGACTACTTGCACTTGGAACACCAAGGTACATGCCAACAACCAAGAATAAGCATATACACATGAACAGGCGTGTGTGCATGAATAGGTGCAGATTGCTGCATCACACTCAGACATGGGCAACAGATCGTATCAGTTTTGCCGACGGCACTTCAGCAGGTCCGGATCCACTTTTGTCAATGTGTGTCAGCTCAGGAATTGCTCTGCCTCTATCTGCTTTTAGATGTGCATAAACTATGAGTACAATATAGTACAAGCAACATTATTTAATGACTTTATAAAATAATAAATAAATGAAGCAGTGCGGGGCAAGGGGAGAAAATCAGCTCACGGGTGAGAAAAACACAGCAAAGGGTGAGAGGAAAAGCACAAGAGAGAACGCGAGCAGTACAAACGGGAGAGAGCAACATGGAGCACGGGGTGCAAAAGCACACAAGGGAGAAGGCTGAAAAACATTGCACTCTAATGGAGTGCTTAACCAAAAAGAAAAAATAGTTCCTTAAAAGTGAGAGGTGGACGAATACAAGTCAGCCATTCGAAAGGGTGGCACAGAGGCTATGCTCCTGGTAAGATGAGCAAGATGGGACGAGGAAAGTCATTGAATAAGAAGCAAGCAAACAGGAGTAACAACAAAGCCAATCAATGTTAAGCAATGGGTGCAGTGTAATCCCCCAGTAAGTTCTTGGTCAGCCCACAATTTGCACTGTCTGGTAAGCAAGACCTAAGAATGACTTTGGGGAAGAACTTGAGCACACCACTGATCAAATCTCTAAATTAGTCTACCACATGAAGCCCAATGTTTTTTATTACCGTTTTTTGTTTCAACTTCACTCACCCATCCCTTCATTTAATTGTTGGGGACTTCCCTGTTATAACATTTGTAAAACGTTTTGACTTGGGGTGTGGTGGGGATTGGACTTCTATGCACTAAACCAAGCGGGCATAGCAGGGGAGATTCACATGGGAGAACTACCACGTCCTTTAGTAGTTCTAATTTAGGCAGCTCTGGTGACAACTTGTCCCTGCTTTTCAAAGATGGAAATTCATTACTGTTGTATTCTAACAGTAGATATTTTAATTGCCCATTATGGACACCATCTGTTGCCATTTGGGCGAGACATAGAAAATACTGTCTGAATGGACAGCCTGGGAAGGTGATCCCACCAGGTCTCAGTTAGGCAGACTACTATTGAATGTTAGGTTTGCAAGTGGGTGGAGAGAGGGTAACAGTGTATTCCCAGGTGTCAAATCCAAGGAATTTCTGTGTAAAATCTCTTTTGAGAGTGAAAACTCTGGAAGTAGGAAGAACCTGCTGCTATGGCCAAACCCATGCTTGTGTGCAGCAATGAGGAGAGAGGGGCATGGGGTAGAGGAGAGGTTGTTCCTTCTGGGGCCATACCTTGCCCCATAGAGATCACTGCCAGGGGATATGTCGGAGCTGGACTGTCTGCAATTGCTCCATTTTGCTCCAGGAAAAGGTGGCAGCAGTGCCCAACAGACCTGAATGTCAGTAAACTGCTGCTGGATGGCAGCCTGCAGAAACTTTAGTGGTGCTTGTGTCATAAATATCATGATGGTTTTCTAGTAACATGAGCAACGTTCAAAAAGAATATCCTGGACAGTGCTTAATTTGTAAAAAAAAACTAATTAGGTGCCAGAGCCCTTCTCAGGAGACCACTGCAGCTTGCACCACCCATTGCCCCAACCAGAACCAACACTGACAGTACAAACACATTTACTAACCATCACACTCATACAAGTTTGACAATTCAGGCTAATCCAGGTGAACTAAAGCTGTAAGAATTTTTTATGTATATTGAATTATTAAACACTGTTGTTTTTCTCATCTCTTAATTAGACAGACAGCACCACCATGTTTTCGAAATTCATTAGTGGCGGTGTTGAGAATTAAGTGCTGGTGCCGACTACCAGAAAAAACTGGCTCAAATTTAGCACTGATCCTGGGAAACATTTCAAGGCAGTTCCAGCATGTGGCGCTAATTTTACATTCCTCATCATGAATATATCACAAAAGCAGGCTAAGCCCGCTTGTATGATATATACATTTTTTTGTTGTTGCAGTTTTAGATAGCGCAAACTCAACCCAAAGGTATTGGAGCACTTTACATGGACACCAGCAGAGACGTTTTAAGGCATGGGCAAAGTGGGCTCTGGCCCAGGACCCCAACCTTTCTGGGGGCACCTGATAGAGACATCTCAGTCCTGCAGAGTCTTGCCCTGATGACCTTGAATAATTCTTAAACAGATTGTTTTAAACACCGTTTTCCTTTAATTTATTTTGAATGTGGATGATGTGTAAGATTTTTTTACAGACATTTTGCAGAGAAATGTGTTTATGTTGCGTGTAGCATTCATAAAAAAAGTTTATTTTAGATCAAAACAGGACCTCACATATGAGGAATGGGAGGGTGTTACAGAGATTATTTGCAGTAATATTTGTGAGCTGCTTCTGTGTTACAATACTGAAAACACGTCACTATCCCTGAATATTAGCTGTAAACACATTTAAAATGTGGATGATGTTGCCTGTGCACCTGGCCAAAGAGGGCAAGAAAGAGCTGAATTTGGATCATAAATTCAAAGCTGTCCTGAACAGGGGCCACCAAAATATGTTTGGCCCAGGGCCCCCAAAATCCTTAAAATGTCCCTGGACACCAGTTACGTTACACAAGGACACATTCTATTTTGGCGGGCACAGAGAGATTAAGTGATTTGCCCAGAATCACAGGATGTTGAGCTGATGCCGAGGCTCAAACCTCGTTCTCCAGCCCCAAAGTTGGCAGCTCTGGCGTTACACCACACTTAATAGTGGCAGAGCAGGTCCCTGAAACAAGAGGGACTGGGGCGGACAGTACCAGCTGCTCTCCTCTTGGACAACGTGGCAAAGCAGATATACTCACCGGGCAGGGTTGTGTGAGTACTGTGCTACGTTCTGATGACCGGCTTCTAGAATCCTGCCTCACATGCTTCTCTTCACATAGGATGGTGATATAGGCATGTGGTGCATGTTTTTCTAATGCCTATTGGAAGGGTATTGAAAGCTTCTTGTGTTGCTTTTCTGTGCTAGTGGACCAAATAACACTAAACCAAAAGAAGAGACTCCTGAGCATGCCTGAGCACAGACGCTAGTCCGTTTTTTATTTCCTTGTACCTCTGTGTTCTGGGAGGTGCCTGGCTCCCGTTAGGGTGGTCACCATCATAGGCTGGGACCACCAACACTGGTTTTAATTGTTTTTTGATTTATTTCCTCATTTTTACTTTGCTTTTATTTTAGTTAGCAGTAGTAGTGCGACACAGGGGAGCCTGTGCGCCCTAGGGGGGTTTGGGGGGCAGCCGAGCACCGCGAGGTCTGCCCCCCGGGCAGATTGGGAGGGGGAGGGGCTGGCCGGAGAGCAGCCATTTTGCAATATTTGGGCTGCTTTGGGACTAGCCCAATAGTAGCCCAAAATTATATTTACAGCCCAACAGGTATACAGGGGTTGCCAGCGCTGTCCCAGCCACCATTTTAGGTTTGGCGACCTGGTGGCTGGGAGCGCTGCGCAATTAGGTTTTTTGGCAGTTAGGGCCTAGTAGTAGTTGGTGGCTTGTGTGGTAGGTAGGAGCGGATTAGTAGCGTGGGGACGAGGATGTCGGGCGAGGATTACCGAGTGTTGGAAGCGGTTCGCTTGCTTAGCGAGGCCGGACGGCTGGACATCTTGATGCCGGTGGACTCGAGTGGAACGCGCCCGGTGAGGCGCGCGTCAGCGGGGGTGGCGGCCGCCGTCGCGGCTTGCTCGCCCCCCCGGAAGGCCAAAAAAGGGAAGGTGAGTGTGGCGGGGCGGGCGGGGAGAGAGGTTGCGGCCCTTGCGGCTATGGCAGAGACTCAGGTGGGGCACGGCGGGAAGGCCCGGCGGGGGAGCGCTTTACGCATCTCCCCGCCGAGGTCCCATGAGGACAGGGGCCGCTCGCAGGGAAGGAGAGCGGCCCCGCGTAAAGGAGAGGAGGCTGAGCGGCCGGTTTTGGTGGCTTCGGCGCGCGCGAAGAAAGGCCCGGTAGTGGAGGTGGGGGTTGGGGAAAGGCAGGCCCTCTCGCACAGGGAACAGGGAGCTAGTGGCCTAATATTTATGGAGGAAGAGGGGGAGGCGCCTGGGCTTGGCGAGGGCGGTGTGGGTGGATTGCTGGTGACAGGAGAGAGAGGTGAGGTAGTGGGGGGGAGGGGTGACTGGGGGGCAGAAGGGGGGGAGTTTTCTCCCCTGTTGATTGAGTCAGAGGGCAGCGAGAGGGACTGGGACGGCCTGGACATTTTTGAGTCATGGGCTGAGGAGATTGGGGGGGCGCATGGGGGAGAGGTGTGTCTCAGGAGGGCTGGGCCCTTGGCTTTGGGGGGGAGAACAAAGGGCTTCCAGCAGGGGGGGACATTGGGGGGGTGGAAAGAAGGGTGGAGGTGGGCCCCCGGGGGGAGGTGGCGGGGCCGAGTTGGGCTAGGGCACCGGGAGCGGTAGGTGTGGAGTGGAGCGAAGAGGATGGGGAGCATGTAGAGAGCGAGGAGGTGGTGGATCTGAGCAGAGTAGGGAGAGCGTGGGTGGTTAGCACGATAGGGGCAGGCAGGAAGCGGAGCTGGGATGGGAGGGAGAAGAGAGGTAGGCCCAGCACACCAGACCATGCTTTTGTTTTACCGGCGGCAGAGCGACACAGGGCACCAGACTTGGTAGGGCTGGGAGCGGCCCGTGGGCACCAAGGAGAAGGGAGGGTGGAGCCTCGCGCGGCGTACCCAGTACCGGCGGGGATCCCGTCGCGGCTGGCAGACGTAGGCCCAAAGCGGGCTCGCCAGCCCCACCACCCACTGGGCCTCAACGGTCATGGGGACACCGCAAGAGGAGGAGCGAGGAGGACGTCTTTTCAAGTTATTATAGGAGGGTGCAGTCGGCACCCCCGGCGGCGAGGGCAGGGGGTGCAAAGGAGGAGGTTTTAGACTATGAGGAAGATAGTATGGAGGAGGGAGAGTTGAGGGACACGGAAAGCGTGGGAGAGGGGGGGCCGAGTAATGCTGTGCATAGTGTTTTCCAGGTGTCACGACGCCCGGCAGAATCCACGGGTCGGACATCGCGCTGGGAGGAGAGGTCAGCCCCCTCGGCAGGACGGCCAGTGGAGCGACGGGTGGCATCCTTAGCGCCAGGTAAAAAGGCAGCAAAATTGGGTCCGTTAATGGTGTCAGTAGAGGTGGGGGGGGTTGAGGAGGAAGGGGGGCAGGGGGTAGGTTGAGTAAAGGTGCGTATGTGTGCGATGTGGGAGTAGGGACGGATGACCCAGGTAAGGGGTCAGCGGCGGGCGCAGGTAAGGCGTCCGGGAACACAGGAGGCAGCAAGACTGACACGAAGGGGACGGTAGAGGTCACGACGGGGGACACGGAGACCAAATTAGAAAGTAAAGAGTTAAAGATAAAACGGCTGCCGTACATGGGCGTCATGAAGCCATTGGGCGCACATTTGATGATGACCACTAAGGAACGTATATGGAAAGGGGAGTATGTGGAGATACTTAAACTCCTTCATAGGGAAGTCAGAGCAAAAGAGGGGTCTAAAGAGGAGGAATACGAGTTGGCAAAACGGCCGAAGGTGCCGTTGACGATAGAAAACTGGACGGCAGCGTTCCTTATTTTTGCCAGTGTGTATTGTGAGAAATTCCCTGAAAGGTCCGTGGCCATGTTCAAGTACATGGATGTTATCAGGAAGGCCCAGATTACGGGGGGCGGTTATGCATGGGCGCAATATGACGAGGAGTTTAGGGCACGCATGGCGTGGGACTCCGAGGCCAAATGGGGTGAGCTGGACACAGACTTATGGCAGCACACGATGGGGCTAGCGGAGTCGGGGAAGACCATTTTCACGGCCAGCGGGCTCCCGCTCGTTTATCGGCCCTTTCAAGGGCGCCCCACTCGAGGAGGGGTGGGGCAGCAGGAAGGGGACAGGCGGGTTCAAAAGGGGCTTGCTGGGATTACAACAAGGGCTTGTGCACTCGGGAGTACTGCAGGTTCAGGCATGACTGCTCGGGGTGTGGAGGCAGGCATGCGTTGGTCAATTGCTGGGGGGGAGGGCTGGGGCAGCAACAGGGGAACCAGCAGTGGCAGGCAGGGGGGTTTAGGACGGGGAGTCAACAGCAGCAACCGCTCGCGGGAGAGCGAGGGGCTAAGGGGCCTGGGCCAAAGGGCTCATACGCCAATTAGAGTTGACAACTTGATGGCAGCCCTGCAGGGGTATACGGACGTAGGGGCTGCTGAACGACTGAAGGTGGGGTTTTTGGAGGGTTTCAGACTGGGGTACGACGGACCTAGGACACGAAGGTGGGCGGACAATCTGAAGTCAGCAAAAGATCACCCGAAAGTGGTACAGGAAAAACTGGATAAGGAGGTGCGTGAGGGCCGCATGGCGGGACCTTTTGAGGACTGGCCTCTAAAAAATTTGATTGTGTCACCCATAGGAGTGGTGCCGAAGAAGGAGCGAGGTCAGTTCCGCCTGATACAACATTTGTCGTGGCCCGAAGGGGGGTCGGTGAACGATTTCATTGATGAGCATGAGGCCACAGTGTCATATTCATCAGTTGACGTGGCCATGTCACTGGTAGTGACTGCGGGCGCAACGGCGATGATGGCACAGTGCGACATAAAGTCGGCTTTCCGGCTGCTTCCAGTCCATCCAGATGATTGGGACCTTTTGGGTATCCAGTTTAACGGTCACTGGTACGTGGACAAGGCATTACCGATGGGCTGTTCTATGTCTTGCGCACTTTTTGAAAGTTTCAGCACGATCCTACAATGGTTGTTTACGGAACGGACGGGTCACCAAGGGGTAACACACTACCTGGATGACTTCTACTTTGTGGGCACCTCAGACTCCACGGACTGCCAGAAGGCGCTGGACAGTTTCAATGAGATCATGAGGGAGTTGGGGGTGCCGTTGGCAACGGAGAAGACTATGGGGCCCAGCACGGCTCTGTCATTTTTGGGCATTGAATTGAACTCTCAATTAATGGAGGCACGCTTGCCGGCGGACAAGAAGCAGAAAATGTTGGGGCTGCTGGCGACCATGTTGTCGAAGCATAAGGTCACTGTGAAGGAGATTCAGGTGCTACTGGGCCACCTTAACTTTGCTTGTAGAGTGGTGAGAGTAGGGAGGACGTTCTGTAGGCGACTGGGTAGGGCATTAACAGGACAGAGACTTCCGCATCATCATGTGCGTCTGTCGGCGGGGGTGAAGGAAGACTTGAGAATGTGGCAGTTTTTCTTGCTGAACTTCAATGGCATCCCCTTGATGAGGGAGGGTGACATGGTTTGGGATGTGCAAATATTTTCTGATGCGGCAGGGAGCAAAGGATTTGGGCTGTATTGGCAAGGGAAGTGGTGTGCGGAGCAGTGGCCTTCAGAGTGGGTGGGGGGAGGCAGGAGCATAGCCTTCTTGGAATTCTTTCCTTTGGTGGTGGCAGTCACGCTGTGGGGTGAGCAGTTGGCACACAGACAGATAACTTTCAGAGTTGACAACATGGCGGTGGTTGAAGTTGTGAACCGCCAGTCTGCCAGGGACGAGCAAGTCTTGAAATTGCTGAGGGTGTTTGTGCTGGGCTGCTTACGGCATGATATTGCCTTTCGCGCGGTGCATGTGCCAGGTGTGGACAATGACATAGCGGATGCTTTGTCTCGTTCACAGTGGGGGAGATTCCGTGGGCTAGCCAGGGACGCGGACAGGACCCCGACCAGTATGCCGCAGCAGTTATGGTACGTAGGCAACACAGGATGTTGCAGCTGATTTTAGGGTCTCTGGCGCAATCCACGAAAACTGCATACAGGACAGCATGGGAAGAATTTTTGCGCTCAGGTGCTAAGCGGAGGGACTCACCAGCGCTCCGACGGGAAGACGCGATACAGTTTATTCTGGCTCTGATTGAGAAGGGACTCACTAAGGTTACAATAGCGGGTAAACTGGCGGGGATTGCTTTCGTGGGGAAATTGTTGTGGGGTTACGCGCCATCCGCAGGAGAAATCGGGACGCGCATGCTGGAAGGTTGGGCCCGCGAATGTGGCCGTGCGACCAGGGTTCGGAACCCCCTGTCTTGGGACCTTTTGGGGAGGGTGCTTAAGATTTTGCCGGGGATATGTACAGACGGTATTGAAGTTTGTCTTTTCTCCACACTGATGTCATGGATGTTCTTTGGAGCCTTTCGGGTCTCGGAATTGCTAGGGTCAAAATCCGACCAGGGGCTATTATGGCGCGAGGTGTCCTTTTGCAGGGACAGGATATGCATTTGGCTTCGGAAATCTAAGACGGATCAGAGGGGAGGGGGTAAATGGGTCTCGTTACAAGCTTCTGATCCACAACTGACTTGCCCGTGCAGGTGGGGTGCAAGGTGGAGGTCCGTGGCCCCCGACATGGTGGGGTCAGTTTTCAGGCATGCCAACGGGCGGGGTGTGAAAGCTTCCCAGCTTTTGGCGGTGCTGAGGAAGGCGCTGGCCGGGCTGGGGATTGAGGGAAAAGGATTTGGGACGCATTCTTTTCGGATTGGGGCAGCGTCAGAAGTGAAGAATCGGGGTTGGGGGCGAGGGGACATAATGAAGTTAGGCAGGTGGTCCTCGGACTGCTACCAGCGTTATGTGCGCAGCGCATCTGGGTTGTTGTAGCGCGGTTATGTTGTTTGCCTTTTCCTTATTCATGTTTCTCGTTTCAGGTTCTGTGATGGGTCCCCTCGCCAGGGAGATGACCATATGGATTGTTGGACATTCCTTTGTGAAGTGGGCGCAGGTTCAGGCCCGCGCCAGTTACTTTGGGGACAACCTTGGGTTTAATAAAGAAATGTTTCAAGTTAGTTGGAGGGGAAAAGGGGGTATGCGATGGAAGGAGTTGATTCCAGTTTTAAATGGGAGTATGGTGGCGGGTAGGTGCCCCGACGTGTTGGTCATTCACCTCGGTGAAAATGATATGGTGAACGAGACTGGTTTGACGTTGATGAGAGGTATCAAACAGGATTTGACTTTGATTAAGCGACAGTGGTCGGGTTGTGTTGTCCTTTGGACAGAATTTGTTCCTTGCAGGGTCTGGAGAGGAGCGGTAAATCCGGGGGCGGTGGATAAAGCCAGGAGGAAGCTCAACACAGAGATGGTGTATTTTTGTCGTCAGTTGGGGATTTTTAGGCTCACTCACAGGGATATCAAGTATGATACGCCGGAATTTTTTAGTGGGGATGGGGTCCATTTATCCCGGCTGGGTATGGACTTGTACTTGCTGGAACTTAGGGAAGTCCTGGCCAGACTGTTGGGGGTGCACAGGCGTTAAAGGGGGGTAGACCTAGGAGGCAGGGAGGGCAGGAAAATGGGGAGGCGGCGTTTCCGCCTACCCTCCCGCCTTTTCCTGGGTGGCGGGGTTGTTGAAAGTTGGCCAAGATTGGCTGTAGTTTTTAGTTAAGTTTTGGGAGTTTGTGAGCAGAAGCAGGGAAAGGGTATACAGGTAGGATAAGTTTAGATTAGAGGTTTGTTAGTTACAGTTGCACAAAGGCAGGTAGGGGTTTGGGTCATGGGAGGTTAGGAGTTGTAAATGCTATATTGTGTAGGATTGTGTAATATTATTGTTATGTAATATTATTTTGTATTTGGCAGGGTGGGGGGTTTGATGTGGGGATCGTAGGGGTGGGGGGGGAACAAGGGGTCAGGTAATTTATGTATAGTGAGGTTTAGCTTTGTAAGGCAGTTGCCAGTGTTAATAAATTGTGATATGCACCTGTTTCAATAAAGCGGCCTTTTTCACACACAAATTGGTCTCGGTTTGGCTTGCCCCCCCTCCCTCCCAACAGAGGTTTCTGGGCCCTTGTTAGAATGCCTGTTACTTTGGCCATATCTTCTTTTTCTATTTGCGTTCCGGCGCTGAGGCCAGACACGCCCCCCTCCCTTCGGGGGTACTTAACGATGATTGCCTCGTGTCCGCACAGCTCCTCCTGAGCATGCCTGAGCACGGACGCTAGTCCGTTTTTAATTTCCTTGTACCTCTGTGTTCCGGGAGGTGCCTGGCTCCCGTTAGGGTGGTCGCCATCATAGGCTGGGACCACCAACACTGGTTTTAATTGTTTTTTTATTTATTTCCTCATTTTTACTTTGCTTTGATTTTAGTTACCAGTAGTAGTACGACACAGGGGAGCCTGTGCGCACTGCAGGGGTTGCTGGGCCCTTGTTAGGAAGCCAGTTACTTTGGCCATATCTTCTTTTTTTATTTGCGTTCCGGCGCCGAGGCCGGACACCCCCCCGCTCCCTTCGAGGGTACTTAAAGATGATTGCCTCGCATACACGCAGCGGGCGCGCTGCGGGCACGCCAAAGGCAAGCCTGTCTGTATCCGTCCGCGCCTGGACCTGGCCCTGGCCCAGGGCCAGAGACCCTGGATCTTTTCTGGGAGAACACAAGACATGTCTTCAATATTCAGGTGAGGCATTGCGTGCTCTACGCCCCCCACCCCCATCACCACACTTGTACACAATTGTGCTTTTATGCAGCAGTGCACTTAGGAGAGACGCAATGCTTGCACTGTAAGAAAATAATTATAATTTTACCACCTAAGATAGACCCCTGTTTTACTGATCTCCCGTAGTCTCCCAGGACACTTACTACACTACAGTTTGCCCTTATTAATGCCAGGTCGTTAGTTAAACACAAATATGAAATAGCCGACTTCATTACTGATGCTAAATTAGATGCACTTTTTATAACAGAAACTTGGAGTGGGGAAGCAACCGATCCAGACCTTGCTGTAGCAGTCCCTTTGGGCTTTGAACTTTTTAGGTTGGACAGACCGATAAAAAGAGGTGGAGGCCTTGCTTTAATTCACCGCAGTGAGATAAATACCCACTGCTCAGAGATCCCCTCCACGGACTGTGAGGCTTTTCTTTTTAAATTGACAATTTTTAATCAAGGGACTTTCACTGGAATGCTAATTTATCGACCACCCGGCCCCAAAAATAAATTTTTGGCTAACCTTCATTCGTTGCTAGAATTAGGTCTCCAATATAACCATTTTACAATACTTGGAGATGTTAATTTTCATTTAGAATCATCTACTGATAAAGACACGCTAACCCTCCTAGAGGTGACATCTGAAATAGGTCACAAACAATTGGTAAATGACCCCATGCATTTAGCTGGTCACACTCTGGATGGACTTTTCTCTAATAATCCTGCCATCACCAATCTTAAAATTCACCCACTATCCTGGTCTGACCACCGAGCGATAATCTTTGATTATAATTTACCTCTATCTTGTCAGACTGTTACTAAGTCGGCAAATAAGGTTTCCAGCAGACCATGGCATAAAATAGATTCTACAGTTCTAACACTCCATTTGGCACAGAGTCAACCAGACATCTGCATGGATGTTAACTCCTCAGCCACGAGTTACACCTCATGGCTTGAATCTACTTTTGCAAAATTAGCTCCCACTATCTCAGCCAACAAGTACAGAGGAGAACCTTCGGCTCCCTGGTTCTCTGAGGCATTAAGACTTGAAAAACAAGCCTGCAGGAGGCAAGAGAGGATCTGGCATAAACATTATGAGAAATCTGAAAAACAACAATATAAAGCTGCCCTTGCTAAATATAAAAAGTTGGTCATCAATGAAAAAAAAAACTTTATTACACCCAATTAATTGAAAATGACGGCAACTCCAATAAAGAACTGTTATACCGATGCTTACTTCAGTTACAAAAAACAACTCAATTACGCATAATCAAGGAATCTGTGACACCCTTGCCCGGACTTTTAAAAATAAGGTCGACCAAATTTTTGACCTATTTGATAAATCTAATGACATTACGGATATAAATGACCAGGAAGTGACTGACTCGTCTCCGCTCACAGATTTTACCCCGACCTCTCCCAACCAAGTAGCCTCTCTTCACTTAGCTGCTAAATCTGGCTCTCTGGACGACCCATGTCCCCCTAAGATTTTTAAGCTTGCAACTCAGCCTATTGCCTCTCATCTTTCCTCAGTGTTTAATCAAATGTTTCTGCAAGGGACATTTCCTACCCTTTGGAAACAAGCCTGCATTCTTCCTCTTATCAAAAAACCAACTCTTGATACTAACGATCCTGCCAACTATCGTCCTATCTCGAGACTTCCCCTGCCAGCATAAATTATTGAAAAATAATCAATGCAGAGCTATCTAACTTTATTCTCGAGAATCAGCTTTTAGACCCCAGTCAATTTGGGTTTAGAGCTAACCATAGTTCGGAGGCTGCACTGATAAAACCCACCGAAGAAATAAAAATGGCACTAGATAGCAGAGGGTCAGCAGCTCTAATTCTATTGGACCTATCCGCAGCGTTCAACACCATGGACCACGGGTTATTGGTCCACCATCTGAACGCCATAGGAGTCAAAGGTAAAGCTCTTGCCTTATTAACATCATTCCTATCAGAGAGATCCCAAACTCTGAATCTTGGTCAGTTTAAATCTTCACCCTTCACTCTACAATGCAGGGTTCCCCAGGGCTCCTCATTAAGCCCAACGCTATTTAATATCTATGTCTCGGAACTCGCTTCTTTAATCAAAGGTTTTAATCTAAATCCAACATCCTATGCTGATGACACCCAATTGGTTGTATCAGCCGTGAACAATGATGTCAACTACTCTTTAAGATTACATGACTGTATGACTGCCCTGAGCAGCTGGATGAGCAGACATTGCCTAAAGTTGAACTCAAAGTAAAACTGAGGTTATACTATTTGGCAATCTCTCTCCAGCATGGTTTCCTGCCTGGTGGCCCAACAGTCTGGGCTCACCTCCCCTCCCGGGGACCAAAGCTAAAAACCTAGGCTTTCTCGTGGACAATAAGCTCAGATATGAGGCCCAGGTGTCTAAGGTAGTGTCCTCTTCATTCTATACCATCAAAACCTTAAGGAAATGTATCCCCTTTTATCACCAGAAACACCAGGAAGACTGTGGTCTCTGCACTAGTCATGTCAAAGCTAGACTATTGTAACAGCTTGTATATGAACCTCCAGGAAAAACTACTCAGGAAGCTCCAGGCGGTGCAAAATGCAGCAGCCAGACTGATTCTGGACATTCCCAAATATCAGTCTGTATCTTCAGGGCATCGGGGAACTACACTGGCTCCCGGTGCGACAGTAAATTAAATTTAAAGCGCTCTGTGCGGCCCATAAGGCTTTGCATAGAGAAGGTCTGGAATTTTTATGGAAGGCTTTTAATTGGCATACTCCAAACAGACATCTTCGGTCAGCTAGTGCTAGACTGATTACCACCACAAGAGTCAGAAAAGTGAACTGGGGAGGATGGAGCTTCACTAACAGCACAGCCAGGCTCTGGCACTCTCTACCACTACATCTTAGGGCCATACCCACCCTCCTTGCCTTCAGAAAGGAACTTTAGACTTGGCTGTTTAAGAACTAGTAATACCCCAGCTCAGTATGCTCATGTTCAGCAAGCGCCAAGACACCTATGGGTAGACGTGCGCTATATAAGTCTGTATAACATAACATAACATATTTGCATTTGTAACTGGAGTCATACTGGTTCACGTTCATGCTTTTCTGTAGTCCTCTCAGTGTTTTGTTATCTGAACAGACTATGGTTTTTCACTATCTCCATCAAATGAATGCCTTTTTCTCCAATGAACATAATTGGAGATGCTGCCTACACATGCGTCAGATCAGACTTCTGAGATGTTGACAAGTTTGAACTGATGAGCCTGGGGGTGGAAGAGAAATAAGTAATGCTTGCAGTTCCTGACTAGGTCGATGTGGTGCTAATGTGTCAGATCCAGACAGCAAAACCAGCTAGGGCCAAAGCAGGCCAGGGTTGCTTCCAGTAGCTATATTTGGGTGTCTGTTTCCGGGGAGTAATTCTATCCTGGTGTTTCTTTTGTGCTGCTTGCTGTGCCCTCAAGGGGGAGAGGGGGTTTGAGTCATAATATGGTCAGCTGATTCTACCTTGGTGTTTCCTTTGCGCTGCTTGCTGTGCCCTGAAAGGGGAGAGGGGGTTTGAGTGATAATACGGTCAGCTCACTCATGGTTGTCTCTCCTACTTGCTCCACTCCCTGGCACTGCGGCTGTGGCGAGTACAGTGCACAAGAAGCATAGGTCATACAGGGCTACCATTCACTTCCTCACATCCTGGCAAGATGACCTGGTTAGCTAAGTGCGGATGTTTCCTGTGCTTTGCAGGTCACCAGTTGCCTTCCTTTCAGGTTGGTAACTGAGAACTATTAAACTGGTAGGTAGTAATACATGTTATTTACAGTACTGGACATTGCAAAATGAGTATGAAGTGCATCGCCAATGAGAATCATTGGATAAAAGGCATTTCTTCTGATAGCATCAGTGAAAGGGCCTCTGTAGCTAGGTAAGCCCTGTTGCTGGTATTTGTGCAGGGAGCTAGACTAAGTACAGACATTGTGCATGGATGTTAGGAATAACCTCTGTCCATGTGTGCCTGGCCTGGGCGTTGTGATACTGACAAGGAATATGAACCTGGAAGTGCAATGTGTACCTAACAAGGCATATGTGCACCTGTGATGGAACTGAGTGGCAATTTGTAGTATTTGATACTGGCATGGCAATGTGTACCCCAACAATGTGTAACCCAAAGAGGCATTAAGGACACTTACTGGCATAGAAAAGTATACCTATCGATGGAAGTATAAACCTGGCATGGCAATGTGTACTAAGGAAAGCATTACGATATCTACAACCCTGTATCACTCTGTGTCAGTATGATATTGACTCGGCAATGTGTGCCCAGCTAGTGGCATTATGTACTGGCTTCCATATTTGTACTGGACTGTGGCATGTTGAAACTAACATAGAAACATATGCCTAACTGGTGCAATGTCTAACTGGCTTGCTGATTTATTATCAGTACTTTAAAATATGCATGAATCAATCAGATATACATTGGAGATACCCTGCCACCATATGTCCGACAGCACCATGGCACAACATAGCATTTGTGCTGGTATTATTACTTTTTGCACAATTGTCTTTTTTTAAACAGAATTGTATTGATTTTATATTTAAGATGCAGTTCTAATAGGCTTTTAGAGTACAATTTCTTTAGCTTACATTGCGATCTCAGCCAGGTACCATTGCATATAGTCCTAATTCACTACAATGCCGTACAGCTATCGAGGGGATTGGTTAAATGAGTGCAATATTGGGATCCAATCAGGACATGAACTATACAACTTCTTCGTCCCCCAAAGTGAGCTCACACTTAAAAACAGAGAATGCAAGAGTAGCTTTGATTACCAAAGTAGCCTTTTATTAGGGAAGTTTAGCCGTTTAAAATCAAAGAATGTGTTGGGTTCCCTCAAAAGGTCCTATTGCAATCGTATTGCTATCGCACTTCAGACAGCTGCAATATAAGCTGCTGGCCTTTATCATGTATATAGATCTAAACTGCTGCACATCTTTATCATTAGCCTACAGGTTTGTGTTCTTTATCCCAAGAGCTTCACAATAGGGATTATTATCTTTGAGTGATTGGGTTATTTAATTCCATTTCTGCCCTACAGGGGTTTCATCTACTCCTCTTTTTTCCTCTCTGTGCAAGTCGTTTCTCTCTGCTTCTGAAAGTCACAGTTTTCCTCCAGATAGAAGGGATGGTCTGGGAGTTTTTCAGAATAAGGTGGTGGCTCTCTTAGCCAACAGTGAAGCATGGTTAATGACGCTTGATGTCACCTTACCTTGCCTTGCTCAGGTATCGGAAACAATCCTAGGATGCATTCCTCTATGTGCTGAGAACTGAGCACCTGGTAGTCTTAGCTACATTCTCTGTTACATCCTTCCAAAATCCCCCAGCCGAGGACAGACCTAGATCAAGTGCCTGAACCTTGCCTGCATGTTGTAGGGCATTCAGGGGAAGCTCCTGGCTATATCTAGCTGTTTCTTTGCAACGTTTAGGTGGGCTCTACGTAGCATATTAAACTGTATCCTGGCTCTTCAGATGAGTCAGTGCTGCCCGAATCCCCCCCCCCCTCCCCAGCGCCTTGAGACCCTCACGGGTGAGTAATGCGCTTTACAAATTCCGGATTGATAGCCATTTAAATTGGCGCTACGGGCAAGGACGTATCTTGGTGAATCCAATTGGGGGTTGTGAGCCTGAGATTTCCCCACAATCACCTTGTTGTAGACAACATAAAACATGATGCAACATGCAGGGGTTGACAGTGTTTTAGGGGTGTTAGGAGGGTAGAGGAATGAGGGATTGTTGGGGTATCAGTGCCAGGAAAAACAATATTTAAAAAAATAAAAATTCTTGAATAAGTTCACATCTAGCCAAACATTGAGGTATCTGTGTGCTGTACGAAAAAGAACTTTAGAAAGGTGAAAATATGCAAGTGAAAATCTGACATTTTCTGCATTGGTATAGAGGGACGGTAGCCTTCTTCCACAAAGTACCACCACCCTCCACCGCCTACTATTTAAAAGGCGGAGGATGGGCAAGTGTCAATCCTATGGTGGTACCCCTGCCTGCTCCACCACCAGTGATCTGTCAAATTCCTGTGATGTAAGAATTAGAAGGCAGTAATAATTACCTGATTTCTCCTTCATGTGGCCGTGTGGAAGGATTGGCTGTAGGACCTACCAGTTTACAGGTAGCGGCAGTGCTTAGTAGGGATTCAGAAGTGTCCACTGACCCTCCATGTATGTGCAGTAGGGTCGGGGAATCCCCAAGGATGTCTAAATCTTTGGGAGGGTAGTAATCCCCAGAAGTACCTGGGATGGGAATACTCCCATGGGGAGAGGGTCATTGCTTTTTTCATTCTCAAAAAGAAAATCCCGCTTTGGGATATTCTATTTGGAAATAAAAAAAGAAATTGAAAGTGTGCCATACAGCTCT
Source organism: Calotriton arnoldi (assembly GCA_963921515.1). Taxonomy (NCBI): domain Eukaryota; kingdom Metazoa; phylum Chordata; class Amphibia; order Caudata; family Salamandridae; genus Calotriton; species Calotriton arnoldi. Next base: position 77,274 of record CAWUFW010014757.1, read on the forward strand.
GTCATGTGGGCACAGCCACACTATACAGTTTCAATGCATTTACAGAATCTGCCTAGTTCCTGCCAAAATAATCAATCAATCAGCATTTGTAGAGCGGGGCACTGTCACCCCTGGGGGTATCTGGGCGTTGGGGTGCAAGGTCTCAGTCGAAGAGCCAGGTCTTGAGGAAATAGCAGGAAGAGGGAAGAAACAAGCAGAAAAAGGCAAAACAGAGGGCAGAAAAATGAGCAACAGGAAAAGGCAGAACAGAGGGCAGAAAAACGAGCAAGCAGAAAAGGCAAAACAGAGGGCAGAAAAACGAGCAGAAAAAGCAAAACAGAGCAGAAGAGGGCAAAACAGAGGTCGAAACAGAGGGCAATATAAGAGATGTCCACTGGGGTAGCAGACACACACCTCTAAATTTGGAGTGTGGTTACTCTGTCAGGGCGACGGAGTAAAATACTCCGTTGCCCTGACGGAGTAAACACACTGAAAAGCAGGCCCTTAGTCACTGGTAATTTCTAGGACTGCTCCTCGGTCAATTGTTTTTATTGCCCACTAGTCCACCTCAGAAAAAAACTAGCCATATGCAATTCAGACTTGGTCCTACTCTAATAGGGACCTTCCGTCGGAACTGCCAAACGCGGTCCTCTCTGAACAGGCAAACAAGAAGACTAAGTTAGCTCTCATTAGTGTGGTACAGCTTCAGTCCTGTGACACTGTGAGCGCAGGACTCTTGACTGGGTGTCTGGGCTTGCCCGTCACCATTAGGATCTTGCATTGTGGAAAACTAAACAGTGATGGGTGGAATGCTTCACTTATTCCCAGTCACTGGGAATTACTCGGACCACAGTCTAGTCCATCTTTTTCTCGCCTGCCATGCCACTTCAGACAGAAACCAGCCATATGCCAGTTAGCACTGGTCTTGTTATAACAGGGGCTGTTCATCGGGAACGGCCAGACCACCTCCCCATTGAAAGGGAACACAAGCAACTCCAGGTAAGCCTCATCAGTGAGGTGTAGCCTGAGTCCTGTGGCACAGTGAGCATGAGACTCATGTCTGGGCATACCAGTTTCACTGAGGAAAACAAAAAAGTGATGGTTGGAATGCTTGAATTAATCTCTGCCACTGTCAGTTACTCAGGCTGCATATTTTTCTGCCCACCATTCCACCTCAGACATGAACCAGCCATGTGCAAATCACCCTTGGTCCTGCTTGAACTGCCAGGCCAGGTCCCCTCTGAACAGGAACAGAAGCAACCACAGACCACTTTCAACCCAGCCTAGCCTGTCAGTGGGGTATTGCTTGAGTGTTTTTACACCGTGAGCAAAGGACCCATGTCTGTTCTTACTCGTCACACTTTGGGCATTGCACTGAGGAAAATAAAAAAGTGATGGGTGGAATGTTTGAATTCATATCTACCACTGCTAATTACTCAGGCCGCGTATCAGTCTATTTTTGTTTGTTTGCAAAATCACAGCTCATTTGCTTATGACTGAGGAGGGATGGTGGTTCAATGATCCCCCATTGGTAGCACACTATCCAGTAAAACGTTCCTTCTTTTTTCCGCTGTGGCACATTGTCCAATGATCAAAAACTTAAACTTGCAGTAAAACATTTCCAGTAGCTAAACTGGAATTTCCACTTGGTCCACACCAAAACCCTTCTCATAACATTACATAACACACATTATTTTGTCATTTGAATGAATAACAATAACTTTCCTTTAACTATTTTTCTCAGTGACCTTTTGGGGTTTTGCAGTGCAATACTTTGGCTCAAACACTTTGGTTCTAATAGATATGACCTTCAAACACACCCTGCACGCACCTTTCTGGCCCTTGAACAGGATGTACCCAACTCTCTTCTCACCACAGTGTTCTTCTCCTTGGGGAGTTTGCATCGAACAATGGAAATAAGGCTTTGCCTCTGGCCATGACGGACTCTTGCTACCTGAGCCATCTGCTACCAGCTCCCTTGACCAGAGAATCCGCATTTGTTCATGCTTTTAGCCCAAACCCCAGAGTCAGACTAGGACAGAAAGGAGGCCCAGACACCAAAAATAAAAGTGGCCACCATTAGCATATTGGCTAAAAAAAGTAGCTCACATTCGCAAATCAGGGCAGTTTTAAACTTGTAAAGACAAGCTGTATAGGTGTTATGCAATGCAAAGCAGGCCACGTGATTTTGTACTTGCTGCAGGCAATGTTTGTGGTAATATCATAGCACAAAAAACAGCCGGCCAGACCATAAAACAGGCTCACACCAGACCACAACAGTCAAAACAACAGCCCATGCACTGATCTGTCGACCAGTCCTTTGGGCACTGCCGGATTGCTCTCTAGTCCAGCCCGACCCTGCCACACCCCATGCCACCCCCCCCACAGCCTGTTGAACGCATCCCTTGGCCATATGCAAAGGGCACTGGACGCAGGGTGCAATGGGAAATGGGTGTAGGCAGGGCACAAGTCAGGGGTACACGTGAGTAGATGGCGTCCACCCATTTTTTCACAGGGTGGACACCGTCCACCCTGCCAAGAAGTTTACCTCACTAAAGTATACTGAATTCGTTCCATTGTAGGTTTCAGACACCGGGACACTTTCATCAGCGCCTGCACGTTGTCTGCTTTTGTTCCGAGAAACAACAGGCAGGTAGGGAGGGGGCTTTCTTATTTTGAATTCCTGCTGGCCCAAGACAAAGGCTAAAGTTAGGGGGCCGTCAGGCCTCATTTTGTTTGAGTATCCTGGCTGGGAACTATCTGGAGACTTATACCTTAATGCAATGGAGGGGAAACAGAGGCACACAGCTTATCACTTCACAGGTACTTAAGAGAGGCATGCTTTTAACTTTGTTCAGTCCCAGTATATAAGAGATATGCATGCACTCTAAGAATGTCAAAGGTGTTGGTCTGTTGCAGCATGTACACAAATAATGATTGAAATACCACTCTTCTGTTTTATTTCTTTATTAGCACTACTCATCCCAATGCAGGGTGTCAGAGCGCTTTACATCACACGTATACATTATACATTGACAATAAATCATACTAGTGTGTAAGTTAATGAACAAGATGTGTGACATAAGACAGTGAGGTCTACAAGGTGTCGGAGTCACATGCCCTTAATAGCTCACTGTGCTATATTTGAAGGATTCCAATGTATCAGCTGCAAGTAACAAAAGGATCTGTTTTAGAAGCAATAACCCACTTGCCTAGCTACACAAAATAAAAATCTGCCATCTGCATTTTACATGATGTGATTTGCAGGAGACACATTAACCCTCCAAACTACTTTGATTCAGATCTGGGACTAGACAAAACACAGATCTCTCCAGCAAATGTGTTAACCTCCAGAGTTATCTTACCATTATTATTAATCCCTGTGATTTACTGGGCACACAAAGATCTCTACAGCTGGTGCCATAACCCAATAAGATATTTTAAAATGCAGACTTTGCAACCAATTAAGCAGAACAGATTTACTGGCACATTTCTCCTTGCTGCCAATTTCTTTGTGGCAGAGTTTTAAAAAACTGAATGTATATGGTGAGGCCTAGATTTTATGTTGGGGCTGTGTCGCTATTTTGGTACAACCTCAACTCAAAATCTCACTTGATCTCGTTATGCACTCAAATGTACTTGTGATAGAACTGCTAAACATAAGTCTGCGGTGTTAAGATTTGATGTCACTTCTTGTGATGTCACTTCCTGTGAGGTCATGGGTTGTGATGTCACTTCCTGTAATGTCACTTCCAATGATGTCATATGCGATTTCACAAACCTTTATGTCATGTGCCATGATGTCACTTGCATACTGCCTAACTTGGTTAGGCCTCCCACTTCTTTTCTACGATTTACACCCTGGGTGTAGGGATTTGTCTTTGGCTAATCACTGCACCTAGCCTGTCATCTTTGACAGGCTCCTGTGCATAGATTTTATTGCAATAGGAGCCCGCTGCACCCAGCCTTCAGCTATGCACTGTGGAGATGTCTAGTGGCTAAAGAGCAGACATCACAACTTGGAGACCTAGGTTCTAATAGCAGTTTCAGTTCTTACAATTGTACCTTTCTAGGCAAATCACTTTATCTTCCCCGCCTAAGACAAGAAAATTGTAACTTTATAAAGTGCAATTGTATGCTAATGTAAGTATGAAATTTAAAAAAATGAGTAAATCCACACCTGGAATACAGGTTCTTGTATTGTCTCTCAACTCCTCCCCACCCCCAATATTTAATGTACAGCTCTCCAGCACGGTCTGCGTGATACCAATACATACCGCACTGATGTTTTTAAAAGCTTGCAAACCTTAATATGCAGTTTATAAAACTGCTGTCATCACCTTTATGAACATTTTGAGTTGCTTGCAGTCAGTAAATTTCCACAAAACATATTTAGCAGTAGCGGCCCGTGGTGGGAGTGCTGCCGGGCGCTGACGTGGGGCGGGGGAGGGGCAGGGTGGGGGGTAAACTACGGATTACGGCCGATTAGAGGTAAGTAAACATATAAATAAATAAAACGAATTTCGTTGCGCGTGCTGCATCGCCAAATGCGATGCAGCGCGCGCAACGAAATTCGTTTTATTTATTTATATGTTTACTTACCTCTAATCGGCCACAATCCGTAGTTTACTTCCCCCACCCTGCCCCTCCCCCGCCCCACGTCAGCGCCCGGCAGCACTCCCACCACGGGCCGCTACTGATATTTAGGGCTAATACGATCAATTTCATTTTAAGTCCGTCAATAGAATGGCAAAATAGCACCCAGAACTCGGGGCCTCATTTATGGAATTTTGGCGTAGGGCAGCACAGCAAGGCACTTTTCTGCACTGCTCTACGCCAAAGTGAAAGGGCAGGATTGCACCATATTTAAGCAATACGGTGCATTCCTATCCGTTCTGCCTGCGCTGGTGCCATTTTGGCAGCCTAGCGCCAACGTAGGCACCCGTGCCTCTGTTGCAGGCAGGATTATTTTTGTGCAGGAAGGGCCACCTTCTTGCACAAAATCAATCCTACAAGGAGTTTTCCTCTTCTTATGTGTGGTGCTGAATGCAGGAAAAAATGAGGAAACATTAACATATTTTTCCTCTTTACGTCTCGGCTCGGGAGGCGTACGGATTTGACGCTTCCCCAGGTTTACATCACTTTGTAAATCTGGTGCAGCGTCAAATTCCATGGGTCTTTTGTGGAAACCCCACCACAATGCCCATGGAATGCCCCCCGGGCACAGAGTAAGGCGACGCAGTGATTAGCGCTGCGTCGCCTTACTCATGATTTATGAGGCCACTCAAAGCCATGCAGGGTGGCTTTGTGTGGCTTCTTAAATCTTTATGAGAGCCCAGCGTCACGCATGTACCACTTTACGTCATATAAAAGTGACGCAGGGCTCTCATAAATAAGCCCCTTGGTGTACTTCAATATAAGGTCCGCAACACACAGGATTGTCACCTGGCTGGTTTTACACAGACATGACTGGTATTTTACTGTCCCTGTCTGTACAAAAAATCACTGAAAGCCGGTATTTTCCCCCTCATCAGTATACACACTTTAAACAGTAAATGTTAGAAGAAAACATTTTAAAATGTGCTCTGCACCTGCCCCAATAACCCCTGACTGATAACTAAAGTAAACAAAGATCGAAACAAAACGTTGAAAATAAATAAAACGTGCGGACTTTTGCAGAATCTTAAAACGTGAACAGCTGGCTGGTATTTTTCCCTGGGGAAGGTGGCAACCCTAGCTACAAATGTGGACCACAACAGGCCTTTTCACCCCAATGAGATACTTCCTTTTTCCCCTTTCCCTTTGTTGCCACCTGGTCCCTGTACATTTTTGTGCCACTTGAGTTTCACAGTCCTACCGTGATCATTCATTTGTTTTGTGTCAACATTTACTCATTGCAATCATTATTTTTGTCTAGCCTTACTGATCGTAGTTATATTTTTTGTGAAGTGCTAGGGCATGCAATATTCTTTTAAGCATGTAGCTCGTCCAGGGTTCATGGACTACTTTTGTGCCCATTTTCTGTTGTGCATTTTTTTGTGTGAATTTCCAACCTTTCCAAGCCCTCTGGGATGTTCCCTAGTGCTATCTGAGGGTATGGTGTGATCCCCAGACGCACATTGCTGCATCTTTTTTCTTCAGTGCCACAAGGTCCAGATTTACTAACATTATGCATCATGGTTGCACCACTTTTGTATCGCAGCCACGACGCAAATGCTAGTAGATATTTACAAAGCCACGCAAAGGGCGATTTGCAACGGTTGTATGTTGGAACAACGAGTTCCTCAACAACGACTCCCTAAACCACGCAGTCTGTACCACGACCGCGTCTCAACAACGATTTCTTTTACCACGCATTCATTTACCACGAATTTTCGTGATAAAGGAATGCATGGTAAAACCCTCCCTTAATTCTATTCCAAAGCCCTATCACTCCCTAAAATCTACCCCGTACCCCCCCACCCCCTATAAACTTAGACGAACCCCCCCTACCTCCTATTAACTAACACTAACCCCTCCCACCCCTGAAAACTAACTCCTACCCCTCTCACACCCTTAAAACTTACACAAACCTCTCCTACCCCCTAAAACCGATCACGAAACCCCCAACCCCTAAAAACTAATACGAGCCCCCCACCCCCTTAAAACTAACTCAAACCCCTCCCGCCCCCTTTTAACTAACACAAACCCCTCCCCCCCCTAAAAACGATCACGATCTCCCCCAATCCCTAAAAAATTATACGAAGCCCCCTACCCCTAAAAACTAACACGAATACCCTACCCTTTAAAATATACCCCGAACCCCTCTTACCTCTCCTGTTCCTCCGACGCTCCTCGGGATTCCATCCGGAACACTAGACCGTCTTAGCCTGAACCACGCACATGCGTGGTTCAGGCTAAGTCGTTGTTCCTGCAAGTCGTTGTTAGGCTGGCGTGACTCCGGAACTCGTTGTTCCGGAGTCGTTGTTAAGGATGTTCCCCATTTGCAACGCCTTGCATTACATTTCATTCTGGGAGGAGCTCCATGGGCAGAACATGGGCGTTCCCATGCATCCACCTGTGGATATCATGCAATCCCAGATTTGCAAAGGTTTGTAAAGCCTGGTATTGCGTGAAATCACTTTGTTATTTCTTCTTTTTATGTGTGCTGCTACCTGCATTGGAAATTATGCTGTCTGAAGTGCACCAGCGCTATGAGAGAGCAGAAGCGCGCCATATCTTTGTAAAAATTGCACATTTCTGATCTCTCCCTTTCATGCAATGCAGCACAGCTACACTGCGTTGTGTGAAAGGTTGGCAAATCTAGCCCAAGGTTTGTAGGTGGTTTGCAAACCATCTAAATCATGTGATCACTGATACTACAACGTTTCCAATCTATGAATAATGACATTTTATTGTTCAGAAATGGTTTTCAGGTTGCGAACGATGCCTGATGGAAGAAACAGACAGACAGCTTAGATAATCATAGGCTTTTTCCATTTAAAACTAGATTCACACACCAAACTTTTTCCAAGGGTCAGCTATATAAAAATAATTCCCAAATATTCTTGTGAAGTACGTCATGAAATAGCGCAAAAACTACTATGCATGTTTACACCAATTGTGGATACGCATACAGTAACAGCTGACCTTATTTGTCACCATATATAGCTTTTCAACATCTGATAATATTTTACTACATACACCCAGCAGAGCACATTTCCCTTCCACACTGCTGCAGCGTTCTGTTTGCTGTAGATTACTGCTCAAAGACGTCAGGTCTGAGTATGTGTTAGATTGTTGCCAGGTATGTAAGTCTCTGTGTTTGCAGAGGTTTCTGACTGGTGTCACATGGCCGACATCACCTGTGGCATAATGTAACAATGGCTGGGGGGAGAGATGTTTCCATTGATGAATCAACTATGCTTGGCAACCCACCTAAAACACAACAGACTTCACTGCTACATCTGATTATCGTAGGAACATTGTTAGAAGCAAGACTGAGTAAACAGGCAGTGCTGACTAAATCACTCTTAGTCAACAGATCTCTATGCAAGCGGTCTCCACTCAATCATCAGAAAAGTGCTTAGAAGCTAAAAACAAATAACTCATGTATGGGGAGATTTGTCATTCACTGCAGCAAGCGCAAGTCCCTCATGAGATGTAATTAAGGTTTTGAAAATTGATAATTGATCCTGGAAGGATCGCAGTCAGGCGTGGAATCAACAAGGCATTGGAAGGCTCTGAAAATGAGATGCACCCAGAACCACTTTGTACAACAATTCCTTGGCTTTATACATTCTCTTGAATAGCTCTTTATTACGCCTTTGTAAGCTCTTGAAAACTCATCTGTTTTCTTCTATCTAATATTCTCTTCTTCCTCCTTTCTTTCTAGCACCAGGACACCTGGTTCCCGGGTAACAGTGTACTTTATGAATCTTGCAGTCAACCAGTCAGCCAATCACCACATTGGAGCTTCATGGCCCTTCTACAAAACCTCAACTGCTTCATCGAAACCCTGCCTGGAGTCGAGCAGTGCTAGATGAGAGCTTGACCCTGGCAATCACATGGACACGGGCAATAGTGAGTGCAATAAGGAGGTTGTATTAGCCTTTGGCTCTATAAAAGGCAATGATAAGTTTGAAAAGATTTGGAGGCGAATCTGCGAGGGGCCAATGAGACCAAGAACTACAGTGTAGTTCCCAATTACCTGACTATATATATCCCAAGCAGTGGGCTGTCTTTTAGTGACACCTGCGTCCTACTAATCTGTCATTAAATATATGTGTAAATCTCAATTTATAAGTATGCCTCTCTTACTCTTTCATATTTCAGACAAGAGACATGAAAGCCCATCGGGTAAAGATGCCAATTAAGGATCGTGAGGTGTGAACCTGCCCCTCTTACTGGGCATCATACCTGCTAATTCACTGTGATTGGTTTTGAGCGGCATGCAGGAGGGAGATGCATGTCTGAGTCCTGAAGATTTTTGCAGGTTCCGGAGGATCGCTCATTTCAGGACACTGCACATATAGCCTTTCTGTAAGCATCACCTCATTGTGAACTTGGCATAGACAAGCAAGAACTGCAGATTTATTGAAGTCAACTTTCTGTCATACTCCACTGTTTCTTTCTCCCAAGCTCTTTTCGCATTCTTCCTGTGTGAGGAGCAAGGCACCTGCTCGTAAGTGTCTATTTTGAGTTTTGGTTTAGTCATGTGTTTCTCCCCCATTTAATACATTGAAGAAAAAGTTTGAAAGCAGTGTACAGAATTTAGCATTATCTGTTCTGTCTGGTCAAACGGCGAAGCACTGGTCCATTGACATTGAGAATCGCACTTAGAATATTTTTGATGCTAGCTACATGTTTATATTAAATATGTATTGGACTTCTTTGAGCTTTCCTGGGTTTCTGTTTTCTTTCACAATGTTTTCAAATTTGTTTATGGACTCATTGGGTGACTATTGAAACATAGATTTCTGCTGTGACAGCCATGGGCCTGCTATTCTTTTTGCAGACAGAGATATGAGGCCTTATTCTGTCAGGCATGAGTGCAAGAAAATAGGCTTTGACACACTTTAAACCCTTTAGAGTTTTTGGTTTTGGATCACCTGTTTTTGAATCTCTCCTGTGAATGAGAGTTTCACTGAATCCAACTTACCGTAAGCACTACTAAAATAGACTAGAGTGCTAACAGTCAGTGTATGCCTTTTAAAATATAAGGTTGGATGCTGTGTAGCTGAGGTAAGAGGCTCTTCACTGTTTACACGAGACAGCATATGTGCACATGTGTGCTCCCATGTGTGGGTTGAATGAGTGGTACTGCTGTCTAACTCAGCCCAGCACACAAGTACCACAGAGGTAGCCTGTCACCGATGAGACCTGTGATAAACTGCCTTTGACTTTACTGACCTATTAATTTAACTGGGTATCCAATCCAAACAGAAGTGTCCCTATTTCTTTTTGCCTGTAGTGTGAGTCAATAGTGTTCACTGTAAGTCTGTAGTGCCTTACTACATTCACAGTCTAGGTGAACACTGGCCCAAAATATCATGTTCACATTAGCTCAAGCGAGGGGAAACGTAATTTCCTATTGATACGCGCTAACCTCCCTGTGGTGGTTTGTCCTGGCGCGGTAATTAGTGTGCTTTATATGAAGTGCTTTTAACTTCCTTTAAAAATTGCTGCTTTTATCCATTATTCACTGTTACCATGTTTTTTAACTCACGCTGATGTTAGCTTTTAACTTTGTGGGTCTAAATTGCTCTTACCTCTTTGTTTGAAGTGCCCGACCTGCGTAGGTCGGTCTCCTCGCATCCTCACTTCCTTCACGGCACTTCCGCTGCAGTAGGCGGTCTAGTGGGTAGGGGGACGATCAGCTGCTGCACAGCAGGGCTGTTCGGTGGGGGGAGGAGTTAACCCCATATCAGGCTGGCTGGAGCAAGCGCGCAAGGTGAGAGATACGCGCTAACCTCCCTGTGGTGGTTTGCCCTGGCGCGGTAATTAGTGTGCTTTATATGAAGTGCTTTTAACTTCCTTTAAAAATTGCTGCTTTTATCCATTATTCACTGTTACCAGGTTTTTTAACTCACGCTGATGTTAGCTTTTAACTTTGTGGGTCTAAATTGCTCTTACCTCTTTGTTTGAAGTGCCCGACCTGCGTAGTTCGGTCTCCTCGCATCCTCACTTCCTTCACGGCACTTCCGCTGCAGTAGGCGGTCTAGTGGGTAGGGGGACGATCAGCTGCTGCACAGCAGGGCTGTTCGGTGGGGGGAGGAGTTAACCCCATATCAGGCAGGCTGGAGCAAGCGCGCAAGGTGAGAGATACGCGCTAACCTCCCTGTGGTGGTTTGCCCTGGCGCGGTAATTAGTGTGCTTTATACGAAGTGCTTTTAACTTCCTTTAAAAATTGCTGCTTTTATCCATTATTCACTGTTACCATGTTTTTTAACTCACGCTGATGTTAGCTTTTAACTTTGTGGGTCTAAATTGCTCTTACCTCTTTGTTTGAAGTGCCCGACCTGCGTAGGTCGGTCTCCTCGCATCCTCACTTCCTTCACGGCACTTCCGCTGCAGTAGGCGGTCTAGTGGGTAGGGGGACGATCAGCTGCTGCACAGCAGGGCTGTTCGGTGGGGGGAGGAGTTAACCCCATATCAGGCAGGCTGGAGCAAGCGCGCAGCGCGCGCGCGCCAAAGGCGCGCCTAAGGCAAGCCCGTCTGCGCCCGTCCGAGCCCGGCCGGGACCAGGGGCCAGAACCCCTGGCCCGCACATTATATATACGGCAGAACAAATCTTGGCCTTAGCCCCCAGGTCCGCCTTCCTAAATAACAATGTAGCAGACATTTTAAAAGCGGAAGGCTTATTGTCCAGTACATATGTAGCGGGGAAAGTAGGTGTTATACACCACCCCTTTAGTCAGGGAAAGTCTGTTAGCCCACATGAATTACGGGTAGCAGTTTTAAATACCCGCTCTCTGCAAAAACACAACTTGGAGGTTTTTTCTCTCCTCCAGGACAATTCTATAGACATCCTGGGGATCACGGAAACATGGCTTAAAGATTCCTCAATATCAGACATGACAGCAGCCCTGCCTCCAGACTACACAGCCCTATGGCATAACAGAACGGGAGACACAAGAGGTGGGGGGTTGCTTTGTTATATAACAAACAACTAACGCTAAACACAATAGTCACCGACAACATCGAGGGCGCAGACATCTTGGGAGCTAAGATTCTCTTCAAGACATCCTGCCTAGTCCTAGTGGTGGTCTATCGCCCTCCTCAAACCTCTACTAAATTCCTTGAGCGCTTTATAGAGTTAGTGAGCGACCTTCGTTCCCGGTACCAAAATGTTATGGTAATAGGAGACTTTAACCTACATTGGAACCTTGTACCTAGAGATACCCATGCCATACAATTGGAAGAGGCTCTGACTACCTTGGAACTTAGACAACTTATTAAGGCCCCCACCCATGAAAAAGGTCACACCCTTGATCTAGTTTGGACCACTGACCCCTCTACCAGTTTAGTAGATATCAGTCCCTGCGTTTGGTCCGACCACTTCCTGATCAGGTGCGTAATTCCCCTTGCCGGTAGGACTCCCTCACCCCCCAGAATGGAAAGTCTTACGTGGGTGGAAGAAAATAAAAAAGATGTCCTAGTTACAATCCTGCGTAACTCAGCTCCAGAAAACTTAGTGCAGGGTACCCTTGACCAGGAAAGCGAGTCCCTCGCATTTAGGATGAGGAATGCTATTGACAAAGTTGCTCCCGCTCGTAGAGAGAGAGTGAGACACAAGGGCAAAGGGGCGCCCTGGTTTAATGCGGCACTCAGGGAGGAAAAACAAATGCTACGTCGGTTTGAGAGAGCCTGGCGTAAAACATACGACCCAGGCGCACTCGCCGAATACAAAGCTAAGTTTGCCACCTATAAAAAAGCCATCATAGCCAGGAAGGCGGAATTTTATGAATCCAGGATCTTGGCCGCCGAGAATAAACAGAAGGAGACCTTTCGGATCATAACAGAGCTAAGACAGTCACCTGAACAGAGTCCCTTAGGCTGCCTTACAGACTGCAATAAATTTCAGACCTATTTTTTGCACAAAGTTAACGACCTCTTGGCAGTCATCCACCAAACCCCTGCTGTCCAGATCCCTTCTGTGGCGGCTCCTACGCTTCCTGCCTATGTTATACCTCTTTTAACCTTCCCTGAGTTAGATCACGATTCTCTGTGCCTCCTCATGGCACGGACCAAATCAGGTTCACCTGCGGACCCTTGTCCACCTATGGTGTTTCGCTTGGCACTTCCCGCAGTGGAAAATGAGGTCCTCAATTTATTAAATCGATCCCTTAAAACCGGCTTCGTCCCAACCAGTTTTAAAGAGGCTAGAGTTAGACCTCTATTGAAAAAACCTGGGGCTGATGCAGCAAATCTTAAAAACTTTAGGCCTATCTCTCAGCTCCCTTTCTTGGCAAAGGTGCTGGAGCAACATGTGCTGAAAACCCTCACTTACCACCTAGAGAGCAATCAGCTACTTCACACAAAACAGGCTGGTTTTAGGGCTCACCACAGTACAGAGCTGGTGATGTTGGCAGTCCTGGATGAACTTAGGCTGATGGCAGATACTAAAAAACCATGTGCCTTGGTTCTGCTAGACCTGTCCGCGGCATTTGATACGGTCAACCATGGCCTACTCTTGTCGCGGATGGGGGAACTAGGAGTTCAGGGGGTAGCACTCCAATGGCTCACTTCCTATTTATCAGACCGATCGCAAAGGATCCAACTTGCTGACCAGGTTTCTGATTCTGGTGGGCTGACGTGCGGCGTCCCTCAGGGATCGGCACTGTCTCCCCTCCTCTTTAATGCCTACCTCTACCCCCTAGTGGCAGCTCTATCTGGTATGGAATGCCAAGTCTTTAACTACGCAGATGATACCCAAATTATCATCTAGATTGCTAACTCCCCTCGGCCCATGTTCGAATACAGAACATTTTGAAGTTTACAATAAACTGGATGACAGCCAATTCCCTCAAAATAAACCCCGATAAAACTGAGGTTTTGGCTGTCACCACAGATACTAACCCCTGGAGTGACCAATTCTGGCCTCAAGAGCTGGGCCCTACTCCAAAGCCAGCCTCAGTTGTAAAGAGTCTGGGGATAAAATTGGATGCCAAACTCTCCATGTCCCACCAAGTTTCTGCTGTGGTGGGAACATGTGTGGGGCTGCTAAGACTGTTACGCAAACTTGCCCCCTTCTGTCGTTTACCGCACTTCGCATGGCAGTGACTGCACTGATTATTTCTCGTTTAGATTACGGGAATTCACTGTATGTTGGCCTTCCAGAGAAGGAGCTAACAAAACTCCAGGTAGTCATGAACGACGCTGCCAGATTGATTTTCAGGCTTCCTAGGAGGGCCCACGCTACCGTGCTACTACAGCAGCTACACTGGCTTCCAGTGAAGCAGAGAACCAGATTCAAGGGGCTATGTATAGCCCATAAAGCAATCTATGGACAGGCCCCAGCTTATATAAAAGAACGCTTGGTAACTTATGTACCAGGGCGCTCCCTTCGGTCTTCTGATGCTGGGCTATTATCCTGTGCTCGCTTCCTGAGCTCCTCCAAGGGGGGCAGAGCTTTCTCTACATTGATTCCCCAGCTCTGGAATAAGTTGCCAGAAGGCCTCCGCAAAGAACCAGCACTTCTCCCTTTTAGGAAAAAATTAAAAACCATCCTCTTCATAGAAGCCTGGGGCACAATCTTGGCCTAAGCTAGGGCGCACTACTCAGCAGAGCCGCTATGGTGCCTTCTCTCACAGCGCTTAGAGACCAGTTGGTGATATGCGCTTTAGAAGCTCCAATTAACATTAACATTAACATTAACATTGGCTAAAATGTCTTGCGTGCAAATATAATATTACTTTGGCTATATTTGTCCTTCTTAGTGTTCCTTCGATTTTGCAGTATTTTCCTTAGTCAGTCCTAAGGAGATATGGGCTTTGAGCTACCCTGATGGGCCAAGTTTATTATTTTGCTGGCCAGCAGATAGGTCAAACGTTTCTTCAGAATATAGTCTCACTTGGGGAGGATTAGCCAACTCCTGGGAGAGAAAGAGGGTGGGGACAAATCTGCATGTACTTAGTAACCCAAACTTACAGACAACCCTGGTCCTGCCTTTTCTCACAGAAATAAAGGGAGAGGGCCAGACCTCTGGAACCACTCATGGGATAGGCTCTCTTTTGACGTCTTGGAGGGAGAGACACATTTGCTGTGTCAGTTAGAGGTGCTGCTAAATGCTCTGAAGGAGCTGTGAGTAACCAAAGCTTGAACTCATAATTTTGAAAAAAAACAAAATGTTGCGAAGGTGTGGATCGAGGGTGGAGTTATGATGATGCAACCTTGGGTTGCTCATCATAGACTAGTTTCTAGAACGCGCTACCTCCACTTTCAAATCCCTGAATAAAGTAAGAATTCTGAGAACACCCCGATAATTGGAAAGATTGGGCATGAAGGCCCTATTGGAAATAGAAGACTGCTGACTCCTGCTGAGGAAAACGACTCAAAGGCACCTGAATCCTGCTGAAGAGAAATACTCCTGACTCCTGCTAGAAGAAGAGACTTAAGGACTTATGACTCCTGCTGACACCCACTGACTGGAACTTGTGTCTATGTCCAGTGGCACTGGCCTCCTGATTCTCTCTGGGGGACAGGAAAGGGTGGGCGTGCTGAGGCCCTGCAGAAGAGTTTTTCTCTGGGACATCTGTGGACTGATCCTACGGTGGGTACCCATGGAGGGGGAACATCTGACTACTGCAAGACACACAGGCATCTAGCAAGTGGCCATAAGGTGGAGGGGCCTGGAAAGTGCAGGCAAGAAGTGTACCCTGCACTGAGGGCCATAGAGTGCTGCTGAAAAAAGACCCAAGCCAAGGAAATTACCAGGAGCCCAAACAGGGGATCAGGTCCCGGGCTCTGTGCTGCTCCCCACTGCTGGCATTGCTAGGGAGACCTAAAACACAGACTGAGGAGCTAAAGAGGAAGGAGGGCAGGCCCTGATTTTTCTTTCTTCGAAGGGACAACAGCCGAAAAACCAATTCCAACACCTTCGAAAAATTAACTGAAGTAACTATAACTCGCCCCCCTGCCATGCACAGTGTTGTCATCAATAATGACATTTCAGATGTCATCATAGATGTTATCAAATATGTGAAAGAACATGTCATGAATGTTGTTATATGTGAGGCCTTAAACAGTGCATGGGAAGGCGCAAGTTATAGTTATTTCAGTTAACTATCACTGGTAAATTTTAGTGGCTTCACTTAACCATAACATCACTTTAACCTTTTTTTCCCAGTGAATTTCTGTGTTTTTGTTTTACCATAGAGTAACAATGTAAAGTGGTGGCATTTTAAATAATGCAGACCTACTGACTATGTCAAAGGGTAAACACACCAAAATATAAAAGGGAAGCCTATTGGCTTTATCAGGGGATCAGCCAACACATCATCAAATATAAAGCAGGCCTATTTGCGTCATCAAAAATGAACCACTATATTTTACCATAATATAATGTATTCCTTATAAATACACATACAATACATAACAATAATTGCAACAAAAATATTTAAAATAAATGATCGTTATTCAAAAGAACCATGCACATATGTTTGAGTCTTCCTCTAACACTTTTCAGCCAACAAAATGCAGCCACAAGACCACCACAAGAAGTCCATGCACTCCAGCTGAAGAGCATACAGCTCCAGCTTGGAGTGCTTTAAAAATATGGTAATCTCTCCTGGGGTCATGCATTAAATGACTCAAGAGACTTACCTTTTTTTTTAATATTCCTAGAGGGATGCTGTACTCCCTTCAGCTCTCCACAACACTTTCATTTTCGTAGTTAGTGGTGGCCCTGCCCCTCCTTGGAGCACTACGACAACTAGAATACTTTAGTCCTTAGGCCATGCAGGGCATTATGGGGTGCTCACAGAAGGTAGCAGTGAATAATTAATTTTTAAAAAAAGGAACAATACTTGCGGTCTCATCACTTCAATAGTAAAGTGGCGAGACCATGGCTCTTGTTCTTTTTTTAATATTTTGTTTTTATTGTGGGTGGCCCAGTCCCAACTGGGGCACCCACAGGCAAGATCAATGTTTTTTTGGCAGCAGGTGGAGCCCACACTCACACTGCTGGCCCTTCTTTATTTATCTACCCTGGGAGCAGTGGGGGAGGTCTAAGACTCCAGTGGCCCCTCCAGCTCCCCTGCCAGCACCTATCCTGGGTGCAGACGGGAGCCGGCTCCACTGCTTTGCTCTTGCCCAGCAGGAGCAGCTTTTGCTTCTGCTCCCACCAGGGTGAAGTGCAAATCTATGTTCTCTGCCCGCGAGAGCACAATTATGGAGTTAGATTTGTGTTCCCTGCCTGCCCATTCATGACCAAAGACAATGCAGTGTCCCAGGGGATGGCGTCCGCTGGACACTGCCTGCCATCGGGCCACTGGAGATGGGGTCCCTGGGGCCATAAAAAGGCTTGGAGAGAGGGCACCACACCCTCCTCCCTGAAGAAAAAATCAACCTGGCCCGGGGATGGAGTCTTGGAGCTGCACACCCTCTCCAAAACAAAAAAAATACAAAGGCTAGGCCCAAGGGGATGGGGTCCTTGGAGCCATTAAATGGCTCGGGAAAGGGGCTCCGTAAGCCCACCTCCCCAAATTACAATGCCGTGCTGAAGCCCCCAGGCCCTGGCCACCCCGGTGGGAATGAAATTGAAAAGGATGGGGATTCGCCTTTTAAAAAACAAATACTGTAGTACTGTGGTATTACTTATTTTAAAAAAAAGATTTTGGTCCAGGGTGGTTCACACAAGGTTTATAGGGTCAGGAAATCTGTACACTGCCCCCCCTGTATGTGTTTTTTTTTTTTGCAGGACCTTGGAACTGAAAATGGCTGTCAAACTTCTTGGCTGGTGTGAGGCAGCTAGTCAGATCTTATTTGTTGATCTGCTGGTCCCCTGGTACTCTTGCATCTCTAGAACACAGAGGGGTCGATTCCGATCCCGGTCGGAGGCGCACCTAATACCATTCGGCCGGGAAAAAAGCCAGGCGAATGCCTGTTTCCCGACCGATTCGCACATACGTCCGAACGAGCAAGTACGATGCGCACAACTGCCCAAATCCCGACCCAGTCGTACTCACCCAATACAGGTCCTGTTCTCCGACCGAGGCGGATCCGGAAACGCAGAATCGAGTCACACGGAAGCCAAAATGCAGCCCCGTCCGGCCGGACAAGTACGATGCGCTTTCCGTATGCGCCGAACCTGTCGCTACGCACGGCACGTCAAAGCATCCGGGAGAGGCGCACATAAGCTCCGATTCGCGCCACAAGACGATCCACGGCTACGAGACGAACACGCCAGCAACAAGGACGAGGCGAAGCAAAGAGAAAGACGAACGAGACGAACCAACCATGAATCCCATCGTGCCGATCCTACCAATATTCTACATCTATTACCGAAACAGGCAGGGACGCGTACGGCGCAGAAGGTAAGTCAGACACCAACAACAAAAACAAACTACACGTACCCGACATATCACACACACACAGAGGGATGCAGAAATTACTTACACCAGCAACAGCAGCACCATAGGGGCGGGATGGCCATCACCAATGCCACATATACACATAGGGGCCTGGATGCCCACCACCACTACCACCCCTACTCAGGGGGTGCCAGATGCCTACCACTACTACCACCTCTACCCATGGGGGCTGGATGCCTGTCACTACTACCACCTCTACCCATGGGGGGCTGGATGCCCACCACCACTACCACCCCTACTCAGGGGGTGCCAAATGCCTACCACTACTACCACCTCTACCCATGGGGGGCTGGATGCCTACCACCACTACCACCCCTACTCAGGGGGTGCCAGATGCCTACCACTACTACCACCTCTACCCATGGGGGGCTGGATGCCTGTCACTACTACCACCTCTACCCATGGGGGGCTGGATGCCCACCACCACTACCACCCCTACTCAGGGGGTGGCAGATGCCTACCACTACTACCACCTCTACCCATGGGAGGCTGGATGCCTGTCACTACTACCACCTCTACCCATGGGGGGCTGGATGCCCACCACCACTACCACCCCTACTCAGGGGGTGCCAGATGCCTACCACTACTACCACCTCTACCCATGGGGGCTGGATGCCTACCACCACTACCACCCCTACTCAGGGGGTGCCAGATGCCTACCACTACTACCACCTCTACCCATGGGGGGCTGGATGCCTGTCACTACTACCACCTCTACCCATGGGGGGCTGGATGCCTACCACCACTACCACCTCTACCCATGGGGGGTTGGATGCCTGTCACTACTACCACCTCTACCCATGGGGGGCTGGATGCCTACCACCACTACCACCTCTACCCATGGGGGGCTGGATGCCTGTCACTACTACCACCTCTACCCATGGGGGCCTGGATGCCCACCACCACTACCACCCCTACTCAGGGGGTGCCAGATGCCTACCACTACTACCACCTCTACCCATGGGGGGCTGGATGCCTACCACCACTACCACCCCTACTCAGGGGGTGCCAGATGCCTACCACTACTACCACCTCTACCCATGGGGGGCTGGATGCCTGTCACTACTACCACCTCTACCCATGGGGGGCTGGATGCCTACCACCACTACCACCTCTACCCATGGGGGGCTGGATGCCCACCACCACTACCACCCCTACTCAGGGGGTGCCAGATGCCTACCACTACTACCACCTCTACCCATGGGGGGCTGGATGCCTGTCACTACTACCACCACTACCCATGGGGGGCTGGATGCCCACCACCACTACCACCCCTACTCAGGGGGTGCCAGATGCCTACCACTACTACCACCTCTACCCATGGGGGGCTGGATGCCTGTCACTACTACCACCTCTACCCATGGGGGGCTAGATGCCCACCATCACTACCACCCCTACTCAGGGGGTGCCAGATGCCTACCACTACTACCACCTCTACCCATGGGGGGCTGGATGCCTGTCACTACTACCACCTCTACCCAAAGGGGGCTGGATGCCTGTCACCACTACCACCCCTACTCAGGGGGTGCCAGATGCCTACCACTACCACCACCCCTACCCATGGGGGCTGGATGCCTGTCACTACTACCACCTCTACCCAAAGGGGGCTGGATGCCTGTCACCACTACCACCCCTACTCAGGGGGTACCAGATGCCTACCACTACCACCACCCCTACCCATGGGGGGCTGGATGCCTGTCACTACTACCACCTCTACCCATGGGGGGCTGGATGCCTATCACTACTACCATCCCCACTCATGGGGGGCTGGATGCCTATCACTACTACCATCCCCACTCATGGGGTGCTGGATGCCTATCACTACTACCATCCCCACTCATGGGGGGCTGGATGCCTGCCACTACCACCACCCCTACTCATAGGACGGGTAATGCATGACACAACCAGCACACTCCCACATAAGGAATCACAGAAAATTACATCCACCCAAACAACATGACAAGCGTGTGTAGTCCATGTCAAATGCCAACAACACAAAACATGACAATGAACATACAATGTGACCCACTATCACATGTGTGACACATAAAAGTGTGTGGCCTCCACAATACAAGCCGACCATGGCCACTGTGGCAATGGGGCCCAAAGCCCCATCACCACAGTCACCAAAAGGTAAGTGTGGGGTCCATGGCTGATGCATCTTTTGATCAGTGTGGCAATGGGGCCTAAAGCATCATCACCACAGTCACCAAAAGGTAAGTGTGGGGTCCAAGGCTGATGCACCTTTTGATAAGTGTGGCAATGGGGCCCAAAGCCCCATCACCACAGTCACCAAAATGTAAGTGTGGGGTCCAAGGCTGATGCACCTTTTGATCAGTGTGGCAATGGGGCCTAAAGCACCATCACCACAGTCACCAAAAGGTAAGTTTGGGGTCCAAGGCTGATGCACCTTTTCATCAGTGTGGCAATGGGGCCCAAAGCCCCATCACCACAGTCACCAAAATGTAAGTGTGGGGTCCAAGGCTGATGCACCTTTTGATCAGTGTGGCAATGGGGCCTAAAGCACCATCACCACAGTCACCAAAAGGTAAGTGTGGGGTCCAAGGCTGATGCACCTTTTGATCAGTGTGGCAATGGGGCCCAAAGCCCCATCACCACAGTCAGCAAAATGTAAGTGTGGGGTCCAATGCTGATGCACCTTTTGATCAGTGTGGCAATGGGGCCTAAAGCACCATCACCACAGTCACCAAAAGGTAAGTGTGGGGTCCAAGGCTGATGCACCTTTTGATCAGTGTGGCAATGGGGCCCAAAGCACCATCACCACGGTGATCATAAGGTAAGTGTAGGCATGGTATTAGCTGCCAAAGGCAAACTGTATGGATGAATCCTGGTCACACAACAACTAAAACATCTGTGGCATAGTAGTGCTTGTGTCCCATTGCAACATAGATTGGGCGAGGCTAACAGTGCAGTGACACAGAATCATCGTTTTGGCCATGTGCATACAAACATCACACATGGGGGACCACATTGCCAACAATCAGCCAATTACACAATGACAGAAGTGACCATCATGATGCTGACCCACATATCTGCACCTATGGACACACAAATGTATATAACCTGTGGAGACTGTCGATGTCAGGTGAACAAATACCATACCATGGCAGCAATGGGACATACAAACCATGATCATTGTGCTGACTGATGACCCAGGAGTCCCAGGGAGAGCAGGGGAAAATCACCAAACAACATACAGCCAATGGCACACTACAGAAATGCCAATGCAGTGATGCAAATGCACTAACACAAACAGGCAGACTCACACTGCATATCAAACACAACAGGTGATGGGGGTGTGCGCCAGTGTCCCCAGGCAACCACACAACACATGAGGAGGCCTGAATCCCAATTACACAGATGTGTACACAGTGCCACACACAAGTAACTCATGGATTGGATTCCCCTATGTGGGCAATCTGGCATTGTTAGATGAGAGGGAGCCCAAATTACACATGTCACACAAGCTTGTAGGAACAGCAACTAACACAGCAAGAGACACTCCCACGACACAACACTACCCCCAGGAACCCCACATTGTGCAGACACTAGCCTGCATGACAATTCCACTGTGATGACAAAGGTAGATGTTGATCACACTGTGAACCACAGCCATGTGTCCTCAGCTACAAACTACCATCACACCTACACAAGCTCCAATCAATCAGCAGGGCCTGCCAGCCAAGGCCAATATGGAGGTAGTGGTCTAGCCGTGCAACAACTCACATTTGCACACTCAACACCACACACCCTGATCTCCACCAATGTGCAGCAGTGAAGCTCACATGGACTGGTGACATTGCACATGCACCCATGACAATCCCAGGGGTGGTGGGGGGAACTAAGGTGCAGAAACCCATCACACATGCCCACTCAACATGACTCGTCTATGTATGACACACAGCACAGTACGCCGTACATGCGCATGATGTGAAATCCACCACAAACAATGGGATCCTGGCCATAGTCACACACCAACGAAGAAGCCAAGGTGAGACACAAAGAACACACGTACACAATTTCCAACATTGCAGCTCTGACCCTGAGGAGTGGCAGCAGTCACACACACAACGCGTCACAATCACTGAAAGCTACCACAAACTCAAAATCACATTACTTGTGTAAACAACAAGTGCCAAGGGGAATCCTGAATGTGTCCCATCAGCGTTTGCCAACATCCCCAGCCCTGACAACCAAATGACAACCTCATGAACATCAGTTTGCCATGCACCCACATCACGGAGAAACCAGGTCCAAGATGCTGGATGAACACATACCAACTCTGCAAGCATCACAAACAGGAACATCCCTAGGGACACAGCCTGTGTATGAAAAGGGAAGGGAACATGCACAGACATGCTCACACAACACACAACACGGGCACACGCAATGTCACCAGATCACACACAGCCATGAGGGCACTCCACTCCTGTGGAAGGTCCACTGTGCCAAACCTTGTCTGTGCACGACTCAAACATATCAGCAGGACACTCCGTCAGTGAGTCAACAACTACAACACACAGAAGCCTCTGCTGACATCAGCCTGGGTACGGGAGTGTCACGTCAGTCATCTGCATACACCCAAAACACGTGGCAATCCAGTTGTACTGTATACACAGATGAGTCCTCCAAAATTGATGTGCAAAACTGCATGTCCAGTGGAGACGGGCACCCAGTCAGGGTACTAGGAACATTGGACAGTGGTAAGCACAACAGATGTGCAACAGTGTAGGACAATGATGGTAATCTACAAATGCTAAACGTACATCCCTGTGTCAAATGCTGAACATTACACCCTCAGATTGCAGCAAGGGATGCTATAGATCCAGACTAGATTAGGACACATATCCCATGGATCACATGGAGCCCATCACAGCAAAACTTCATTTACCTGATCTGAACACAATTACAACAGCAAATGCATGATTCTACACATCTACATCATGTACCACCAAAGATTAACCACAAGTAAACAAAAAGAGGCTTTATTCAGCAAGTGTGCAACTGAAATCAAAAGTCCAAAATTAACTACGGCCAATGTCCAGTCCAAATACACAGTCCCAACAGGGTGATGTGTGACAACTTGTCACCAATTGCTTGCCTGCACAGGTACCGACAGGGGACATCCCCCTTGGAGGGGCATACGAGGGGCAGGCCAGGCACCGCAGGGACAGGATCAGGGGATGCCAGAAGGAGGCAGGGAAGGTGAGGTGGGTGCAGGAGTGTCACCGGCAACTGCAGTGGAGGTGTCTGACTCAGGGGGGCCGGCACCACCGCAGGGCCCAAGTCCGATGGTGTTGGTGCTGCAACCACTGCAGTGGGCTGGTCAAATGGAGTGGACTGGGTCCCCAATGCAGTGCCCGAGTCAGACGGGGTTGTTGTGGACTCCACCGCAGTGCATGACTCCAAGGGAATGGAAGGGGGGCAGAAGAGCTGGGCAGGACAGAGGGGGGACACGGTCTCCACACCAGTGGCACATACAGGCAGAGCATCTGGTTTGGGGGTGGAAGAGCAAGTGGCAGGGGGGGAGGGCCTGAGCAGTTTGGGGATGCGGTATCGGTGTGTGGGGGAACCTGGGGCAGGGTGTGGCGGTGGAACCTGTGGAGTGGTGGCCTGGGGGATGGAAGTGAGAGACTGGGTGGGTGACTTGCAGGGCAGTGGCGGGGTCTTGCTCTTCCGGGTCCGGGGGGACTTGCGGGTGGGGGGCTCACTCTGCCTGCGCTTGGGGGAGGGTGTCCGGGGGCGAGGGGCACTCCCCTCTCTGTGTGTGGACTTCCTCTTCCCCCGGTATGCTGGATCAGCGGGATTGGAGGGGAAGAGGCCGAGGTCAGAGAGGAAGAGCTGCTGTGTATGTGGGGTTGCAGGTGAGGCAAGGGAAGGGGTCCTGGAGGGAGAGGATCTTGAGGATTGCGGAGTGACTGTGGTTGCCTGTATGTGTGTCAGTTCCCCATCCCCTGTGTGTGTGGAATCAGTCCCCTGGGGATGCTTGTGTGCACGTCTTGCCTTGGTTTTGAGTGTGTGTGTGTGCTGCTCGTGTCTGTGTGTTTGGGTGATTGTGCAGGTGTGCATGTGCTTTGGACAGGTAGGGTGGTAGGAAGTGTGGATGGGGCAGAGGTGGGAGGGGTGAGGGACTGTTGGAGGAGGGACACTGCTGCCGTCAGGGAGGAGTCCATGGACCTATTGCTCCT
Source organism: Calotriton arnoldi (assembly GCA_963921515.1). Lineage (NCBI taxonomy): Eukaryota > Metazoa > Chordata > Amphibia > Caudata > Salamandridae > Calotriton > Calotriton arnoldi. The sequence continues at coordinate 101,536 of CAWUFW010014757.1, forward strand.
CTGTAGGGCAGACATACCCGTTGAGATGCCCTCCATGAACGACACCAGCTGTGTCAACAGAGTGGTGTGTGCATGGAGGACAGTCAGCATTGCTGTCTGCCCTACATGGAGCTGCCGAAGGAGGTACACAGACTCCTCACTCAGGGCAGCAGGGGACACAGGGGCAGGGGGTGCGGTGCCTGGCTTGAAGGAGACACGCTCCCGAGCACGGGAGCCTCCACGGACCTCAGGAATGGGAGCCAATGGGAGGGCGGTGGTGGTGGTGGTGGTGGCGGGGTCAGACAGAGTAGCTGGGGTGTTGTGGCTGCTGACACCCACATCCACAGGGAGTCATCCTCTGAGCTGCTGTGGTCCCCAGCTGAGGTGGATGGTGCTGAGGACTCCTCGGTGTGGCTCCCCTCGCCCTCCGTGACACTGGATCCCTCTGACCACTCGTCGGACGCTGACCCAGTCTGGCTCCGCTGTTCCTCCTGGTCCGTGGAGCTGTCCCCTCCTGTGGCTGTGGATGTATCTGCAAACAATTAGGGAAACAGACAAACATCAGTTACCTGCACTGACCGCACACACCACAGTAAGTACAGCACATCACAGAGCAAGCCCTGGCATCTCTAGTAGAACATTGCCAAAAGTCATCACACAGATTAGGAGAAGCCAATTGTCAGTCTGATGGTCAACCATGGAACAGACACCCCTCCTGCCCTTGCACCCATCTGTCTGGTGCCTGTCTGATGGTAAGACCCCAGTGTGGACACATGCACCACCTACACAGTAGTTGGACATTGCTGAGAACACGGTGAAGTATGTGAACATGCCCACGTCACATCTCTTGCCACTGAGTCAGTGCAGGTGTCTGTATAAATGGACGGCCAGAGTCTCAATAGAAATGCACCCATGAAGCACCCATGTCCGGATAGTCAATGCCACAATGGGGTGCATGTTGCACATGTCACTCCCCTGCAGGATCACTCTTAGGAAGTTTAATGCCATGACACAGGCATGCCTGCAAAGTCATACATCACTGTCTCCAGTCACATGGCCATGGCAGCCAGCCAACAACAGTCTGCACTGTGTCACAATCCTAGGACATGGGGAAGGCAAGTAATGTAACTGACAAGTGCACATGTCCATCCCCCAAAAACCACATCATCTGAACTACTATTTGACCACGTCATACCAATTGGACATATGGGGGACATGAAACACAACTCTCTGAACATGAGCACCTCACAGTGTGCTGAGAGTGAAAAACAGCTGCCTGAAAGTCACAGTGGCATACACCTGTCTGCACAGTCATGTGATCAAACACCTATAAGTCACAGAAGTCTTGTCTGACATGGTCCAATAGCAGATGGCATGCTGACCCCTAACCGATAACCATCACAGGAGTCCCGACAACGTAGTCACAGCACAACGACACAGAGGCAGACACCTGAGGGAACATTTCACTGAGCACAGCATGTCAGCTGATACACGGGAGTAGGAGTACAGAGTGTATTGTATGCCCTGGAGTAGGCATGACTGTCCGGCTCCACCTGCAAGATGGATGAGCCCTGGTCAGTAGGCAGGTGGCTAGGCATGTGTGACACACTTGACATACATACTCCTGAGGCCCAAACATTTTACCCACCCGCAGCATGGGGGTGTGGCAAATACCCCAGGGACATGTGGTGATTCTGATCTGCAAGTGGATCACATATCAAAGTTACACCCAGACTACATTGCACGACTCAGGCATTGTGTGAGCAATTGACCCACCCATGAAGGCTAATACAATATCACGGGAACAAAAGCTGTCACCCACCTTGAGCAAAGCAAAATGCAAGGACCCTGTACCCGAGTGACACAATTATCCTGAGCGTAAGGAGCACACCGGCCTATCAGATGGGTAGTGGCCATGTCACAATAGAGGGACATGGGTACTGGACAACAAGACTGATGTACTGGGGAAGTTTAACCACGCCACAGGAGGGCACATAGAATGTCAGACAGAGTTCACAGTGCAGTCTTTGACTCACCCCCTCCTTGCTGCTGTCTGCCCTTCAGCTGCCCATCCAGCTCCGGGAAGACCACCGGCAGGATCTGGAGCATGTGGGGGTCAGGGTCCGGTGTCCGCCCCTCCTGCGAGGAGGCGACAGCTTCAGCTGGACCCTTGCAATCCTCCGGGTCCAGCCCCGAAGGTCCTGCCACCTCTTCTGGCAGTTGCGGATCCGGCGCTTGTAGACCCCCACGGATCTGACTGCCCGGACGATGGCCAGCCAGATATCCTGCTTCTGATGGGCATCAACCTGTGAGGATGACAAAGTGAAAAGGCCATTACTACACATGCAACACATCCGTGCATCACACAGTTGGAAATACATGTCTCAATCACAGGGGCATATGATGTACACAGGCAGTGCAACGAGGGCTATGGACAGTTTGCCAGCAGTTACTACATGGTATCATTGCATGGGAAGTGAACCTTGTTTGAATGCACTGTTACTCCACTGTACCTGTTCAGTGCATGTGACTACACACTTTGGGGGTGAGTACTACTCAGTGAGCATGCTAGCCAGTGGTGTGCACACTGTAAATCCTGCTAGTCAGGCAACATGCACATTTAGTAAGGCAGTGGACAGCACACTCACCTGCTCCCCTGGTGTCCCATACAGCTTGCTGTACTGTGGAAGGAGGTTGTCCAGCAGGGCCTGGTTCTCCTCATGGGTGAAGGCTGGGGCTCTCTCCACAGTACGTGCCATTGCAGTAGACAGAGGATGCAGAGACAGCAGCAGTGTAGTGGCAGATGTCGTCCTGGAGCATGTAGTGCAGGCAAGTGAGCCCTCAGGGGAACAGCCAGCATTATATGTGTGCTGCAGAGGCAGATACTGTGCCATGTGTCCAAAGTGATAGGTCCAAGTCGTATGCATCTTATGAATCTGACAAATCCATGGAATTGCAGCACCAAGACACGCCCACAGCATCCTTCAAAAATTTCAACTTCATGACACCCATGAATTAGCAACATTGTTGTGGCTGGCCAACTGAATTCACTGCATCAGACTCGTTGAAGCTTCAAAAACGCGTCCGTTGCCATGCCAGGCCCCAGCCAATGCGTGCGCACCGCTCGGACCATTGCTGTACAACGCGTACCCGCTCACATTCAATGCAATGGTCCGTGCGGGCACACCGATCGGACCATTGCTGTGCAACGCGTACCCGCTCACATTCAATGCAATGGTCCGTGCGGGCACACCGATCGGACCATTGCTGTGCAACGCGTACCAGGCATACAACGCGTACCCGCTCACATTCAATGCAATGGGCCGGCCGGGCACACCGATCGGTCCATTGCTCTACAACGCGTACCAGGCATACAACACGTAGCCGCTCACATTCAATGCAATGGGCCGGCCGGGCACACCGATCGGTCCATTGCTCTACAACGCGTACCAGGCATACAACGCGTACCCGCTCACATTCAATGCAATGGTCCGTGCGGGCACACCGATCGGACCATTGCTGTGCAACGCGTACCAGGCATACAACGCGTACCCGCTCACATTCAATGCAATGGGCCGGCCGGGCACACCGATCGGTCCATTGCTCTACAACGCGTACCAGGCATACAACGTGTACCCGCTCACATTCAATGCAATGGGCTGGCCGGGCACACCGATCGGTCCATTGCTCTACAACGCGTACCAGGCATACAACGCGTACCCGCTCACATTCAATGCAATGGTCCGTGCGGGCACACCGATCGGTCCATTGCTCTACAACGCGTACCAGGCATACAATGCGTACCCGCTCACATTCAATGCAATGGTCCGTGCGGGCACACCGATCGGACCATTGCTGTGCAACGCGTACCCGCTCACATTCAATGCAATGGTCCGTGCGGGCACACCGATCGGACCATTGCTGTGCAACGCGTACCCGCTCACATTCAATGCAATGGTCCGTGCGGGCACACTGATCGGACCATTGCTGTGCAACGCGTACCCGCTCACATTCAATGCAATGGTCCGTGCGGGCACACCGATCGGACCATTGCTGTGCAACGCGTACCAGGCATACAACGCGTACCCGCTCACATTCAATGCAATGGTCCGTGCGGGCACACCGATCGGACCATTGCTGTGCAACGCGTACCCGCTCACATTCAATGCAATGGTCCGTGCGGGCACATCGATCGGACCATTGCTGTGCAACGCGTACCAGGCATACAACGCGTACCCGCTCACATTCAATGCAATGGTCCGTGCGGGCACACCGATCGGACCATTGCTGTGCAACGCGTACCCGCTCACATTCAATGCAATGGTCCGTGCGGGCACATCGATCGGACCATTGCTGTGCAACGCGTACCAGGCATACAACGCGTACCCGCTCACATTCAATGCAATGGGCCGGCCGGGCACACCGATCGGTCCATTGCTCTACAACGCGTACCAGGCATACAACACGTACCCGCTCACATTCAATGCAATGGTCCGTGCGGGCACACCGATCAGACCATTGCTGTGCAACGCGTACCAGGCATACAACGCGTACCCGCTCACATTCAATGCAATGGGCCGGCCGGGCACACCGATCGGTCCATTGCTCTACAACGCGTACCAGGCATACAACGCGTACCCGCTCACATTCAATGCAATGGTCCGTGCGGGCACACCGATCGGTCCATTGCTCTACAACACGTACCAGGCATACAACGCGTACCCGCTCACATTCAATGCAATGGTCCGTGCGGGCACACCGATCGGACCATTGCTCTACAATGCGTACCCGCTCACATTCAATGCAATGGGCCGGCCGGGCACACCGATCGGACCATTGCTGTGCAACGCGTACCAGGCATACAACGCGTACCCGCTCACATTCAATGCAATGGTCCGTGCGGGCACACCGATCGGACCATTGCTGTGCAACGCGTACCAGGCATACAACGCGTACCCGCTCACATTCAATGCAATGGGCCCGCCGGGCACACCGATCGGTCCATTGCTCTACAACGTGTACCAGGACAGGTCACAAGCATATGTCACCATGCTGGTCACTGGTGAACCTATGCCAGCCACATTTACTTTCCAGGGACTCAGGGGCACACCTACAACACCACACCCAGTCCACACTGTCTATGAGGCATGTGTGGCAGGATAACCTTATCTGTGTATGGGGGTGAACATGTGGATTTTGGGGTGGCACTTGGGGGCAGACACACCCAGGCTGTGCACGTGTTAATGGGGACAGGGTCCTTTGTGTGTTGTGCACATGACCACTGTGGTGTGCAACTTTTCATTTCTGAGCATGTGTCATGGTCACATTTCCAGGTTGTGTATGTGTATGACATGTCACATACCCCCAGGCTCACATGTGGGAAGGCATGAACGTCACAGGGTGGCCCATTCCAACAATAGTGATGTCCCTCCACAGTCTGTGTGCATGTTGTGTATCACATGTCTCTGACTCCATGTGCACAATGGGAGACAGTCTCCACATCCACGTGGTTTGTGCATGAACTTTGATGGTGTGTGTGTGTGTCACAGACGTCCATGTCTGTCCTGCAGAGGCTACAGGGGCCACCACCTGTGGGTGTCATGTTTGTTTTTCTGACGTGTACATGATACGCCATGTCATGCCAGTGTCCATGTGGCAAGACAGGCTCCCTGGGAATCTACCTGTCAATGAGCTGTGATGCCTGTGGAGCATCTGTCCAGACATGTCACTGTGGTATGTGTGTGGAACGTGAGAGCAGTTAATGTGTACTGTGACACAGCCTAATGGTGTCCCATAGCACACCCTGGAACCAGTTGTCAACACTTGTTGAACAGAGAGATGTTAGATGATGTCCATGTAGGTGCCATATATGTCCAAACGGGACGACACAAACATCAAGTACTTGTGTATGTTGATGATGTGTCATGTGAAATTGAGTATGGTGAACGGCACATTGGTGGGGTGACTGACAATCTTGCTTTCTTCACCTATGCACTGCAGGGCTCCTGCTGTCCATCGACCATTCCCAGACCTGGCAACGATGGTGGAACGTGACAGCATCCGACGCTACCACTCCACAGGCAGCTGATTGAGGATTTGGCAGTGCGGTTGGCCCCACATTTGCAGCCTGGCCGGCCGTATCCTACAGCGCTGACCCCCAAGGTGAAGGTGATGGCAGCCCTACACTTCTTTGCCACCGGTACCTTTCAACACACTGTGGCAACTACTGGTGGGATGTCACAGACTATGTTCAGCCGTGTGCTACGCGATGTTTTGGGGGCAATGTTGAGATACCTCAACCAGTACATCTATTTCCCAACATGTCAACGACTCACTGATGTCAAGAGTGACTTCTATGCCCTGGGGAGGATGCCACATGTAATTGGCTCCATTGATGGGACACATGTGTCTTTGATACCACCACAGGCACATGAGCAGGCATACCGCAACCGTAAACATTACCATTCGATCAATGCTCTGGTGGTATGTCTTGCAGATATGACCATCACACATGTGTGTGCCCGTTTCACCGGTTCGGCACACAATGCCTACGTGATGAGGAGTAGTCGCATCCCGAGGATGATGTCACAGATGCCGAACCAGCGTGCCTGGCTTGTTGGTGTGTACTGACTTTGTACCATTGTGTGTGTTCTGCTATGTTGTTTTCCGCACACATTTTCAAATCGGCTAATGTGCAATTGTCTGTCTGTAGGTGACTCGGGATACCCCAACATGCCGTGGTTGCTGACACCCCTCAGGAACCCTGTGACACCAGCCCAGATGCGCTACAATGAGGCACATGGTCGGACGAGGAGGGTGATTGAGCGGACCTTTGGTCTCCTGAAGAGCCGCTTCCGCTGCCTGGACAAGACAGGAGGGGCCCTCCCATATGCCCCAGCAAAGGTGTGCAAGATTGTCATCGTCTGCTGCATGCTACACAACCTGGCAGTGCGGAAGGAGTTGCCTCTCATCCTGGATGACGATGACCCACGTCCACCACCTGTGGAAGATCCTGGCCTGGGTCACGATGCCAGTAAAGATGATGATGATGATGATGGTGATGTCCGCACACAGCTCATCACCAACTTCTTCAGCTGAATGTGAGTCTCCAGAGGGTTGTAATGTCAATGATTTGAGTTTGCATGATATGTGTGTGTGGTGCTCTGGTGCTGTTTGAATGTGGCCATGTGCTACTTGACTGGATGCGTGCAGCGATGTGTCCTTGCAGGTGGTCTGTACTGCCCAACAGTGTTGACATGCTAACTTGGTTTTGTGTAGTTATCTTGTGACATGTATTAGACATGAGTATTGCCGTCCTGTGCTGTTCTTCAGTGGTTTTGACTGTGTGTCATGTCTGTCCTTCACAGGGTGCTGCTGGAGTTGTCTGATCAACTTGGATCCCCCGAATCCATGATTCAACTTCCAAGGTGGAAGCAGTCGTTTCCCTACAGGTGATGTGCCACACACCCCTGGACTTTCTATCTTCTGCACTTTTTGACTTTGTGGCCACAGCCAGGTTGGATTAGCTTGCATTTGTAGTGGAAACTACATGTTGGAAATGTGTAATAAACCTGTGCTTGACTTTGGGATGTGCGTTGTCTGTAGTCACACATCTGACTGACATTTGCTTACTGCACCTGTTGTCTAGTTGACAGTGACTGTGAATAGGTGGCGTGTCTGTACATTCCACTGTACTTCGTTGCAACATCTAGGTGATGAGTCTGATGGCCCTGGTGTGTATGTGTTTTGTGGCCCTAGTGGTGTGTCTCCCTCATATGTGTCACGTCGCCATGACTGACATGACAGTGTTGGACTTGCTGTAGCAGTTAGCATGCACAGTGTAATTTAGAAGATCAACATCTACATGACAAAAACCATGTTGGAATCACAACAGAGGCAGATATGGTGTATTGGTGAGTTTATTTACATACAGGTGTGAGGATGGTGCACAGGATGGTGGGTGCTGTACATAGAAATTTGGATCCAAAGTTCCCATGTGAATTGGAAGTCTTGGTAGTTGAAAAGTCCAGAGTAAAGTCCACAGTCATCTGATACATTTGGTCAACTAGAGCTCCCCATGTCATGTGGGAGAGTTGGCTTGGCTTCAACAGGGCGTGCAGTATGCACACAGAGGAAAAGTTCCAGAACAGGTGTTGGCTTCCTGGGGGATGTAGATGGCCATCGGCCTCTCAGTTTGGCCTCCTCGGATGGCCCCTCTTCTTGGGGGGGACCCTCAGGTGCAGGCTGCGTCGGTGCAGGGGACTCTCTGCCAGAGTCCTCCTCCCTCCCTGTGGCATTTGCAGTTGTTTCAGCAGCAGATGTTGTGGGCACACAGGGAGGTGAGGCCATGTTGGTGCTGATCTGGCGGAGGCATGTCAGTATGTCCCTATGCACCGCTGTCAGTTGTTCCAATGTGTCCCACTTGGACTCCATGCCACACATGTGTGTCTCGACACGTGACATGTGTGTCTCGACACGGGACATGTGGGAGTCCTAGCGGGCATGATGGGCAGCCTGCTGCTGTTGTATGTCCTTGAGGATCCCCACTACCTGGCTGACCTCTCCGGTGCTAGTCTGGTACGCATCCGCGATGCGTGCCAGTTGTGGGTCATCATACAGTCCAGACCCCTCTGCAAGGAGAGACCTATGTCTCCCACCCCTCACACCACCCCTGGCGACACGTGCAGGACCTGCAGTGGCACGCACAGGTGACCGTGGGCCCACTTGGTGTTGTTCCTGGGCTCGTTGTCAGCAGCTCCAGTTTGGGCCTGGGTCCGTGCGCTGTTGTCATCTGTGGTCCTTGGTGTGTCCGTGTTGGCAGGGGTGGCCTGTGTGTTGGCAGTTGTTGGAGGGGTGGGTACAGGGGGTGCAGATGCTGGTCCTGCTGGTGCTGCATGATGACTCACACCGGAGGGTCCAGCTGGTTCTTCGCCATCCGAGGAGTGCAGAGGCTGATCCACACCAGTGAGCTCAGTGTTCCCCGGAGCCTGGGACAGGGAGTCCTGGTCTGCTGCTGTGTCCCCATCATCTCCTGTTTTGGGGAGAGACACAGAGTGTATGTTATGTTTCTACTGGCATCAATTGTTCAAACACCTGACAGTTGTGACTGTAAATCTGGATGTGGGCCAGGACATTGCATTCTCCTAAATAGTGACAGTCAGTGAGTGATATTGGTGTAGCACATTGTCCTGCCAACCTGTGGCATGTCAATGTGAATGTTGAGGTGTGTGCATGACCAGCATTGGTGGTATTTGGTTACCATCCAGGCCTCCTTCTCCCCCCAGCCCAGTTATCCCACCATGCAATGTGCTTGCATTGCAGGGAGTGCAAGTTGCCTTTCAGGATGTCAGGCAGTGGTGTCCTGCCGTTTGTTGTTGCACAGTTCCCAGCAGGGCCTTGTGCTCCCCACAGCAGTACCCAGTGTCAGCCATCTTGTGAGTCCTTATCCACTCCCTGTGATGTGAGCATGGTTGAGAGGAGTGTTGATGGGCCAATTGTGAGGGTGAGCAATATCTGTGCCTACAACTCCCATCATGCTATTGCCTCCACCCCCCTTCCCAGCATGGCCATCCTTCCTTCCTTTTGACTCTGCTTCCCTGTGGGGTGGGGTGCCTGTGCTGACAGGATAGCTGGGAGTGTTGTCCAGGCAGTTGTTTGCCTACAAGTCCCAAGAGTGTCCCTGTGCTTCACACAGCATAACCCAGGGTGGTGGTTCTTTGTGGGATCTTCAGTTAGGCTGTGAGGCATTGCATTCTCCCAGGTGGGTTATGTGGAGTTAGTGTTGAGGGGGTGTGTGAGGAGAACTGCTTGTAACTATGGTCAGTGCTGTGAGTCCTCCTTCCCACGCAGCCAGATATCCCACCATGCAATGTGCTTGCATTGCAGGGAGTGCAAGTTGGCTTTCAGGATGTCAGGCAGTGGTGTTGTGCTGTTTGTTGGTGCACAGTTCCCAGCAGGGCCTTGTGCTCCCCACAGCAGTACCCAGTGTCAGCCATCTTGTGAGTCCTTATCCACTCCCTGTGATGTGAGCATGGTTGAGAGTGGTGTTGATTGGCCAATTGTGAGGGTGAGCAATATCTGTGCCTACAACTCCCATCATGCTATTGCCTCCACCCCCCTTCCCAGCATGGCCATCCTTCCTTCCTTTTGACTCTGCTTCCCTGTGGGGTGGGGTGCCTGTGCTGACAGGATGGCTGGGAGTGTTGTCCTGGCAGTTGTTTGGCTACAAGTCCCAAGAGTGTCCCTGTGCTTCACACAGCATAACCCAGGGTGGTGGTTCTTTGTGGGATCTTCAGTTAGGCTGTGAGGCATTGCATTCTCCCAGGTGGGTTATGTGGAGTTAGTGTTGAGGGGGTGTGTGAGGAGAGCTGCTTGTAACTATGGTCAGTGCTGTGAGTCCTCCTTCCCACCCAGCCAGATATCCCACCATGCAACGTGCTTGCATTGCAGGGAGTGCAAGTTGGCTTTCAGGATGTCAGGCAGTGGTGTTGTGCTGTTTGTTGTTGCACAGTTCCCAGCAGGGCCTTGTGCTCCCCACAGCAGTACCCAGTGTCAGCCATCTTGTGAGTCCTTATCCACTCCCTGTGATGTGAGCATGGTTGAGAGTGTTGTTGGTGGGCCAATTGTGGGTGTGACCAATATCTGTGACTACCACTCCCATCATGCTATTGGCTACACTGACTTGACCAGCATACACAGGATTCCTTCCTTTGAGTGAGCTTCCCTGTGAGGTGGTGTTCTAGTGGTGGGTAAATATCTGTGAGTGTTTGTTGGTTCTATTTGTGCCACTGCCTTGCTGTATTTGTTGTTAGGTTTGTAGATGTCATGACACAGTTACATGTCACTATGAGATGGCAGGTATTGTGTTTGTCTGACTAGCATTCACATCTTGGGCTGAATATCTTTTGGTTGCTGTGTATTTGCTAAGTGTGCATGGTTTGCCTATCCCCTTGACTGTGATGTGTGTGTGTTGTCACACCATATTGTATATATTAGTTGTGTACTCACCAGGCTCTGGGATGTCTGTTAGTCCGTATACGCTCACTGGTGGTAGGATGGCCCGCACCTTCTCCTCCCAGGGCCTGAGGTATACTGGTTTTGCAGGAGGGCCACTGCCGGTGTGCTGGCTGAGGAGGTAGTCCTTTTTGAGTAGTTCCCGGACCCTCCTGCGCACATCATACCACCTGTTCTGGATGTCTTCCTTTGTGCGCAAACATGGTGATTGTGCGTTAACCCTGTCGACAATCCTCGCCCACATCTTGGTTTTCTGTGACATGGGGGTCTGTTGTACCAATGTACCAAACAACTGTGGCTCTACCCTGAGTATCTCGTCTACCAGGACTTCCAATTCACAATCTAGGAACTTATGGTTCTTCTTTGGGGGCATGGTGATGGGTGGTGGTGGTGATTGATGTGTGTGTGTGTGTGTGTGTGTGCAGGTGGGGGGGTGTGAGTGTAGGTTTAGCTGGGTGTGTGAGGGTGCTATTTGTAGGTGTGGTAATGGTGTGTGGTTTGTGTGATGTATGAGCTGTGAGTATGTCTGTGGTTGCTGTGTGATAGTGTTGTGTGCTGGCAGGTCAGTGGAATTTGCAAAGGATCATGGTAGGGATTTGTGGCCTTTATGTAGGTGGAGTTGGAGGTGTGTCCTTGTTCCATTTTTTTTCCCTCCCTGTATTTATTGGCTTAGTGGTTGCTTGTTTGGCCCTTTTTTTCTAATTTTTCCTTGGTGTTTTTGGTGCATGTACGAGTCGTTCTTGTGTCCGAGTAGGACGCTGCAGTTGTCTGGTGCGATCTTGTCCGACTCGTTCCCGCTGTGTGTCAGCTAGGTTTCATATGCGGCGTACGAGTCGGTCGCGTAGTATTGGGTTGCTTCGGCTGGGTTTTGTATGCGTGTCGGTCGTACGGCTTGTGCTCCGGGCGAGTCGGTCGTGTTTTGCACGCACAGCATCGTACTACGCGGGTCGGAGTTCGCGGGTACGTTTCGGTCGGGTTCAATCCGAGTGCGTGTCGGTCGGTTCATTTCGCGTGATTTCCCGGCCGGATGGCTTGTTTCCGTCCGGCTCGGTCGGTCGTTTTTTATTCCATCCGAGTCTGTCGGATTTCACATTCATTTCATCGTACTACCCGGGTCGTGCGGCGCCGGACTAAATTCCCGTACCGAGTCGGTCGGTACGTTTTCCGGCCCGAATCGGAATCGGCCCCTTTGTCTAACAAACTTTTCAAACTTCATTCCTACCTCTTGTTACCAGCAGTCAGCCTTGATTTTCTCCTTTTGTTTTTGTCATTCCCAGATATTCTAGTGTGCAATATTAAATAACCATTTTCTTAGGTACTTATGAGGTACAGGTCTGTCACCTGTAAACAGGCGATAACTACCACATAGCCCACCTGACAATCATGACCATGCAATCCCAAGCACCCTCCTAACAATTTGCAGTACATAGACTCATTCCCATCATCCAATGGCAAAAAATACCCATGAAACATACCCCTTCCGAGCACCTTTTGGAACCACCCTGGTGGTTGCAGCGGCTCCTTCACAGACCTATCATGAATTCTACCCACCTCCTCAGAATCCTTAGAGAGGAACCAGTGTGGAAAATTCTACCTGCTTGTATTGTGCACAAGCTTGCTAGTCCAGCATGGTATTCACATCCAGCAGTACAGTAATGTCTGACTGACATAGAAATGTCTGACCCCTCATCAGCACCATACACGTTACACTCTGAACTGTTTCTGGACCCTAAAACCATACTACAGACCAACGGTGTTGAGTGGGACAAGCTGCATGAAATGGCAATCTGATGCGACCCAAAGACAGCCGTTCATTAGAAACCACAAGATGTTTTTGGGGAAAAGGCACTTCCCCTGCCTTCACCAAGTGAGGCTTCCCAAGACATCCCACAGAACGTCCGAGCCATTGCTCAGCTGCATGAACTTTGCAATCCCAGACCACCCAAACCAGGTGCCATGATGCTCTTCATCTTGCAACACCCCTAGTGGTGCTCCCTAGGCTTCTTCAGGATCTAACAGTTAGGAGAGAGCAGGATGTGTGAATCAAGGAAGAGATTGCCCAGAGAGAACCTGTCCAAGCACCATCCACCTATGCACCGGTCAGTAGGAGTTGCAACACTTAAAATAACCCCCAGAACCCTTTCTAACACACTAGAACATACCCTGCATACTGCAAAGACTCCTGCTGGAGCCCTGCAACATGCAGAAGTAGCAAACAGCATCACCTAGGATGTCTCAGTAAGAAAACTAGAAAGTGATGGGTGGAATGCTTGTATTAATCTCAGCCACTGGTAATTATTCTGTGCCTTATTCCAGCATATTGTTTTTACTGCCTGTGCCAGAAAATGCACCAACCTTATGCAAATCATCCTTGGCCCCACTGCAATGGGAAAAGTCCAGTCCAAACTGCTAGGCCGTATCCCACTGAATAGGCTTTAAAACAGCCCCAGATGTTTTTCAGTCTTGTTGGGCCTCATCAGTCAGATTTGGGAATGAGCCCTGTGACACTTGAAGCATGAAACCCACATCTGGGCATATCCATCACACTTAGAGCATGTCATTGCAAAAATCAAAGAAGTGATAGGTGGAATGCATCCCAGTCCATTATTGTTTCTGCTCAATGTGGCAGAATGACAAACTTTGGTAAATTTGCGTTGGTAGCCTGACATGCTAGGCCACATCCCATCAGAATGGGAATGAAAGCATCACCAAACCAGCTTTGGGATTGTTGGACCTCATGAGTGATGTGCAGCTTCAGCCCGATAGCACAGCAAGCCTAAGAGCATCCCTTATTTCTGTATGATAGGAATCACTGGCTTTTGTCATATGCTGCAATAAAATTGTGGATGTGCTAAACTCTTGTCTGTGGTGACAAACAGCAGAAAGTATCACCAGATTCTGGAGCTAGAGCTGGTTCTATGTTCACCCAATAGTGCTCACACTCATTACACTGAGGTCGAAGATTAACTAGGTATTCTCTTAAATGTCTTCAAACACCTCTTAAGTACAGAGGATGCCACTTCAATCATTAAGAAATATAGCAGTCCCCTTGCCACATCTGACTTCCAAATCTCCTTAGTGTTTTAGCACAAAATATTTTCATAAGATAGCTGCAATTGTCCCAACAGTTTTACACAGACAAGTCCAGCCTCTTCCAGGCCCAATCATCATTACTTAATACATTGAGAAGAAAGAGATGCTGCACATCCAGTTCTTCAAATGTTTGTTTTATTAGGAAACATTCAAAAAGTGGCCCATGTACAGCCCAGTTTATCAGGGGCCTGAGGCCAACTGACATATCTGGAAGGCCGGACAAAAACAGCTGTGAATTGTACATAACCAGTTTATGAACAGCAAGAACATCAGGAAGATGCACAAACACCCAAGGTTACATCATGTTAACTACAGTGATTCAAAACAGGAACGTACATCTGGCTACAAATTGAATACAATCTACAGCAGGCATAATTTAAAAAATGCTATAGTCTATTGGTCAACTTACAGAGTTTGCAAAGCAGACTGCAGAATTTGAGTCTTTTTGTTGGGAGTGTGCCCAAACAAACCTTTATTGAGTTTTATTCAGTCCATAACACACCATTGGTTGCAGTCCTCAAGAAGGCAGATATTTTCTATGACCCGTAGAAAATGTTATCTATACCTAAACACAGCACAGGTCCTTACTGACCAACATTTAACATCTTCAAAGAGGCAGATTGTTTTGTAAAAGAAGAATTGTGAGAGTTCTTACTTTAATATTGACTTCTATTGTGCTCGTGCAATGTGTAGGGGGAAGAAGAATGAAAAACATTGGTGCCTTTTCAATAATACTAATAACAGTACTACCAAATGCTATTAACTATCCTACATGAAGACGTCTGTTCCTCCACCTCTCTTTTCTTTTATTTGCAGAGATTTCTGCCTCAGTTTTTGAGATCTCCGCACCCCTAGGTATACATTTTGGTAGCAAACGTGGGAGGACAGACATAGTGGCTAGAAAATAGGGAATACTTACTACTTAATTGGAGTGGTTAATAGAGGATTGAGGAGAGCTTTTGGGAAGGTTAGGGAGGGTACTAGGGACGGACTTGCACCCACCCACAAAAGAGTAAGCCCATCGATATTCACAAACTGCACCTTTATAATTACTATAGCCAAAATGACCCAAAAAAGTAGTAAATGTAGTTCAGGTCAGAGCTGGAGTAATTCCAGCACCACACATGGCAACCACTGGTACTGCAACATCCTCCTATAGAAAATAACGGATCAGAGACTAAAAATAAAAGGTCACAGGAACTAATGTTACATTAAATTAACTTATGTTAACTTTTTAAAAATATTAATGAATTAAATTATATATATATGCTTATATATAATTTAATTCAATAATATTATATATATATATATGGATTAGTTTATTAAAAATATGTTAATAGCCTTTTTAAACTCTAAAAGATAATGTAACTTTTAAAAAACTGTAATTAATTCTATACATAACCTTTAATAAATTTACTACATAATAAATATAAATGTTGCACATGAAGTGCGAATTGGTTTATATAAATCTTTGGAAAAATAGCTGTAATTTAATTTAATATATTCGAAATAATTAAATGTTTAATTCAAAATTAAATTAGTGATGATGTAGCATTTTTTTACTTTGTTCTACTTTTAAAATAAGCACTGTAAACTAATTTACATTAATATTTAACTTGAAAGCTTTTTATGTTTTTTTTTTAAGTTTAATAAACTTCTAAACTTTTCCCAATACTTTACCATGGGGAGATTTCCACCTCAGTGGCGGAGCCCTCCGCCTGTATATGAAAAACAACAAATAGAAACTATACACATGTAAATACGGCCACACCCCTGAGTTCACCGGGTGGGACATGTAAGTTTACACTTTTGAGTAACTTTACTCTTGTTAGTGGTGAATAGCCAAAAGTAGTAAAGTTACTCAGAAGTGTTAGAGTAAACGTACTTGTAGTAAATCTAATGTGTGAACAGATTTTTCTAAACTCAAATGGTCCAGTCAAAACAGGACTAGTGGTACTAGTGGCGATTCTAGTTTTACTGAGTCTTCCTATCCATGGTCTGAAGAGTAAAGTTTGACACATAAAGTAAATGTGCATCCTGACTAGTTGCTTGAACTGAGCGTGTGCGCTCACTCTAAAGCTCACATTGTATATCTGCAGCATTGCCATATGATCAAAGTCAGAAAATTGCACATGTGCAAGACCAACATAGCCACGTAACATCTTAATCTCCTCTCATAATCTCCTGATTTACAGAGTCACAATCTGCAGATGCTTATGAGCCAAGATATCAGTTATGACTATGGCATTCCAGAACGTTGTGCAGACATTCTGTAGTTGTAGGCGACAACTAGTGGATTTTTGAAGGGATTTTCAGAAAACGGGTCCTTACATTCATGCTTTCAAAATACTTTTATTAATTAAAAAAATAAACTTAAAAAAAAATATACAGATAAAACAATTAATCATACACAAATGATCAATAAAAAAAAAGTTTACTGTTTAATACTCATAGCCATTTTTAAGAACTTTGCCACTGGATAACATACGTCTACGGAAGAGAGCACCTAAGATATAAGAAGGAGGCTGGCAATTAACAAAACTAATAAAATTCAGATCATGCAATAAAGGAACAATAAAATTAAATCTGGGGGATTTAAAAATAACACAGAAAAAGATAAATTGCATAATTTTCAGTTCAGGTTGATTATCACGAGGACATGGAACTAATTAATCATGTGAAACCTAGGGTGCTGGAAATTGAGTGTGGTGCATAATTTTCAGAAGACTGGTCCTTGCAATTGTGGGAACATCCACGGAGGTATTATTTGGGATATTCGCAAACATGTGCAATGCTCTTTCCCCACTTCCCTTTAGATCTAAATGTACTCCTAAATAGCCAAGGTGTATGTGGTACAGTAATTGTACATTTTGTTTACTTTGTTCCAATTTTCTAACACTATGCTCTATGGTTTGAAAAGTATAAAATTATAGAAGATGCCAATTTGATCTGAATATTAGCTACAATCTCTTTGAAAATTATAACATTTTGGTGCACTTTCCCACGTTTACTATAACATATACACCTAGGTTTAAGTGGAAGATCGAGAGTGCAGGAATGTTTGTGAATGTGCACAAACCCTGTCTCAATATTTCACTGGGGTGTAGAGAGAAAGAAACCTTCACATGGATAATAATTTGTTAGGGGAAGGGAAAAAAATAAGTTAGTCACGAATATTTTAACCCTGCAAATCTTTAATTTCCTTTTTGAAAATCATATATTTGCTTGGAGTACCCTGGAGGCCTTTGTGAATTGTGTGTAGGGTCGGAACTATCTGTATGGGCAGGTATTAGCTTACATGTGCACTCATTTATGATATGTAAAAATTGGTGAAAATGCCCATATTTAGGTGTGTGGTGTGCATGCTTCTATGACTCCCTAGTTTTCAGGATTTTTGTGAGGAGCAAGACTAAGCTTCTTCATCATTTGAGATTAAAGGCCAATGACTAAGATATGTCAACTCAGTCAGCTCCAACTACTGATCTCACAGACCCATGCTTAGACTACTGTGAACAACTGCCATGGTCATTCTCTTTATCATACAATGTATTCTTGTTGATGAAATCCACAATTGCACAGGTCAATAACACCATCCACATAGTACACAACAGCAACTAAGTCCAATGAAGTCTTCCGACATTCAGAAGCCGATAGAATGAGAAAGTTGTCCATTAGGTAATAGCTCTGATGAAAATAGTATTCAATAAGTCCTGAGAATAATACATTATAATACTAAGCATGCAAAGTTGCAAAGTACATCTTGAACACCTAAAAGGTCCTATGGTTCCAATAGATATCTGTTTTACAATCACTCCAAAGGCCCCTTATCTATATATGAATTTGTCATTTCTTATAATACCAACTATAGAATTTAGAGGTAGCTGGTTATGAACAGAATGTACACCCTTGAATGTAAACTAGGTGGGCACAAGAATGACAATCAATGTCATCCTATTTGTCTTTGCCCTGGTCTGTTGAGAGAGTGCAAAATACTTTTGAACCCTCTGTTAAATTTGCACAAAATCTGCACCTGGTGTCATGCTACTGATTGTTTCAAGGGGGCACTAAATAGTTATCCTGGTGATTTGTATATTTTTTTAATTGTATGAATCAAAGCATCAAAGACAGATAATCTGGGACAATACATTATTTCAACCATGTTCATCAGCTGCTTTTCTGCCCTATCCATAATTAACGCTCGTATATTAAATTCTGTTGATTAGATTGCACAGCCATGTAGGATTTGTTTTTTATGTTTCCTACATTATGTATATTGCATATCCATTGATTTATTTTGTTATATCTACATTTGTTTTTACGGGTTGGGCAAAAAAGCTATTTCTTCTTTAGCTTTCAATAAACATGGAGGCTCCTCCACACTTGGGGTCTACTATAAGTAGAGTTATTAACAATATTCCGCAAAAACTATCTTCTGTGCCTCAGAGCAAAGGTCCATTCCTCTTATCATAAACCACATTTCATTGTGACTCTACAATCCTATTTCTGTTTCTGTCGCGAATCAGTACATATTTTTGCAAGTGGCTTGAACTGGTTATCTGGAGTCTGTATCTCAATGACAGACATTACATATGAGAAAGCTGCATGTTCATTGTAGTGAATCAGCTGAAAGAGAATAAAATAATGGTTTCTGGCTTGATTTCGCTGGTGATGCGTGAGCTTCTCTTTAACAGACGAGGGCTCTGCCTTCCAGGCTGGTGAAGCTCTTTGTCCGCCCCTCCCCTTACTTCAGTGCAAATCCACCCTCCAGGGCCTGCTGCCATGGCAACATCCTGCATTCTACCTGCGCCCACTTCCTGGCGTTTGCGCTTCATTAGATAAGGCACATGCTCAGGATTCCAGAAGATGGGTGCAGCGTGGGCCCCTGTCCCCGAGAAGAAATTTAAAAGTGGCAGATTTTTATTGGCACTGAGCCATAGCTGCTTCTGTGAAAGATTATGAATTTCAAATGTGTATGGATTCAAAGACATATACCCACAGCTATTGCCAGAAACAAGTTCACGGGTCTTACATTTGTATTTATTGAGATGGTGAGCCCCTCAGGGAATATTGCTGAAAATTGCAACATGGCGACGAATAAACGCATTGCTCGTAGGGGGTGGTTTCGTGAAACAGGATATTACGTTTGCAATCCAGCCCATAACTGAAACACAGTAACGCAAGAAGGGAGTCATGCAGGACGAAAATACAATGGACTGGACACAAGATATGAAATGCCCTTCCACCCTGAACTCGAGTAAAAACTTATCACTCATTAATCGGGAAAAAAAAAACGAAAATGTCCCTCTTTCAAGAGGAATAATGACAGATTTTGCTGCTGGATTTTTACCTCCCCCAGATTGACCACAGCTGCCTTCATCCCAGATATATTTATTAGAGTCTCACCCAAGACCTCCTCAAGCAACTTCAGTGACTCAAAGATGCATGAGCCCCTAGCACCTGCAATAACCTTCTTGACATGTCTCATTTGACCCTCAGCACCCTGAAGCTCCAAATATTTAGATAGGCCTGGGGAGGCCAGAGTTTAAGCCCATTACAAATAATGCGCACATACATATTTAATTATGAGTTGTGACTTGCAACAAGACAGTACAGTAGACACAGATTATATTTATAAAACATACAGAAAAAAGTATATTTCTCATCTCACGTGCTTGTGGAAATTACATTGAAGTCGTAAAGAAGGATCGACATGGAAGGAGGGATGGAGGAGGACTAGCTTCTTGACCCTTTGTGAAGCACATTTAAATTAACTAGAATATTTTCCTTTGTTTTCTCACTGGATGCATGCTATGCAGTGTCCAAAAACCCCTGTGCCATAACTGGATCCAACAGAGACAGTTTGTAACTGGTCAAGTGAAGTTTCCACCAGGAACACTACAGTTGCATTTAATGACATGATAGATTTTTAAATGCGCCGGAGCTGGCCCACAGAGAGGTAGCCACCCACACAAAGAATATCTCAAATCAGACATTACATTTATAAGACATACCTATGTTTTGTGCTGAAAGCATATTCCTTCCTTGGGGTAACAATGCCCACGAGAACACTGCAGTGAGATTTGAATGTTTTGCAAAACAATTTATTATGGAAAGTGATGATTCCATTAAAATTAAAGGGGCCTTTTGTCTGGCCAAGGGTGAATTTGAAACCCTGGATCAGGATGAAGTTTCGAACGCTGAGACTTGAGGTACCTCCTTCACCAATAAAGTATTGTTAATTTAGGTACAGGCTCTCTCAGAGTGCTAACATGCTTAACCCACTGTGGTTTATGAAGGTGTACCAAGGAGGCACTTTGTGCATGCAAATATTCTTGCGCACTGGGCGGCAAGCCATTGACTGGGCCAAAACGTTCCCTGCGTGTAGTTAGCATATCCTGGAAACATGCTCACCATGGCACATCCCAACTTTAGAAATCGTCACAGACACTAGTTAAATGTATTGACAAAACTGGGTGGCGTTTTCTAATAAAATGAGGAGTCCTACACGTCATGAGTTCTGTTTATAGGGAAATTATCTTTGCCATTTTCTATCACTTTTGATAACTGCTGCACATTGTTTGTTTTTGGCAGTTTCTCCTTCACCTGGATCCAGGTTTTCACTTTCCACAATTTCCTTCAGCAGTCTGTTAGCCTGAGGCCAGGATGACCAGCGTATCATCATGTTGAAGGACCTGTTGGGACTTGAAGATTGGATGCATCAACTTACCTTATGTTTGCCTGACAGATTAAATAGACATTTTAGTTCTGGGCCGTACACATTTGTTAAAAGAATATATTCTACCTACCATTTTCACTCCTCTGTTCAAAGTAGAAACAAGGTAAAAAGAACGTAAAAGTTTGGGGTACGCGAACCTATCGGCATTTTTCAATTGTTTATTTGAAATAGTTGAGTATTTTGCTCATTTTCTCGAATTTAACTTCTTGGCAGCCTGGTTAGTGCATTAGGCAAACCACTTTCAGGTCTCTACGGGGACAATCACTCCATGGTTATGCATGTTCTTGCTCAGATCTTCATGGATTATGCCAATGTTTAATATGTAGGGTTATCTGCTGTTCAATTCAGAGGCTGGTGTGGGCCTGCTGGCAACAATTCGGTTTTTGGAAACCTTTTATTGGTTTCCTCTTCATGCAAGGTGTGTGTTTCGTATTAATTTAAACTGTCTTGAATGCCTGCCAACCACCCTGCTAAAGAAGACCTTTTTAAATATCCGACAGTTTTGCAGGCAGGCAACAAGGTGGATGAAATAATATTCCCCTTCAAATATTCAATACTCGTACAAACATAAAGTTTCACAACCTGTTAAAAATATGGCTATTTTAATCTTGTCTCTAGATTTGTGCCTTTTTAGTAAGTGCTTTATAATACCAGCTACATGTCATGTTGGTCTTATGTGTTTATTGTGTCAAGTACTGTGAGCACCTCTTAACACCTCAGAAGAAGTGAGTTTGTAATCTGTGTTCTATTTAACAATAACCATAACATCTACTGGACCGCACCATTCCTGGTTGCAGTTCGCAATTGCCATCTTCGTGTCTTTTTTTGCCCCTTAGCAGATGGGAGGATCTCCAGGACTGGCACCCATGTATAAAGGAGTTCTCTTTTCTAATATTAGAGTTATTTATGATTCTGCTAAATGTGATCAGCCTTATGCTTTCTTGCAATAACAACCTATGTGAAGATGACACCTAGGGACTTCTGTTTATCCAGGGTACACTATTTCGACCCTGCTTCAGAATTTGGCAGTCATCTTTGTATTTGGTTGGTTAATACTTGTGTGCCAGAGAAGTTATATAGTTATAAACTTTGTTCTCTCCTGAAGTTACATTCAGCTGCATCTCGTGTGTTTTATATTTTCCCCCCAAAATCTTCTGTTGTATGGCATGGCCATAATATGAGTCTTATTTAATAATATTTGTTGTATCCAGTACTTCTAATTTCCAGTACTTCTAATTTACATTTTCCTGACTGACAGTCTACAGCATAAGTGTTTATTCCCAACCCTTAAGGGTGCATATCTCTTCTATTTTGAACAATTGCTTTGAATATCATTACTAAGTAACAGTTTCCCATTATTTTCCTATCTTGCCCTATAATTTGCTCTTTTTATAATGAAAGTCAATCAATCAATCAATTAATCAAATCGTAATTGTATAGCGTGGCTCTTCACCCGCAAGGGTGTCCAGGCGCCAGACTCCAGTCCTCAACCTGATAATCCAACATCAAATCTGCCCATATTATGTATTTATTTATTATTGCCTGTAAAGTCCCCGATCACTTGTAGATTTTCTGAGCACGTGTCCTGAAGGCACCGCAGAGGGCACCGCCGCATCTCGCACCACAACCCTGGTCTCATCGATGACGACGACTGATGCCGCTGCTTGCACCGTGACCTGTGGGCACTGCACTCCACACCGCCTCACTCCACTTTGCTGCCCTGGTCTCACTGATGCCGTCGCTGCATGCTTACTCCGACACCCGTGACCGCACCATGGCCTGGGGGCACCGCTCATAAGTCTTATGACGCACCGCCCCGTCCCACATCTCAGTCCGGACCGACCGACGCCAGCTCCCCGCAACCGGCTCTGTCGACTACACCGTGATCTGTCAGCACTGCAATGAGCACCGTCTTCACTCCACATCGCAGCCCTGGTCTCACCGATGCTGCTGGATGACCGTCACCGAGCCGCTGCCTACACCACGCCTTGAGGGCACTGCACGCTGCACTGCTACGCTTCGCAACCACAACAGTTGCCACGACCGGCCAGCACCAACGTGTTGGCCGCAACGAAAAGGTACTGTTTACGAGTCTGCCGACATCACGACTGACGCGGTCGGACGGAACTGTTGGATTATGTGGTTTTCAGCACCACAGTAGCACCGGACGGAGCTACCGACTTCAAGGAACTGCATTTTTAAGGTTATTGTTGCAAAGTGCATATTTTTAAGCATTGTATGTTGGATTTTTTTATCGTTTTGGTCTTGTTTTGAATATATAAAATATTGGATATTTTTCTAAACTGGTGTGATGTCCTTTTGTATTGTTTTCACTGTGTGAATGTTGGTTATGTGCAAATACTTTACACACTGCCTCTGAGATAAGCCTGACTGCTCATGCCAAGCTACCAAAGCAGTGAGCAGGGGTTATTTCAGTAGTGTATCCCCCTTATCCTGACTGGGAAGAAGGGTCCCTACTTGGACAAAGGTGCAAACCATTGCCAACTAGAGACCCCCATTTCTAACAGTATGATTGCAAAAATTTGTGAGTCAACAAAAAGTCTCAAATCAAGGATGAAACCAAGATTCCATGCTGTCTTAATTTGGCCTGAGGAGGAAGGGGCCTAAAGATAGTGGCCAGGGTTTGGGACCCCATTTATTGATCTTGTTAATGATGGAGGGTATTTCTGGGTTTTTTCAGATTGAGTTTAAAATATTCTAGAGAATCCAAGTTTGGGTGAGGGAGAGGACTTTGGAAATATCTCAGGGACAGTTGCTAGGGGCCCTATGGAGAAGGTAGATCATCTGTGTGTCATCCGTATAAGAATGCATTTTTACATTGAACTCTGAGAGCAGGCATGCAAGTGGGGTGGGGAGATATATATTAAATAGCAAGGGAGATAATGATAGCTCCTTGAGGGATGTCCAACTGAAGTCGTTTAACTTTAGATTGAAAGGAATCTTGAGAGATAGCTTGTGTTAATCCTGTAAGAAAGGTGGTTATCCAAGCAAGAGCAGAACCTCCAATATCAAAGGATTATCTATGGATTGATAACTTGTGTTTATACTACGAAACTTTAAAAGACATATCAATGTCTGGCAAACCAGCAATGTGATTGACCAGATGCTGTTGGAAGGGGTTTAGGTGGGGCTCACCTTATTTAGGATAGACCGTACTGTGCCATTCCCACTTGTGTTCATTCTTTACGGATCCACCATATCACCCATTATAGTCACAGACAGAAAACGTCAAGAAACGTCCCCCAGAAATCTCCCAGCACTTAAGAGACATTGGTTACATGTTTTATGAAGATGAACCTCCATTGGGTAGAAGAAAGGGACCGGAGGCACAACGCCATGGCAGCATGCAGAGCAAAGAAATGGAGGGGGCTACAAATTGTGGTATTTCTTAACTAAAGGAAATTCAGATATCCGACCAGGAAGCCAGAAAAAAAGGAAGACCAAATAAAAATTGCCGGAGAGTCCATCACTCTATTATGAGCAGAAGGGGAAAGGGCCATGGATTTTGTGGGGGTGGAGCCTAAGGGTGCCAGAACCAATTGTGACAGGATGGAGGAGACAAGGTTGGGATACAGAGGAAGTGGTGAGGAGGAGGGGAAGAAAGAAGGAGAAGCCAATCCAAAGAAAAGCTTGCAAGGAATCAGTCAGGTGAGAATGAAGAACGGAAACAGGACCAACCCTTACTAGTGAAACCTCTATATTTCAGGTGAGTGTGGGTAATAGAGAGGGAAGAGGGAGGATGCAGAGTGGGAACAGAACTAATCCTTAACTGGTAAACCTGTATGTTTCAGGAAACAAAGTTCCCTGCCCACTATGATAGAACGTGAGATCAACAGTCACACCTCAGTCTAATTGAACTGATAAAAAAGAGATCAGAGACTGAAATGGGGCAAATTAACCTTTAAAATTTGATGATGTAACCCCTAAAAGATTGGAGTATCCTTTGAGACAGGACTCTATTTTCAATATATGGACTTTTCTAGCGAATACCTTTATAAGTGTTGTATTGCTCCAAGAAGAGATTTGGAAATATATTTACCTAACCTATTGAATCAAACCATATTCAATTGGAAAAGACACTTTGTTTACAGGGTGATTTCTTTGAAAATATGCCCCTACTTTTCCAACATATCATCAACATAACATCACCATCCAAATACATTTCTCTGATTTTCTCCATATTAGGGGAGCATACTACAGTTTTTATCTCAACATCCAAAGTATTCAAGTTTATATGCAATGGGCCAAAACAGGCCCCCATCACATTTGTAACATTAGGAAGTGTTCACCATTGGATGTAAAGCATTTGCGTCTTAATGTTTTATCAATCATGTCAATCAATGTTTCACTGTGCATCAAACAGCCGCTACAGTTCCAGTCAAAGGATCAATTGAGGTATACAGAAAACATAAAGCTAATGCCAATTAGGGTTCCCAAGCCAGGTCACTCTCTCTTTTTTAATTATAATAATTTATTAAAGTATCAGCTGAAATTGTAAAATAGATCAATACTAATATAATTAACAGTAATAGTATTACATAATTGTAACTTCGCGTAATTGAAAAGTTTCAGAAAGTAACTATATTTTAGTAAAACTAGTTAAGAATAGTCTGTAATTAGGAAAATTCAAAGAACAATGCTCACAAAGGAGTTATTACTATGAAATGCAAATATACAAAAAAAATATAATATACTAAGAAGAAAAAAGAATGGACAAAAGATATGAAGAATGTAGAGAGAGAGAGATAAACATTCATCAAATATAAAAGAGAATTTTAGGTAGCAGATATTGCACGAAATTAGCCCATAATCGGAAAGTAAAGCCAGTATTATATGGTGAGATGAATATGAAAATGGAGAGCACAGTGAGTCACATTGTCATGGAGGTTGCAATACTGCAAAATAAGATTTAAGGTTTGAGGGAACAGAGATTTGTTTTTAATATATGAACGTAGTTAACCGCAAACAAAATAATTATTTCCTTATATGATTTGGATTGAAAAGCATGAAATCTATCAATTCTGTTATTTGCATAAATACCCTTCCACCAAAATAGAGATGATGGTTCCAAGAAAACTTTGCAGAAAGCAGTATTTTGTTGGAAAGCAATAACAATAAAGAGATCAAATATTTGTTAGTCACTAACATTATTGGTATTGTCTGTAAAAGAAAGAGAACCCAAAATATAATTAGGAAAATTAAAAGGTAAATCAGTTTACAAATACAATTCATATGAAGACCATGCAAAGCCAAAATCTCTATCAAATGAAAACAATATATGAGAAATTATCCCTTTTTGTCATGATGTGTCCAACAGAAATCATGACCTATATTAATAATGTAATTGTATAAAGTTTGACTGGTGTACATAATTAGTTACACATTAAGGATAACCATGGTTTTGGATGTTTTATGAATTCTGGATCACATTTTGACTCATATTTCAGAAGACCAGGTTCTGCTTCATTTTGTTAATAGATTTAGTTCTGCAAAAGGACCTTGGTTCAAATCTTTATATAAGGAAGATGTTGTGCACATTTCATATCCTAAAACTCTATTATATAATGTTTGAGGAAAAACAGAAGTATAAGGTACAGAAGACAGAGGCAAGGAAATTATATTTCATATAATGTTATAAGACCTTACCCATGGCAATCTTTCGAAAATGTGGATCTGTCGTATATTTTTATTAGTTTATTATACCAAATCCAAATAACAAATGAGATCCCCTCACCCGGAAAATTAAGGAAGGATAAAAACTTGTGCAAAATCATAATTGTCTTAAATTATTATGTTTTGTTTTATTGCTTAGACCAATTGTTCATATATATGCAAATTTTCATTAAAAAAATATATATTTATATTCATATATATATACACATATATATATGTACATATACAAATACATATATATATATATGTATGTATATATATATATATATATGTACAACAAAATGCCCCAGCATCGAAAGAGCACTCAACAGCGTCCTTGTACCACCAGGTAAGTATAAACCTCGCTGCAGCTAGCTCGTCAACTGCCTCGAGGTTAACAAATCCTTTTAATATTTCTGCAGGCAGCAGAGCCCACTAGAGGGTGAAAAATGTAACTCCGATTGGAACCACAAGTCCCAGCCTGCATGGAGGAAATCACGTGAGACCCACGAGGGGTATGTAAATGAGCAGGCTGTTATCGGAGCCATCTGCTGGTGTCGAAAAGAAGGGAATCCATGACTAAGAGGCACACAGCCTCGAAACGCGTCGGATGAGAACTTTTACACAGACACTGGAGTGTGCTTTCCTTGTTAATAAACCGTGAGGTTCTTCTGATGTCGAGTGCACTCTCGTTGCTTTGGGCACTTTGGTGGAAAAATAATCGCACGGCAGCCCTACCGTGAAGAGTGCACCATTTCCCGAAATTTAATGGAAAGGCTGTGAGTTGGAACTATGCCAAAACTCTTTTAGCACCTCAGAAGCGGAATAATCAGCATGCATTCAGTGTCGTGGCCTACTAGAGGTTAACAAATCATTTTAATATTTCTGCAGGCAGCAGAGCCCACTAGAGGGTGAAAAATGTAACTCCGATTGGAACCACAAGTCCCAGCCTGCATGGAGGAAATCACGTGAGACCCACGAGGGTATGTAAATGAGCAGGCTGTTATCGGAGCCATCTGCTGGTGTCGAAAAGAAGGGAATCCATGACTAAGAGGCACACAGCCTCGAAACGCGTCGGATGAGAACTTTTACACAGACACTGGAGTGTGCTTTCCTTGTTAATAAACCGTGAGGTTCTTCTGATGTCGAGTGCACTCTCGTTGCTTTGGGCACTTTGGTGGAAAAATAATCGCACGGCAGCCCTGCCGTGGAGAGTGCACCATTTCCCGAAATTTAATGGAAAGGCTGTGAGTTGGAACTATGCCAAAACTCTTTTAGCACCTCAGAAGCGGAATAATCAGCATGCATTCAGTGTCGTGGCCTACTAGAGGTTAACAAATCCTTTTAATATTTCTGCAGGCAGCAGAGCCCACTAGAGGGTGAAAAATGTAACTCCGATTGGAACCACAAGTCCCAGCCTGCATGGAGGAAATCACGTGAGACCCACGAGGGGTATGTAAATGAGCAGGCGGTTATCGGAGCCATCTGCTGGTGTCGAAAAGAAGGGAATCCATGACTAAGAGGCACACAGCCTCGAAACGCGTCGGATGAGAACTTTTACACAGACACTGGAGTGTGCTTTCCTTGTTAATAAACCGTGAGGTTCTTCTGATGTCGAGTGCACTCTCGTTGCTTTGGGCACTTTGGTGGAAAAATAATCGCACGGCAGCCCTGCCGTGGAGAGTGCACCATTTCCCGAAATTTAATGGAAAGGCTGTGAGTTGGAACTATGCCAAAACTCTTTTAGTACCTCAGAAGCGGAATAATCAGCATGCATTCAGTGTCGTGGCCTACTAGAGGTTAACAAATCCTTTAAATATTTCTGCAGGCAGCAGAGCCCACTAGAGGGTGAAAAATGTAACTCCGATTGGAACCACAAGTCCCAGCCTGCATGGAGGAAATCACGTGAGACCCACGAGGGGTATGTAAATGAGCAGGCTGTTATCGAAGCCATCTGCTGGTGTCGAAAAGAAGGGAATCCATGACTAAGAGGCACACAGCCTCGAAACGCGTCGGATGAGAACTTTTACACAGACACTGGAGTGTGCTTTCCTTGTTAATAAACCGTGAGGTTCTTCTGATGTCGAGTGCACTCTCGTTGCTTTGGGCACTTTGGTGGAAAAATATATATATATATATGTGTACATATATATATATATACATATATGGTTAATACAATCGCCCGAAAGCTTGGCAAAGCACTCTGTAAGTAGCCGTCCAACAGGACTTTCCTTTTCAATCTCCTTGGCACCGCTGCTCTGCATTCACTTGCCAACGCGTGTCTCACACACCTTCTTCATGGGCTTGCCAAAGACGTATAGCAGAAAAGAGCTCGCTTGAATTGTTCTCTTGTTTTTCATCTTTGATTAGTTCATGACTCTCAGTGGGCGTGGTTTGATACAACTTTCATTCCAAAGCATATTGGGACATGTAGTCCCTTCTACAAGCCTTTTAATCATACCTTTGTAGGTTTCTGTTATCGTTTTCATTGTATGGCATATTTTTTATCCTTTAGTAGGTTGCGCGGTGCTTAAGGAGAATATTTTACTTCTGGCTGCTCACGCAGTTGGCTTTAGAAAAGGTTCCAGCCATAGCCCCTCGCAAGGGACTCAATGTCCCATCATGCAATAGAATGAACTGCACTTTGCCCAACCCACTAATGGTGCACAATAGAAATAAAAGAGAGCACTTCCTGAACTGATCAAAAGCAAAGCCTATGACTAAGAAGCCGATTGCTTCGAAACGCGTAAGGCGCAGCAAACTGATTATCGGGACGCCGAGAAGAGCGAATATGAAAGCCAGATGGCAGGCGTCCAGCCGAGTGCCCTCCCAAGCTCAAGGGCGATTGGAAAACAAGATTATTTTCGCGTCGGCCCCCGTCGTAGGGGAGGAGCACCACCTCTTCGTATCAGAGGGGCTGTGAAAAGGAACTTTCCTTTTTGTGAAGTGCAGGAGGCCTTAAGAATTGGACTCTTCCAGGTTATACCGAAGCTTACTAAAATATTTTAAAGCTGGCAAAGAAAGAAAAGTTACAGGACCCTACTAAGGGAACAATCATGCTCGCAAGGGACTCAATGTCCCATCATGCAATAGAATGAACTGCACTTTGCCCAACCCACTAATAGTGCACAATAGAAATAAAAGAGAGCACTTCCTGAACTGATCAAAAGCAAAGCCTATGACTAAGAAGCCGATTGCTTCGAAACGCGTAAGGCGCAGCAAACTGATTATCGGGACGCCGAGAAGAGCGAATATGAAAGCCAGATGGCAGGCGTCCAGCCGAGTGCCCTCCCAAACTCAAGGGCGCTTGGAAAACAAGATTATTTTCGCGGCGGCCCCCGTCGTAGGGGAGGAGCACCACCTCTTCGTATCAGAGGGGCTGTGAAAAGGAACTTTCCTTTTGTGAAGCGCAGGAGGCCTTAAGAATTGGACTCTTCCAGGTTATACCGAAGCTTACTAAAGAATTTTAAAGCTGGCAAAGAAAGAAAAGTTACAGGACCCTACTAAGGGAACAATCATGCTCGCAAGGGACTCAATGTCCCATCATGCAATAGAATGAACTGCACTTTACCCAACCCACTACTGGTGCACAATAGAAATAAAAGAGAGCACTTCCTGAACTGATCAAAAGCAAAGCCTATGACTAAGAAGCTGATTGCTTCGAAACGCGCAAGGCGCAGCAAACTGATTATCGGGACGCCGAGAAGAGCAAATATGAAAGCCAGATTGCAGGCGTCCAGCCGAGTGCCCTCCCAAGCTCAAGGGCGCTTGGAAAACAAGATTATTTTCACGGCGGCCCCCGTCGTAGGGGAGGAGCACCACCTCTTCGTATCAGAGGGGCTGTGAAAAGGAACTTTCCTTTTTGTGAAGCGAAGGAGGCCTTAAGAATTGGACTCTTCCAGGTTATACCGAAGCTTACTAAAGAATTTTAAAGCTGGCAAAGAAAGAAAAGTTACAGGACCCTACTAAGGGAACACTCATGCTCGCAAGGGACAGAATGTCCCATCATGCAATAGAATGAACTGCACTTTACCCAACCCACTAATGGTGCACAATAGAAATAAAAGAGAGCACTTCCTGAACTGATCAAAAGCAAAGCCTATGACTAAGAAGCCGATTGCTTCGAAACGCGCAAGGCGCAACAAACTGATTATCGGGACGCCGAGAAGAGCGAATATGAAAGCCAGATGGCAGGCGTCCAGCCGAGTGCCCTCCCAAGCTCAAGGGCGATTGGAAAACAAGATTATTTTCGCAGCGGCCCCCGTCGTAGGGGAGGAACACCACCTCTTCGTATCAGAAGGGCTGTGAAAAGGAACTTTCCTTTTTGTGAAGCGCAGGAGGCCTTAAGAATTGGACTCTTCCAGGTTATACCGAAGCTTACTAAAGAATTTTAAACTGGCAAAGAAAGAAAAGTTACAGGACCCTACTAAGGGAACAATCAGGCTCGCAAGGGACTCAATGTCCATTCAGGCAATAGAATGAACTGCACTTTGCCCAACCCACTAATGGTGCACAATAGAAATAAAAGAGAGCACTTCCTGAACTGATCAAAAGCAAAGCCTATGACTAAGAAGCCGATTGCTTCGAAACGCGTAAGGCGCAGCAAACTGATTATCGGGACGCCGAGAAGAGCGAATATGAAAGCCAGATGGCAGGCGTCCAGCCGAGTGCCCTCCCAAGCTCAAGGGCGATTGGAAAACAAGATTATTTTCGCGGCGGCCCCCGTCGTAGGGGAGGAGCACCACCTCTTCGTATCAGAGGGGCTGTGAAAAGGAACTTTCCTTTTTGTGAAGCGCAGGAGGCCTTAAGAATTGGACTCTTCCAGGTTATACCGAAGCTTACTAAAGAATTTTAAAGCTGGCAAAGAAAGAAAAGTTACAGGACCCTACTAAGGGAACAATCATGCTTGCAAGGGACTCAATGTCCCATCATGCAATAGAATGAACTGCACTTTGCCCAACCCACTAATGGTGCACAATAGAAATAAAAGAGAGTACTTCCTGAACTGATCAAAAGCAAAGCCTATGACTAAGAAGCCGATTGCTTCGAAACGCGTAAGGCGCAGCCAACTGATTATCGGGACGCCGAGAAGAGTGAATATGAAAGCCAGATGGCAGGCGTCCAGCCGAATGCCCTCCCAAGCTCAAGGGCGATTGGAAAACAAGATTATTTTCGCGTTGGCCCCCGTCGTAGGGGAGGAGCACCACCTCTTCGTATCAGAGGGGCTGTGAAAAGGAACTTTCCTTTTTGTGAAGCGCAGGAGGCCTTAAGAATTGGACTCTTCCAGGTTATACCGAAGCGTACTAAAATATTTTAAAGCTGGCAAAGAAAGAAAAGTTACAGGACCCTACAAAGAGAACAATCATGCTCGCAAGGGACTCAATGTCCCATCATGCAATAGAATGTACTGCACTTTGCCCAACCCACTAATGGTGCACAATAGAAATAAAAGAGAGTACTTCCTGAACTGATCAAAAGCAAAGCCTATGACTAAGAAGCCGATTGCTTCGAAACGCGTAAGGCGCAGCAAACTGATTATCAGGACGCCGAGAAGAGCGAATATGAAAGCCAGATGGCAGGCGTCCAGCCGAGTGCCCTCCTAAGCTCAAGGGCGATTGGAAAACAAGATTATTTTCGCGGCGGCCCCCGTCGTAGGGGAGGAGCACCACCTCTTCGTATTAGAGGGGCTGTGAAAAGGAACTTTCCTTTTGTGAAGCGCAGGAGGCCTTAAGAATTGGACTCTTCCAGGTTATACCGAAGCTTACTAAAGAATTTTAAAGCTGGCAAAGAAAGAAAAGTTACAGGACCCTACTAAGGGAACAATCATGC
Source organism: Calotriton arnoldi (assembly GCA_963921515.1). NCBI lineage: Eukaryota > Metazoa > Chordata > Amphibia > Caudata > Salamandridae > Calotriton > Calotriton arnoldi. Next base: position 133,859 of record CAWUFW010014757.1, read on the forward strand.
TCGCAAGGTACTCAATGTCCCATCATGCAATAGAATGAACTGCACTTTACCCAACCCACTAATGGTGCACAATAGAAATAAAAGAGAGCACTTCCTGAACTGATCAAAAGCAAAGCCTATGACTAAGAAGCCGATTGCTTCGAAACGCGTAAGGCGCAGCAAACTGATTATCGGGACGCCGAGAAGAGCGAATATGAAAGCCAGATGGCAGCCGTCCAGCCAAGTGCCCTCCCAAGCTCAAGGGCGATTGGAAAACAAGATTATTTTCGCTGCGGCCCCCGGCGTAGGGGAGGAGCATCACCTCTTCGTATCAGAGGGGCTGTGAAAAGGAACTTTCCTTTTTGTGAAGCGCAGGAGGCCTTAAGAATTGGACTCTTCCCGGTTATACCGTAGCTTACTAAAGAATTTTAAAGCTGGCAAAGAAAGAAATGTTACAGGACCCTACTAAGGGAACAATCATGCTCGCAAGGGACTCAATGTCCCATCATGCAATAGAATGAACTGCACTTTGCCCAACCCACTAATGGTGCACAATAGAAATAAAAGAGAGCACTTCCTGAACTGATCAAAAGCAAAGCCTATAACTAAGAAGCCTATTGCTTCGAAACGCGCAAGGCGCAGCAAACTGATTATCGGGACGCCGAGAAGAGCGAATATGAAAGCCAGATGGCAGGCGTCCAGCCGAGTGCCCTCCCAAGCTCAAGGGCGATTGGAAAACAAGATTATTTTCGCGGCGGCCCCCGTCGTAGGGGAGGAACACCACCTCTTCGTATCGGAGGGGCTGTGAAAAGGAACTTTCCTTCTTGTGAAGCGCAGGAGGTCTTAAGAATTGGACTCTTCCAGGTTATACCGAAGCTTACTAAAGAATTTTAAAGCTGGCAAAGAAAGAAAAGTTACAGGACCCTACTAAGGGAACAATCATGCTCGCAAGGAACTCAATGTCCCATCAGGCAATAGAATGAACTGCACTTTGCCCAACCCACTAATGGTGCACAATAGAAATAAAAGAGAGCACTTCCTGAACTGATCAAAAGCAAAGCCTATGACTAAGAAGCCGATTGCTTCGAAACGCGTAAGGCGCAGCAAACTGATTATCGGGACGCCGAGAAGAGCGAATATGAAAGCCAGATGGCAGGCGTCCAAGCTCAAGGGCGATTGGAAAACAAGATTATTTTCGCGGCGGCCCCCGTCGTAGGGGAGGAGCACCACCTCTTCGTATCAGAGGGGCTGTGAAAAGGAACTTTCCTTTTTGTGAAGCGCAGGAGGCCTTAAGAATTGGACTCTTCCAGGTTATACCAAAGCTTACTAAAGAATTTTAAAGCTGGCAAAGAAAGAAAAGTTACAGGACCCTACTAAGGGAACAATCATGCTTGCAAGGGACTCAATGTCCCATCATGCAATAGAATGAACTGCACTTTGCCCAACCCACTAATGGTGCACAATAGAAATAAAAGAGAGCACTTCCTGAACTAATCAAAAGCAAAGCCTATGACTAAGAAGCTGATTGCTTCGAAACGCGCAAGGCGCAGCAAACTGATTATCGGGACGCCGAGAAGAGCGAATATGAAAGCCAGATGGCAGGAGTCCAGCCGAGTGCCCTCCCAAGCTCAAGGGCGATTGGAAAACAAGATTATTTTCGTGGCGGCCCCCGTCGTAGGGGAGAAGCACCACCTTTTCGTATCAGAGGGGCTGTGAAAAGGAACTTTCCTTTTTGTGAAGCGCAGGAGGCCTTAAGAATTGGACTCTTCCAGGTTATACCAAAGCTTACTGAAGAATTTTAAAGCTGGCAAAGAAAGAAAAGTTACAGGAGCCTACTAAGGGAACAATCATGCTCGCAAGGGACTCAATGTCCCATCATGCAATAGAATGAACTGCACTTTGCCCAACCCACTAATGGTGCACAATAGAAATAAAAGAGAGCACTTCCTGAACTGATCAAAAGCAAAGCCTATGACTAAGAAGCCGATTGCTTCGAAACGCGTAAGGCGCAGCAAACTGATTATCGGGACGCCGAGAAGAGCGAATATGAAAGCCAGATGGCAGGCGTCCAGCCGAGTGCCCTGCCAAGCTCAAGGGCAATTGGAAAACAAGAATATATATATATATATATATATATATATATATATATATATATATATATATATTACAAAAAGAGTTGCCTCTAGGTGGGATGCACTCCCAGGTGGAAATTACGCCAAAGGCGTGGTGCAATCCCGCGACCAGGCAGGCCGCTGTACAAAATACAAAAAGAGTTGCCTCTAGGTGGGATGCACTCCCAGGTGGAAACTAAAAGCAAGGGCACACGCCATGAACAAAGTCCTTTTCTGGTTTCCTGCCAGACTCGTTTCGGGCCAACGCCCTCTTCAGTGGCAGACCATGTGACGTGCCGGCATGCGGCAATCACCAGTAAATCCCCGTAATAATTATGCTCAGGTGAACCACCTGAAGCAATGCCTGGGAGTGCATCCCAGTGCACCACCGCGAAACACTTGCGGGTCCGCGGCTGCTTTATTGGGGCAGCTAACTGTGGAACAGGAGGTGCCTGTTATATGCAGGGGTGCCGGCGCGAACATCGGCAATCCTTTTAAAGACATTTTTGAATGTGAGTACTGGCGGCGACCCACTTGGGTTTTACTGAACCACCAGTCCCAGGAAGCATTGCTTCAGGTGGTTCACCTGAGCGTTATTATTATGGGGATTTACTGGTGGTTGCCGCATGCTGGCACGTCACATGGTCTGCCACTGAAGAGGGCGTTGGCCCGAAACGCGTCTGGCAGGTAAACCAGAAAAGGACTTTGTTCATGGCGTGTGCCCTTGCTTTTAGTTTCCACCTGGGAGTGCATCCCACCTAGAGGCAACTCTTTTTGTATTTTGTACAGCGGCCTGCCTGGTCGCGGGATTGCACCACCGCGAAACACTTGCGGGTCCGCGGCTGCTTTATTGGGGCAGCTAACTGTGGAACAGGAGGTGCCTGTTATATGCAGGGGTGCCGGCGCGAACATCGGCAATCCTTTTAAAGACATTTTTGAATGTGAGTGCCGGCGGCGACCCACTTGGGTTTTACTGAACCACCAGTCCCAGGAAGCATTGCTTCAGGTGGTTCACCTGAGCGTTAATATTATGGGGATTTACTGGTGGTTGCCGCATGCCGGCACGTCACATGGTCTGCCACTGTAGAGGGCGTTGGCCCGAAACGCGTCTGGCAGGTAAACCAGAAAAGGACTTTGTTCATGGCGTGTGTCCTTGCTTTTAGTTTCCACCTGGGAGTGCATCCCACCTAGAGGCAACTCTTTTTGTATTTTGTACAGCGGCCTGCCTGGTCGCGGGATTGCACCACCGCGAAACACTTGCGGGTCCGCGGCTGCTTTATTGGGGTATCTAACTGTGGAACAGGAGGTGCCTGTTATATGCAGGGGTGCCGGCGCGAACATCGGCAATCCTTTTAAAGACATTTTTGAATGTGAGTGCCGGCGGCGACCCACTTGGGTTTTACTGATCCACCAGTCCCAGGAAGCATTGCTTCAGGTGGTTCACCTGAGCGTTATTATTATGGGGATTTACTGGTGGTTGCCGCTTGCCGGCACGTCACATGGTCTGCCACTGAAGAGGGCGTTGGCCCGAAACGCGTCTGGCAGGTAAACCAGAAAAGGACTTTGTTCATGGCGTGTGCCCTTGCTTTTAGTTTCCACCTGGGAGTGCATCCCACCTAGAGGCAACTCTTTTGTATTATATATATATATATATATATATATATATATATATATATATATATATATATATATATATATATATATATATATATATATATATTGCTTATAGTTAGGAAAACTTAATTCATTATTTCTATACAAAACCAACTTAGGGTTTAATTACAATGCCATCCGGAAAGGCTCCGAACGGCATCCGATTCGGTCGAATCCGATTCAGAAGATTGTTTCCGACCGATTCAACCGATCATGATGTCCTGTTAGCGTCCGAACTGTCCGACTCGGTTCCGAACGGCATTCGGAGTAACCGTGTAGTTCGGAGCCGACTCGAACAGGTCTACGGGCCGCTTTTTCCGGACGAGCGATTAGGATGTTGGATTCGGACAGTCTTTCCGAGTCGGTTGTTCCAACACGGATCGGCTGCCGAAAGCTGACTTTGGGGGCCCATAGTAGGCCCCCCTTCACCCGAGGCCCTTCGACTCGGGCCCGTGGGGGTACCTATGGGTACCCGTTTTCCCTGCATGCATAGTGTGGCAGGCACCATGGGGTGCCTGCCACAGGGTGCAAGGTTTTCCCCAACCACCCCTTTTCTCAATGGGGGCCTGTGTTCTCGTTCCGAACACACGCTCCCATTGAAGTCAATAAGATTCCGACCGAACGGTGTTCTGACACACCGTAATCGGTCGGTTGGACTCGCCGAACCCGAGTCATTCGGAAAGCATTCCGTTGGACTGCTTTCCGGACGACATCGTAATCTGGCCCTTAAACTATACAAACATTAGGAATTTGAAAGTTACAGTTATAACTTTATAGTTATAGCTTTAAGTCATAATTTGTGCCTGCATAAAACTTACTATAACTTGCGCACCTTCGCACAGAGAGTTGTCAACTCACTGGACAGACCATATTAAATATAACTCGCGCCTTCCCCATGCACTGCTTCTAACCTATCATACTACATCAATTATAGCATGTTAAATCATAGGATTCATAACAATACTCATGACATCTCAAATGATATTATTTATGCGAAGAGTGTGCATGGTAGAGGGCTGAGTTATAGTTAATTAGTGTGGCTACTGAGTTGACAACACTCTGTATGAAGGTGAATAGTTATAGTTAGTTTTGGGAGGGGTGAAGATTATAACTTTAAGTTATAGCTTAAAGGTATAACTATAACGTTTGAATTTCTAATGTTTCTGTCGTTTAAGTTGGTTTTGAATAGAAATAAGAAGTATGTTTTCCTAACTATAACTGCGCTTTAACCTTTGTTTTTTTCATTGAATTTCAATGTTTGAAAAAAATAAAATATGCTTAAAATAGTAGACTGGAGTGTTGTTGTGTGGAGGAGAGTGGAGTAGAGTAGATGAGAGGAGAGTGAAGTAGAGTGGAGTGTCATCGAGTGGAGTGTCATAGAGTACAGTGGAGACAGTGGAGACAGTGTCGTAGAGTGGAGTGCTGTAAAGTGGCATGCCTTACAGTGGAGTGTTGTTGACTGTGGTAGAGTGGTGTGGCATAGAGTGGAGTGGAGCGTCATAGAGTGGAGTAGAGTGCTGTAGGTTATGGTAGAGTGGAGTGGTATAGAGTGTCATAGAGTGGAGTGGCATAGAGTGGCATAGAATGGAGTGGCATAGAGTGGAGTAGTGGAGTGGAGTGGAGTACAATGGAGTACAGTGGAGTACAGTGGAGCAGTGTGTCATTGAGTAGAGTGGAGTAAAGTGTCATAGAGTGCCATAGAATGGAGTAGTGTGTCATAGAGTGCAGTAGAGTGTTGTAGTGGAGTAGAGTGTTGTAGAGTGGAGGGGTGTAGAGTGTCGTAGAATGGAGTACAGTGTCGTAAAGTGTAGTAGAGTGGAGTGGCATAGAGTGGAGTAGAGTAGAGTAGAGTGTCATTGAGTGTTGCCGCATAGAGTGGAGTGGTGTGTCATAGAGGAGACTGGTGGGGTAAAGATTGTTTTAATTGCGTGCGATATTCGCGACTACGACGCGACCGCCAGCATGGCCCCCCCATGTACCATCGCGGAGACATCGCGACTATCAACGTCATCACGAATATTGGTAAAAATATAAAAAAATATATCAGTGAATCATTAATACGCATTGTTATAGAGAAATTGAGATTTTGCTAAATGTTTTTATAGAGTTACTTATATAGTGAGTTATCTACTGTGATGGTTAGAATTAATAATATAGTTATAATTTTTGGATGTGTTGGTGGCCATTGTATGTTTGCTTTCCGTTTTCGCGACGTGGCCGCGGGGATCGCGAGTACCAACATCATCATGTTCCCTGGAGTCACCCGAAAACGGAAAATAGGTTTTAGAGATGGTTGTTCTAGAAATACACTAGAAAAACATGAGTTTGAAGTGTACAATAATTAACCCCTAGTGTGTAAAATACTGTAATATGTGTGCTTATATGTGTTTTAACTTTATGGAAAATGCGCGCTCGTCACAGTTAATGACGTCATTGCAATGTCTCGAATAACCGCAAAAACGGAAAATAGGTCTGAAAGATAGTTTTTAAAGAAACTTAGTACAAAAATGAGTTTAAACATGCTTTGAAAGAAGTTTGTATATAGTAATATGTGTAGGGCAATGTTCAGAATGAATTTTTTTACATATTATTTATGGATGTGTTGGTGGTCATTGAATGACTGCTTTTGTTTTCCGTTTTCGCGACCTATCTGGGGGATCGCGATTACCGAAGTCATCGCAACTTCTGCTGTCTTTGCGAAAGCGGAAAATAGTGTTTGAAGACGATTTTTCTGGAAACTCACTACAAAAATATGAGTTTGAAAACTACACTAATAAAGCTCTACTGTTAAATATACTATAGATTATGTCTATATATATGTTTTACACTTTGTACAAACCACGCGCTCTTCGCGACCATCGACGTCACCGCGATTATGCCAGGAGTCGCAAATATAATTTTTTTTGTAAAGGTGGTTTTCTCCTAAATTGAGCTTAGAAAGAAAAGTTAAAACAATATCTTACTAAATATTCAGACTTAAACTTTATTTCCCCTTTAAAATAAATTGGGCCCTAGTGGATGGGAATCCCAAGGGCCTAATGTGGTTTGGGGAAAGGGGCCACGTGGCCCCCTTCACCTTTAAAAAAAGGCTCTGGGGAATGGGGTAAAGCAGAGGTGGTTACCTCCAACTCGCCCAATATCCAAGGTGTCTTACCGACCTTTCCTAACAAGTATAAGGTGTTAATTGTGAATGCTTACAACTCTGTATCGACCAAAGATGATCATGATGATGTATGGGTATCAAAAAGTTTCTAGGCGACTTATTTTCTGGCATAACCAATTTTACGACAATTTGCCAGTTCCTGTGACACCCTCCTCCAATAATGGTTTGTCTTTTGAAAGAGGTCTTGATGACTACAATGTTCCCTGTGTAGCACAGGGACCTGTGCCGATTTCCCCTTCATCGCTCTCCTTTCCAGATTTGCTTTACAGATTAGGCGAGCTGGATATAACAGAGCTTTTAGTTTTCACCCTTGCCTGCAGGTTCCATCTGAATTGATCAGGATCCTTATGATGCACAGACACCTTCACAGTGCTAGACAACAAACAGCCAGCAGTGGGGGAAACCTCAATGGGCATAATAGTGGGCAAAGGTAAACATCCATTAGTACGCGGCTCTTACACCGCATACCATTACTTCGCAAGCATTAGAATGCATGTGATGTTACAACGCATAGCCTTTACTACGCAAGTTGGTACATCGCATGCGTTGTAACGCTTGTGAAGTAAAGGCTATCCACATCGTTGTGTGGAAACGGACGCGCATCCGTTTCATCACAACGACGTGCAACACTGACGACGCAGGAAGCCGGAGAAGACAGGAACCGAGGAGAGAGAGAGGTAAGAGGGGCTGTGTAGTATTTAAGTGTTTATGGTAGGGGGAGGGTCGTGCAGGGGGTAGTGTAGTTAAGGGTAGTGTAGTTGTGTTTGTGTAGTGTAGAGTAGTGTATTTGGGTTTAGGGTAGTGTCTGGGGTCTTGAAGGGTAGTGTTTGGGAGTAGGGACAGGAATGGGGGTAGGGGCAGTGTCGTGCTGGGTGTAGTGTTTTAGGGTTTAGGATAGTGTTGTGGTGTTAGTGTAGTGTAGTGTTTTAGGGTAGTGTTGTGGTGTTAGTGTAGTGTAGAGTAGTGTTTTAGGGTTTAGGGTAGTGTCGGGGGGTCATGCAGGGTAGTGTTTCAGTGTAGGGACCGTCTTAGGGGTAGGGGCAAGCGTTAGAATGCATGCGATGTTACAACGCGTAGCCTTTACTACGCAAGTTAGTACATCGCATGCGTTGTAACGCTTGTGAAGTAAAGGCTATCCACATCGTTGTGTGGAAACGGACGCGCATCCGTTTCATCACAACGACGTGCAACACTGACGATGCAGGAAGCCGGAGAAGACAGGAACCGAGGAGAGAGAGAGGTAAGAGGGGCTGTGTAGTATTTAAGTGTTTATGGTAGGGGGGGTGTCGTGCAGGGGGTAGTGTAGTTTAAGGGTAGTGTAGTTGTGTTTGTGTAGTGTAGAGTAGTGTATTTGGGTTTAGGGTAGTGTCTGGGGTCTTGTAGGGTAGTGTTTGGGAGTAGGGACAGGAATGGGGGTAGGGGCAGTGTCGTGCTGGGGGTAGTGTTTTAGGGTTTAGGGTAGTGTAGTGGTGTGGTGTTAGTGTAGTGTAGTGTTTTAGGGTTTAGGGTAGTGTTGTGGTGTTAGTGTAGTGTAGGGTAGTGTCTTAGGGTTTAGGGTAGTGTCAGGGGGTCATGCAGGGTAGTGTTTCAGTGTAGGGACCGTCTTGGGGGTAGGGGCAGGGTCGTGATGGGGTAGTGTTTTAGGGTTTAGGGTAGTGTTGTGGTTTATGTGTAGGGTAGTGTTTTAGGGTTTAGGGTAGTGTCTGGGCTGCGTGCAGGGTAGTGTTTGGGAGTAGGGACAGGAATGGGGGTAGGGGCAGAGTCGTGCTGGTGGTAGTGATTTAGGGTTTAGGGTAGTGTCGGGGGTGCGTGCAGGGTAGAGTTTGAGTGTAGGGAGCGGGCTGGGGAAGGGGGAGGGTTGTACAGGGGGTAGTGATTTAGGGTTTAGGGTAGTGTAGTGGTGTTTGAGTAGTGTAGGGTAGTGTAGTGTTTCAGGGTTTGGGTAGTGTTTTAGAGTTTGTGATGTGTAGGGTAGTGTATTGTTTAGTGTAGTGTTGGGTTTTTATTACAAGGCAAGTTTTTAGTTCGCATACATTAACACTTGCAATGTAAAGGTATGCGAACTAAAAACTTGCGTAGTAACGGTATTTGCAAAGTAAAAACATCGCAGTAAAAAGCTGCGAAGGAATGGTATGCGAAATAACGAGTCATATTCGTGGGCAAAGCCTCAACTCGGCTGCTTAAGGGAGACACCTCAGAACAGTTTAGGACCAGTTGGTCTTCCATATTGGTGATCTTCTCTGTGAAGACACCCGCTGCATTATTAAAGAAAGACAATATGGATTTCTTTGTCCTGGATTTTTTGTCAACTGAATTGGTAGACACCACTTTCCTCTTCCCCATGACAAGGATAGCCCAGAAAATCCTGGTAAGGTTATTGCCCAGTAAACACAGTAGCCAGCCTAATCGAAAAGGAAAGGTGACTTTGCCAATGATGGAATAGCCTTAAAAGTAACTCACCGGCATGGCCTGATAAACCAAAGCAAACATTGGAGGGGTGACCCAGCCCAGCCTCTTTGGGCTCTGATGGGCGCAGATGGACCCACTCTTGGAAGGTCTTTGACCAGGCATGTTTCCACATGCGTCCTGCGCAGCTGGAAACACCAACCACTTTTCAAGCGCGCTATGAGGCCCCTCCTCCAGGAGACAGGATTGCTGGGGGACAAAGTCCCTCGCCAGCAACAACAGGAGAGTCAGCATCAATGATGTGCAGGCCAAATAAATGCCTCCCGCACAGCGGGAAACACCAAGTGCTTTTCAAGCGCATTGTGAGGCCCCTCCTCCAGGAGATAGGATTTCTGGGGGACAAAGTCCCACCCCAGCAACAACAGGAGAGTCAGCGGCAGCGCTGTGCGGGCAAAATGAGTGCATCACCCTGAATACCAACTGAAGTGCAGATTTATAGGAAACAGTATAAAGACGTACTTGGCAGAAGGAAAAATACAATAAGAGGGGAAGCCTGGGAATCCCTAGTTGTGGCAAGTAAGATGCGCGACAGTGGGGCCTTCTAGAGAGTTGTCAATATGGCATATTTTTTCCACAGCCCTCCTTTAAAAATAGAGATTTTAATATCCGCTGACAGGTGGATGCAGCATTATGATATTATGTACTCTGTTAGTCAGTCAACCTCTTCTCCGGGTTTGGGAGACAGTGAGAAGGTGAAGGCAAACACCATACACCCTTTGATGTAGCAGAAGTAGTTATTTGCAATTAGGAACAATCCAAGTGGCAAACCATCGGGCCTGAACTGCGTCCCAATGGATGTTTATTAAAACACTATGACGTGGTGGGTTCATGTTGGAAATGGCCATCTTTTTTATGGTATACCCTAGAATTTTACTTTGAATATTTTTGCTGGTTGTAGAACTCTGAGCACTTTACCCCCGCTGACCAGGAATAAAGTACCACTGCTCCCTCTTTCAACATGATAAAATTGGCGTACCTCTGATCTGCATATTTAACTTACCTGTAAGTCCCAAGTACATGGTACAAAAGTGTACCCAGGGCCCATAAGTTAAATGGCACACGTGGACTGCAGTACCCACTGAGCCAGCCATTAAAGTGACAGAATAAACATGACCCGGCTATGCAGGTTTAAACTGCAAATTTGGCCTGTCAAAATAAACCATTTAGACAGGCACAAAAATTCCATATAAATATTAATATGTCACCCATAAGTAGACCTTACTGACCATAAGACAGGATACACAGCATTTAAAAGAGGACATGTAAAAGTTTAGTGTTAAACGTATCTTACAGGAAAAAGGCCCTAAAAGCTATTTTCACTATAGTTGGGTTGGCTGTTCCATATGAAAGCATTGGGATGCAATATCACATTTATTATTGGTATCTACGGACAGGAGACAGCTACAAAGTTCATTTTTGGACTTTTTGAAATATGTTTTACAAGACCAATTCATTGGTAAAGTTAGATTGGTAATAAATATTTAGTAAAATGTACTTTTAGAGTTGTTACCTTTTGCTTGCCTAAAGCCTCTAGAGGTCCATTTGCATGCGCTGCAAGTGTTACCCAGAAGCTGAATATCCCCCTTGATGAGGTGTGAACTTGCTTCTTGAGCTGAGAGAAAGGCCTTGGATGTGAAGAGGTGTTCTGTTCCTCTAGCAGGATGATCATCTGGGTTGTGCCTAGGAACCTAATTAACAAAGAGGTCTAGCCTGTCACAGGCATATGTAGCTAACGTGTGGGTCTGCACTCTCTTTCTAGTCAGCCACGCACCAATGCCAGTGGGAGATGAACTGGCCACAGAAGAGGGGTTACTCATTTCCCTGGCCACACAACTAGGGTGGGCAAAGAAGCTCTGCACAGGGAAAGAAAGGTTCAGCCATATTGGTTTCAGGTAGAGAGTGCTGCATTGTGGGATTGTTTGGAGTAGGCCATACTATAAATGCTGCAACAGTGGGTAGGGTCACACTTTTTTTTTTTTAAAGTTTTATTGAAATCTGCACAATCTCACACAGCCACTTGCCTACAACCCTGGGGCCGGCAGAGTATCAGCGGATAGAGTTACACACAGCTATAAGGCCAACAACCCAGTGGGCAGGCAGCGTTCATAAGGTAATGTGCGGTAGGAACTTTATGCGCAGAATATGCAATAAACAACGTCAAAACTATATAAACTCAACATACACAGCCCACGTCTATACTGCGGAGACAAATTATATATGAGTCAATTAAAGGTCGTCTGAATTGCTACACACGGCTCGGTGCGCTTTCCAACCGGCTTGAAGAAACCCGTACCTCACGAACCCTCCCAGTTAGTTTGTCTTTTTCTCCTGAGGGGAGGGGGGGAAGGCAGGGGAGGAGTATCCGAAACACAGCCTACACTCCCCACCCTGAACTTGTGCCATCCAGGTTGTGTCACCCAAGATTAATTATGTGGAATTGTCCTGCATATTGTCGGGTGGGTCTATGTGGGCCTCGATCTCAGCATCTGGGACCCTGGGAAGCATGTATGTTGTGTAGAGTCCCCAAAAATTCTTGGGTCTGCTCCTGGGGGGAAGGAGTTCACTGAAAGCCTCTGTTTGTGTGCTGCAATAAAGCATGTCGTGAGACCATTGTGTCATCGTGGGTAGGGGGCCCCGCGACCAGCACATAGCGACCCTCCTCTTAGCTATTAGAAGACCCATATCCACTAGTCTACGTATTGCTTTAGGCAGCCATTTAGTATACCCTAAAAGGGCCATGGCCGGGTCTGTAGCAAGCTCTGTGTCCACAATTTTCCCCAATTCCTGGAAGATTAATTCCCAAAATGCGTTTACTCCCGGACATTGCCACGCCAGATGGAAGAAGTCTGCGAGTTGTGACCCACACCTTTCGCATGCCGGGGACTCCCTCAACCCATATCTGTGTAGTCTCTCTGGTGTGTAGTACACTCTGTTCACATATTTAAAATGAATCAGTCTGTGTCTGCCATGTAAGGAGACACGTCGGGTGCTTGTGCAACAGTAAATCCACATGTCGTCGTCAATTGTCTGCTGTAAGTCTCCCTGCCAGGCCAATCTTGCTTTGGTATAGGAATTCTCTCTATGGGACATAGCTAGCTTATATATATTGGTTACCATCTTGCGGGGCATCTTAGCCCTGATTATGTAGGACAGTTCCGGCACGTCCGGGGGCTCCTGCATATCCTCTCCCAAAATTTCATACAGTGCACTCCTAACTCTATAAAACTGAAATCTGTGCAGCACATTGCGAGCCATCGCCGGGTCCTCCACCTCCTCCCAGGTTTTAACTGTGCCATCTTGGAAGAGATCTCCCACTGTGATTATATTCAATGATTTTAAGGCCCGTATAACCCCTTTGTCCCTGCACGGGGTCAGCCATAGAGCCCATTCAATGGGCATGCCCGGGGCGTACAATAGGGCCCCCACCTGCAGCTGCAATAAGTTATGCCATGCGTGCCGCGTCGAATTAATGGAGTCCAATATCCCCGTCCTACGGTCCGGAGGCTCAAAAATCATGGCGGGAAGGGGATCAGCGTGAAGTTTTTCCATGCGAAGAAACGGTATATCCGGCGAACCATGTATCTAATGATAAGCTTGGGCACCTTGCGCCGCTCTATAATCCAAATTTAAATCTGGCGCGCCCAACCCCCCCAGATGATATGGTAACGTAAGGATCTGCCATTGCACCCTTGCTTGTTTGCCCGCCCAGGCCAATTTGATCAGTAACGTATTAACTCTTTGAAAAAAGGAGCGGGGCAACACTATGGGTATGTTTGTAAAGAGAAACAGAAAACGTGGCAGCACCACCATCTTCATGATGGAGATCCTGCCAAGCAGAGACAACGGCAACCGAATCCAGGTGTCTACATCGTCCTCCAGCCTATGGACCGCGGTGCCGTAGTTTTCCCTAAACACAATCTCCGAGTCAGTGTGGAGGCGGATGCCGAGATATCGGATCGCGTCTGTGGACCATAACAGTGGATAGTCCGGCTCGAATGGAGTCGTGGCCGGGGTGAGTGGGAAAATTGTTGATTTAGACCAGTTGACCCGCAGACCCGACAGCGCCCCAAAGTGCACCACTTCCCTAAGTACGGAAGAGAGGTTACTTTCCGGGTCACGAACGTATATTAGCGTGTCATCTGCATAGGCAGACACTATGATCCTGTAACTTGGGAAACAGACACCTTTATGACTAAGGTACTCTTGAAGCGCACACGCCAGTGGTTCTGCAACCAGGGCGTATAGGATAGGAGACAACGGGCAGCCCTGCCTCGTTCCTCTGGTGATTGTAATTGGGTCCGTTACCAAATTGCCTATTTTGATGCGAGCCGTGGGGGCATCGTACAGCACTCCAATCAGTTGGAGAAAGACTGGGCCCAGTCCCATCCTAGACAACACCTGTCTCATGAAAGGCCATTCGACTGAGTCGAAGGCCTTCTCCATGTCGAGGAAGACCGCGACCGCTTTAGTGTCTTGTTTCGTATGCTGAATGGTGTCGAACACCGTGCGGAGATTGTAGGTAAGGTTCCTGTCCGGGATGAACCCTGCCTGCTCTGGGGCAACCAATATTGGCGCCAGGGGCACAAGCCCATTAGCGAGTATCTTAGCGAATAGTTTGGTATCCACATTGAGCAGAGAGAGTGGACGGTAGGACCCGCACTCATCCAGGGGTTTGTCTGGTTTAGGGATGGCGACAATTATCGCCTCCCTCATCGATGGTGGCATGGCGCCGGACACGCACATGTCTTCAAATAACATTGCCAGATATGGGAGCAACATGTCAAGAAAGGTTTTATAAAAGCCAACGGTGAGGCCATCTGCCCCCGGAGCGCTAGTTGCCTTCATACCCGCCAGGGCCAATACAATTTCGTCTCGAGCGATAGGTCGCATAAGGAACTCCCGGTGTGCATTGTTGAGAAATGGCAATTTGATATGTTCAAGATATTCAAGTATTTCATCTTCCTCACCGGAAGATCTGGTAGTGTATAATCCCGCGTAAAATTGTCTGAACCTTTCAGCTATGTCCGCCTCGTCAGTCAGCGTCACCCCATCCGCCGATCGAAGTTCCGTAACCAATGTTTTACCGCGCTTATTTTACAATAGTTGCGCTAATACGGAACCCGGCCTGTCACCTTCCCCGTACACACGTGCCGTGGCATATTTGCCTAGATGCTTGAGTTCACTATCGGCAGCGTCATGATATTCTTCCAGCAGTTCCTTCATGTCACGCGTTGTTGCCTCATCAGCACCCAACAATTGTCTTTCCTCCAAGGCACCCAGTTTCCGTTCCAAACCTGCCAGTCTCTGTCGGATAGAGCGGAGAACCCCCGAATGCTTGGCCATAGCTACACCGCGAATGTAAACCTTGAAGGTCTCCCAGACAACCTGGAAACTATCCACAGACCCCACGTTAATTGTGAAAAAGGTTTCTATAGCGTCAGCCAAGTCTTCTTTGAAGACTGGATCCAACAATGAATAGGGGGGTAATCGCCAAGTGAATGGTGGGATTGACTTTTTTGGCATGTTGAGCACCAGTAAAAGAGGCGAATGATCCGACAGGGTGCGAGGGAGTACAGAGCATTCTCGTATTTGTCCCAAGAGAGACATAGAGATTAACCAGTAGTCTATATGGGTGTGGAGGTTGTGATAAGCCGAATAATGTGTATAGCCTCCTCTATCCGGGTTCCTCATTCTCCACACATCACAGAGATCCATTCCCAGCATGGCACTCTCAAGCGCTCTGGCCGCTGCAGTGGGACGCCTCACCGGTCCCCCAGACCTGTCTAAATTAGGGTTCCTGACTAGATTAAAATTCCCACCCCACAGGTACAATGCCTCCGGGTGCTTATGAACTGTGTGTGCAAGCGTCGTGTAAAACTCCGGAGAGTCGTAATTGGGACCGTAGACATTAACTATAATTAACTCAGCGCCCTTCCCCTGACACCTGGAGATCACAAAACGACCATCCCTATCTGAGTCCAATAGAGCCATCTTGAAAGCCGACCTAGGGTTAACCCATGTCATCACCCCTCTGGCGTGTGTGGTGAAACCCGAGACATTGATATTGTCCATTAGACCTCTGCTGTGTAACAGCGCGCTATTTAATGGCAGGTGGGTCTCCTGTATCAAGGCTATGTCAATATTCTGTCTATTTAAGTAGTGTAGCACCTTACGTAACTTACGGTGGTTGTTAAGCCCCCGAACGTTCCACGTAAGCGCTCTGAGGGAGTCTGGGGTCGCTAACGTGTTAACCTCACTGTGTCCTGCCATCGCACGTAATGTAATCCATTTGGTGCTTTGACCTATATGACCTCTCAGTGTTAATCGCACCGTGTAACCAAAGACGTGTGACTGTAAACATTCACAACAACCAACTTTTCCCCACCCCCCCTCCACCCACCACCCACAACAGACCTCCCCCAACTTGGTCGTGATGCATCACCTAGATCCCCCAATTACCCTCCCTCCACCCCCCGAAAACCAAATATCCTCCCCTTGTGTGTTGCACTCGTGGGCGGATGTTGCTCGTCCAAGTAGAGAGTACAAAGTGTGCAGCAATCAGCCCCCCCGTGCACCGTCCGTGCATATTAATACAACCTCACGGACCCAAAGTGTTTAGGCCTTAGTATCATCAAGGAGCCCGTGTAGCGGCCATCCCCCCGTCATAGGTCACAGCTATCCGCGAGACCCCCCCAACCGTTCAGACCAGCTCTGTCACAATTGCAACATGACCTATGTGTACCCCTCTCCGTCGGCAGCAGATCTCACCGTCTCCGAACGACATTGCCAGGGACCGCTACTTTGACATTACTAGGAGGTTTCGGCCACACCAGTAGACCCTTCTCACACAGCAACTGGGGTGTGGCAACTGCGTACTGCTCTTGGCATTTTGTCATCCATACACAGAACCGCCCCCACCCCCACACGCCCCAGACCCACAACCATACTTATCATTTTAGCTGCAAAGTGTCGTAGTTAGTCTTGGTCCTCCAGGGACCCCCCTGCCGCTTCATCGCTCAGGTGCCGCTCCGGACCGCGACGACACTCCTTGGACCAGTCCTTTAGGGACCTCTGCAAGGACTTTGGGTCAGTGAAAATGTGGGAGCGGCCCTGTCTGTTGACTCGTAGCTTCGCTGGGTACAGCATGGCGTAGTCCACACCCATGTCTCGCAGTTGTTTTTTCATGGGAGCAAACAGGCGACGTGCCTCCTGCACCCGTATCGTGAAGTCTGGAAACAGTGAGATCGCCGAACCTTCATAGGACAATGGCTGCTTTTCCCGTGCTAGTCTCAGGGCTGTGTCCCTGTCTCGATAGTTGAGCAGTTTTGCGATGATTGGTCGTGGTGGCGCCCCCGGTTGTGTGCGGGGGCCCAAGGAACGATGCGCTCTCTCCACCACGAACATGGCAGAGAATGCCCCCTCTCCCAGAAGCGTAATCAACAGTTTCTCCATAAAGTGTTCCATGTTACCCGTCTGGGTAGTTTCCAGAAGGCCAGTGATTCTGAGGTTGCAGCGACGGGAACGTGCTTCCAGATCTTCCGTTTTATCTTGGAGGACGCGTAGGACCCTCCCAAGTTGTTTATGGTCTGTATCCAGCGTAGTTTGCGCTTCCTCCACCTCTGTGAGTCTCCGCTCCGACATATCCAGGCGCTCAGCATGCTTGTCTAAGCGCTCCCCCATTCTGTCCATCCGGTAGGAGAGGGCGCCCATCTTCGTGCCCAGGGAGGTGATTCCGCTTTGTAGGCTTTTTTCCATGGCTACCAACATCTCCCGGATATCTGGGCTAGGTTCTACGGGCATGGGGGCCTGCATCCTGTCTGTTTCTACCGTGGCGGTGTCGTGTGATTTTGACCGCTTCTGGTCAAACGAAAGCTTGGGCTGCGCCCTGTCCACCCTGCCCATGCTGGCTCTCAACAGGGCCCCCCAGGCAGGGCCCCCCACGCTCCAAACCTGCCTCACCGCACTTCAGATGACTGTTGTGACTGCCGGGAGCTCCAGGGGGAATCAATCCACGCCACTATCTGGTCAACTGTCGGAATCCCCACAGCACTTCTCCACTGGCTCGCTCCTCTACACTGGTGCCCCTCGATAGACCCTCACGTTAGCGTTAAGGTTAGCCCCACCGATACACCACAACCTGGTCGCGAATCCGGGCCGCAGGTCACAAATGCCTCCTCCGCCGCACCTCAGATCGGCACGACGCTGCAGCCGTCAGCCTCGTCCCACGTCGCAGGGTCCGTAGTGTCCGCCCCGTGTGGCTTCCAAATTTAAGGCACCGCTCCCAGGGTGTAGTCAATGTACGACAGATGACGTATTCACGCCCATGGAGTGGATCACTGCACCACCCACACCACTCAAGAGCGGGGGATCAGTGCACGCCCGTTGGCACCGCAGTCCCAAGGCTGCAACACTACCACAACCCCCTCAACGGCTGGTACCTCTGTCTGCGCCTCTCCGAAACTCCAGCTCTTCCAGGGCAGTGATTGCGGATCAAAATGGCGGTCCCAGTGAATATAGAGGCCGTCAGCCAGTCAGGATCGTTGTGGCCAGCAAATCAGCATCCGCTTCAGGTCGAGCACCCCGCATGCTCCGCTCCCATTCCCGAGGTCCAGGGGGGGGCAGAGGGGGAAGAAAACCAGCCCGGTATTACGAGCGCCGGTCGCCCTCTCTGGCTGCCAGTGATCGTCGTGCGGGCTCCGGTCACCTGCACGTCTCCGTACTTCCGTCCTCGCGCTGCTCGGCCCTCCGAGAGCTCCCCAGGGGCTCTGCAGTGTGTCCGGGCGCTCCGGCGTAGCTGGTCGAGCCGATACAATAGGGCGACGGACCGGCTCCTCCCGACTCTGCTGCTGGTCTTGGCCCGACCTCCGCTCCCGAGCTCCAACCCCAGTCCGGGGCTCCGGGTCCAGCGAGGCGGGCAGCGAGCAGGGCACGTAACTTCACCCTCCCAGGTCGCAGGCAAGCCGGAGTTCGCTCGTTGTGTCCCCCGGCACACTCCAACAAGCAGGCCGCAGTAAGCAAAGGATAGTGCGCTGCGAGGCTGTCGGATATTTAACAGATAGTAGGACGGTGTCACGGAGCTAAAGGCTCAAGCGGCCATCTTGGTCGTGAGCAAGCTCCGCCCCCCCGGGTAGGGTCACACTTGGGAACTTTTACCACAGTGGTTAGGGAGTGGCCAGGAGTTTCCCAAACCACCACAGGCTTGTGCCAGGCATAACTGTGTCATCTCCAGCACCCTCCTCAGAACACTTTCTAGACTTGACTGTGACCTGAGAAGAGCCTCTCGTACCCAGGACAAAGAAGTGAACTCAAAGGGTCAGAAGTCTGACCTCCTGTTCAAGGTACAGGGACACAACAAGCTACAAGAGGCCTTTCCTGCAACCTTCCTGTGAGAAAGTGCCATCTTTCTTGCATGGTATGCCCCCACTTTTTCCTGAATTGCTGATGTACTTTGACTGAGTGTGCCCTGGGCTCCTGCCAATCAGGTGCCCAGGGCCTGTGTTCCTTCCCTAAAACTGCATTGAAGCCTAAACCCAATTGGCATCTCTGGCCACATGTCAGCCCCTGGTAAATGGTACCATAGGTACCCAGGGCACTATGACCAGAGAAGGCCTCTAAGGGCTGCAGCACTTATTGTGCCAGCCTTAGAGGCCCTGTACCCTGACACACACACACTGCCTTTGCAGGCTGAGTGTCTTGGTGCAGAACAAAAAACAGAGAGTCGACATGGCACACATCCCTGTGTGCCATGCCCACAAACACACTGCCCTGGCATACCTCAGTCACCCCTCTAGCTGGGTGCACTATGCCAGTGGTGAGGGTACAGGTGCATGAGCCCTGTACCCCTACAGTACCCAGGTCCATTCCTGGGCACTGTAAGTGCAGTGCTGCCATTAAGAGTATATGGTGCTGGGAGGTCGTCATCACGAACTCCACAGCACCATGATGGCTACACTGAAGACTGAGAAGTTTGGTATCAAACTTCTCAGCACATTAAACCCACACTGATGCCAGTGTGGGATTTAATGTAAGATGCACGACAGAGGGCAACTTAGAGTTGCCCCCTGAACCTAACCCACAATCCACGTCCTGCCTGAGAGGCTGCCTAGGCTGCCACCCAGCAGACATGTTGCTGGACCCCTGGGTAGAGAGCCATCCGCTCTCCCGGGCCTCCAACAATGCACGTCCTGGGCGAGGTGCTAGGTCTCCTCCCCCAGGATGGGCAGGGGAAGCTTCAAAGGCATGCCGCCTTTGTGAGCCTCCCCAGACCACTTGCTGTACTCAGCAACTTGTCCCCACCGGTTCTAGCCCCCACTCTGGCGGGAAGACTGGCGGGAAACCCCAAGTGAGGAAAGGGGTGTGCCAGCCTCTGCCAACCCCACCCCTCAGGTGGGGGAGGCGAGGTGAAGCACATCTCCGGGCTCTCGCCATCTTGAAGATGGGGAGCCCTGCCCAATCAGGACTAGGCTCCTGCCCCCCTCCCACTGGAGAGTGGCAGGATAGGGGGTGTACCCACCCCAGGGAAGGGACCCATTGGTCCCTGCCCTTTACCTACCTGTAACGCCCCTAAATTTAGTATTTAGGGGCACCCTGAACCTTCCTTCCTCAGATCCCGAATCCGAAACAAGCAAGAAGAACAAGAAGAAAGAAGACCTGCCGTGCAGCTGCTAACAAGAGGGAGACACCAACTGACTTGGCCCTACAGGCCTGTCGACCCTCGAACCTGCTCCTGCTAAAACCCCGGCGTCTCCAGTGGTCAGCAACCTCGAAAACCCCAGAGGACCTGACTGCCTTGTGACTCTAAAAAGACTGGGACTCCCACGAGCACTGGTTCTGCTCAAAGCAAGTAACAAACCCCTGGTGCCAGCCAGGAACCGCGACTCCTGCACACTCTGCACCCGCCGAGCCCGGCCTGTGCCTGAGTGGACAAAGACCATGAGGACGTCCCCCCGGCGACTGTGACCAAGAATCCAGCACCCAAGGACCCTCCTCGACGCTCCTGACGACGCCTGCAGCCTCAGAACCAGGGACCCCTCCAACCGCGACCAGCAGAGGGTAAGATTTCCCGACGCGAAAAGACACCCCTGCACCCGGCGCCCTGCGGCCCCCTGTGCCCAACTCCGAGGTGCCTACCTAACCTACAGCTTCCCAACTTACCTCTCGAAGTGGTGGTCGCACCTGAAGAATCTCCGTCCCCGAGCTTGCAGCCTTTGTTCATCCTGTAACTTCTCCATTGAAATCCATTGAGCGCCCGACGGCTCAAAGCACCCTGCACCCAGCCGCCCGAGTGCCCCTGGGAGTGCAACACCTATCCTATTCTACTTCCCCACTTGCCCTGTGTAAGTGACCAGGAGCCCAGCTCCCACAGCCGCGTGGCCTGCCTGCTAGCAGCCACCAACCAAGGGCCCCCTGCCCGCCATAGGCTAACATTGGGCCTAACTCACTCTGCACCCGGCCGCCCCTGTGCCGCTGAGGGTGTACCAACTGTACCTACCTGACCCTGGGAGACCCCTGAGTCTATGCCCAGAACCTTAACTCTGCCAGTCGAGTACTTACCTGAAAGCCGATAACCTACATTTTCTCCATAGGGTAACATTGACTGGTTTCACTTGGAAATTCTTCTAAGTGTCGAGTTTTGAAACTTTAAAATATTCACTAATAATCGCCCGATCAACAAAAACGAAATTACTCACCTGTTATCAGGAGAAATCCCAGTGCTGCATCTTGGTGCCCAGCACTGACCCTGAAAAGTAATTACAACTGTACTTACCGATAACTTGATTTTCCTCCATAGGATAACATTGCCTGGTTTTTGCCAGAAATACTTCTGTGTCAATTTTTGAAACATACAAATATTCCTTAAAAATCGCCTGTGTAACAAAAACGATTTCTTTCAACTGTTTACAGGAAATGCACCACGGTTGAATCCAGGATCCAACCCTGAGTAAGAAAATCATACGCAAAGTAACTGAAACTGCTTTTACTTAAAAACTCCCATTGAGCTCAATCTTATAATTGTGTTTGAATTGTGTTGCCTATTGCAACAACTGTATCTATTGCATTTAAAAGTCTATTTCTTATTGAAAGTATACAACTACAGCATTTTATTCTGAGAAAGTATTTTGATACCTATTGTTGGTTCTAAAATAAAACAACTATATATTTTTATATACAAAACAATTGGCCTAGAGTTCAGTTCTTGAGTGTGTGAGACCATTTGCTGACTGAGTGTGTACAACAAATGCTTTACACTGTCCTCTGATACTGCCTTACTGCTCGACCAAGCTACCACTTTACAGAGTAAGGTTATATCTAACTTTAGCCTCTGCCAAACCTCTGGGGACTGTGGACTCTGTGCACATTGAACCTTACTTCGGTTCAGTATATACAGAGCCACTTTCTTACATTGGTGGATCAGCGGTGGGATACAAACTTGCATTTGTTGGACTACTTGGTTACCATCTGATCACATGACAGAACTCTTAAATTTCCTTTAGAATTCTGATTTTTTCAAATTGGCAAATTTTTACCAAACTACTAAAAGTCTTGTTAGGGCCTTCCTTAAGTCCCTTTAGAATTTTAGAAAATAAAAAGTCACTATAGTCAAGGGTAGAGGGGTTAGAACTTTTTGTTAGAATGTCTCAAGAAAAGAACCCAGCTACTAGTGAAGATAATAATGACATACAGGACATGGTTGAGGAGCTCGACCTCACCCCTTACCTTCACTTGTCTTTCAAGGAAGTAAGGTCCTTATGTAAACTTAAAAATATACCCATGGGCCAGCATCCAACCAAACAAGGGCTCCAGGAGCTCCTGGCTGAGTATGCAAAGGCCCACCCCTCTGAGCATGGTGATGACTAAGCAGAGGAGGAAAGGAGTGAGGAGGATGGAGATAGGAACCCACCTCCACCACTGCCTAGGGAAGACAGGGTCCCTGCACCCTTATTTCCAAGAGTTAACCTCTGGGGACCTAGAGGCCACACAGGTGGTTCAGGTCCCAGAGAGGACATTGAGGACAGCCTCAGTGAGGAGGACAACCTTTTAGCAAGGTTGGCCAAAAGGATAGATCTAGAGTCCAGACTCCTGGCTCTAGAGAAGGAAAAGAAAGGAGATGGGTTTAGCACCCATCAGTGGTGGCAGCAATACCAATAATAAGGATAAAGAGCAATCTTATGATCCTAAAATCCCCAAAGGGATTGTCCCTAAATTTGAGGAGGGTGATGACATCACCAAATGGTTCACAGCCTTTGAGAGAGCCTGTGACCTGAGACAGGTGAAGAAACCTCTCTGGGGGGCACTCCTGTGGGAACTGTTCTCTGGTAACTGCAGAGACAGGCTTCTGACCCTCTCTGGGCCAGATGCAGGGTCCTATGACCTCATGAAGAGAACTCTGATTGAGGGCTTTGGACTCACCACTGAGGAGTACAGAATTATATTCAGGGGGGCTCACAAAACCCAGAACCAGTCCTGGATTGATTTTGTAGACTACTCAGTAAAGACACTGGATGGTTGGTTAACTGGACATAATGTGCATGATTTTACTGGACTTTACAATTTGTTTATGAAGGAACATATACTAAGTAATTGCACAAATGAAAAGTTGCATCAGCATTTGGTAGACCTAGGTCTAATTTCTCCCCAAGAATTGGGAAAGAAGGCAGACCACTGGGTCAAGACTAGGGTGACAAGGACAACCACTGGGGGTGACCAGAAGAAGGTGGTTACAAAACCTCCCCTGGGGAAAGGTGGTGAGAATCCCCAAGATAAAAAGTCTGAGTCTTCTAAAGGGCCCCAAAAACCTGTACAGGGGGGTGGGTCCCAAACTACTCCCTAGGGAAAGAACTTTGATCCCACAAAGGCCTGGTGTAACAACTGTAAGAAGTTGGGACACTTAACTGTAGATAAATCTTGCCCCCACAACAAGGCCCCTAAGGCAACCAGTACAGCTACACCTGGGGTGGCAAGTCTACAGATGGGATCAACAGTGTGCCCAGAGCAAATCAGGATGCACACTGAAGCAGTTCTAGTTTCAGAAGGGGAAGTTGAGTTTGCCACTGTAGCTGTGTGGCCACCCAACTTAAAGAAGTATTTACAATACCCCTGGGTTAATGGAACTAGGATAGAAGCTCTGAGGGATACAGGTGCCAGTGTCACTATGGTGAGAGACACACTGGTTTCCCCTGAGCAATACTTGATTGGGAAAATCTACCCAGTCACCAATGCTGACAGTGTTACCACTAATCATCCAATGGCTATGGTGACATTAGGCTGGGGGGGGGGGGGTTTACTGGCCTGCAACAGGTAGTGGTCTCTCAAAAGTTACCAGCTGCATGTCTGCTAGGAAATGACCTGGAAACCTCAGCCTGGGCTGAGGTTGAGCTAAAGACCCATGCAGCCATGCTGGGTATCCCTTAATTGGTGTCTGTGCAAACTAGAGCACAGAGCAAGAGGAAGGGTGAAAAAGTAGGTTTGGAGCCTGAAAGTATGGCCCAACGAACCAAGAGAAAAGGTAAGAAGACTGGGGGACCAGCTTCTGTATAGCAAACCACTCAGGACCCCTCTTCACAGGGAGAGGACTTGGACACCCCAGAGGGAACTGAGCCTATGGAGCTTGACCCTTACCAGGTTGAACTCTTGGGCCCAGGGGGACCCTCTAGGGAAGAGCTGTGCCAGGGTCAGCAGGACTGTCCCACTCTTGAAAGCCTGAGGCAGCAAGCTGTTTCAGAAGCAAAGGGAGATGTCAGGGGTAGCCACAGAGTCTATTGGGAAGAGGGATTGCTGTACACTGAGGCAAGAGATCCCAATCCTGGAACCACCAGGAGAGTGGTAGTGCCACAGAAGTACAGGGAGTTCCTCCTAACTTTAGCTCATGACATCCTCCTAGCTGGACATCTGGGCCAAACCAAGACTTGGGAAAGGCTAGTCATCCACTTTTACTGGCCCCAGATGCACCAAAAGGTGAAGGAGTTTGTTAGCTCCTGTGTTACCTGTCAGGCCAGTGGCAAGACAGGTAGCCACCCAAAGGCCCCCCTGATACCACTGCATGTGGTGGGGGTTCCCTTTGAAAGGGTAGGTGTGGACATAGTGGATCCACTTGAACCTCCCACAGCCTCAGGGAACAAATTCATACTAGTGGTAGTGGATCATGCCACTAGGTACCCTGAAGCAATCCCACTTAGGACTACTACAGCTCCTGCAGTAGCCAAGGCCCTCATTGGTGTCTTCACCAGGGTAGGGTTTCCTAAGGAGGTGGTTTCAGACAGAGGTTCTAACTTCATGTCTGCTTACCTGAAACACATGTGGAAGGAATGTGGGGTGCAGTACAAGTTTACTACACCCTATCATCCACAAACCAATGGCCTTGTTGAGAGATTTAACAAGACATTGAAAGGCATGATTATGGGGCTCCCTGAGAAACTCAAAAGGAGATGGGATGTCCTCTTACCATGTCTGCTTTTCGCTTACAGAGAAGTGCCACAGAAGTGAGTAGGTTTCTCACCCTTTGAACTTCTGTTTGGCCATCCTGTAAGGGGACCACTTTGTCTTGTAAAGGAGGGCTGGGAGAGGCCTCTCCAAGAACCCAAACAAGATATTGTGGACTATGTGCTTGGCCTAAGGTCCAGAATGGCTGAGTACATGGAAAAGGCATCCAAGAATCTTGAGGCCAGCCAGGAGCTTCAGAAGCACTGGTATGACCAAAAAGCTGCACTGGTTGAATTTCAACCTGGGCAACAGGTGTGGGTTTTGGAGCCAGTGGCACCCAGGGCACTCCAGGACAGATGGAGTGGCCCTTACCCTATCCTAGAGAAAAAGAGTGAGGTCACCTACTTAGTTGACCTGGGCACAAGCAGGACACCCAAAGGTTATCCATGTGAACCGCCTAAAGCTCTACAATGACAGGGCTGACATCACCATGCTGATGGTGACTGATGAGGAGCAGGAAGCAGAGAGTGAACCTCTCCCTGACCTCCTCTCATACAGCCCAAAAGATGGGTCAGTTGATGGATTTGTCTTTTCAGACACCCTCTCTGCCCAACAGCAGACTGACTGCAAGCAAGTCTTGCAACAGTATGCTAAGCTCTTTTCATTGTCCCCTGGTCTGACAAACTGGTGTACCCATGATGTGGACACTGGTGACAGTGCACCTGTCAAAAACAAGATCTATCGACAGTCAGACCAAGTCAAGGAAAGCATCAGAGCTGAGGTCAGCAAGATGCTGGAGTTAGGGGTTATTGAACCCTCTGAGAGCCCCTGGGCTAGCCCAGTGGTTCTGGTCCCCAAACCTCACCCACAGGATGGAAAGAGAGAAATTAGGTTTTGTGTGGATTACAGAGGGCTCAACTCTGTCACCAAGACAGATGCTCACCCTATCCCAAGAGCAGATGAGTTGATAGACAAATTGGGTGCAGCCAAATTCTTAAGTACCTTTGACTTAACTGCAGGGTACTGGCAGATTGGCATGGCACCAGGAGCAAAAGAGAAAACAGCATTCTCCACACCTAATGGGCACTATCAGTTCACTGTTATGCCCTTTGGTTTAAAGAATGCCCCTGCCACCTTCCAGAGGTTGGTGAATCAAGTCCTTGCTGGGTTGGAGTCCTTTAGTGCAGCTTATCTTGATGATATTGCTGTCTTTAGCTCCACCTGGCAGGATCACCTGGTCCACCTTGGGAAGGTTTTAAAGCCCTGCAAACTGCAGGCCTAACTATCAAGGCATCCAAATGCCAGATAGGGCAGGGCACTGTGGTGTACTTGGGCCACCTTGTTGGTGGAGGCCAGGTACAGCCCTTACAGCCCAAGATCCAGGCCATCCTGGACTGGGCAGCTCCAACAACCCAGACCCAAGTCAGGGCATTCCTTGGCTTGACTGGGTACTACAGGAGGTTTGTGAAGGGATATGGGTCCATTGTGACTCCCCTCACAGAACTCACCTCCAAGAAGATGCCCAAAAAGGTTAACTGGACAGTTAGTTGCCAAAAGGCTTTTGATACCCTGAAAGAAGCAATGTGCTCAGCACCAATTCTAAAAGCTCCAGATTATGCCAAGCAGTTCATAGTGCAGACCTCTGAGCTAGGGATAGGAGCGGTCCTATCCCAGACCAATGATGAAGGCCAAGACCAACCTGTTGCTTTTATAAGCAGGAGGCTTCTCCCCAGAGAGCAGCGTTGGAGTGCCATTGAGAGGGAGGCCTTTGCTGCGGTTTGGTCCCTGAAGAAGTTGATACCATACTTGTTTGGTACTCACTTCCTAGTTCAAACTGACCACAGACCTCTCAGATGGCTAATGCAAATGAAAGGGGAAAATCCAAAACTTTTGAGGTGGTCCATCTCCCTACAGGGAATGGACTTTGAAGTGGAACACAGACCTGGGACTGCCCATGCCAATGCAGATGGACTTTCCAGGTCCTTCCACTTAGACAATGAAGACTCCATAGGGCAAGGTTAGTCTCATCACCTTTCGTTTGGGGGGTTGTGTGAGAAAGTGCCATCTTTCTTGCATGGTATGCCCCCACTTTTTGCTGAATTGCTGATGTACTTTGACTGAGTGTGCCCTGGGCTCCTGCCAATCAGGTGCCCAGGGCCTGTGTTCCTTCCCTAAAACTGCATTGTAGCCTAAACCCAATTGGCATCTCTGGCCACATGTCAGCCCCTGGTAAATGGTACCATAGGTACCCAGGGCACTGTGACCAGAGAAGGCCTCTAAGGGCTGCAGCACTTATTGTGCCACCCTTAGAGGCCCTGTACCCTGACACACACACACTGCCTTTGCAGGCTGAGTGTCTTGGTGCAGAACAAAACAGAGAGTCGACATGGCACACATCCCTGTGTGCCATGCCCACAAACACACTGCCCTGTCATACCTCAGTCACCCCTCTAGCTGGGTGCACTATGCCAGTGGTGAGGGTACAGGTGCATGAGCCCTGTACCCCTACAGTACCCAGGTCCATTCCTGGGCACTGTAAGTGCAGTGCTGCCATTAAGAGTATATGGTGCTGGGAGGTCGTCATCACGAACTCCACAGCACCATGATGGCTACACTGAAGACTGAGAAGTTTGGTATCAAACTTCTCAGCACATTAAACCCACACTGATGCCAGTGTGGGATTTAATGTAAGATGCACGACAGAGGGCAACTTAGAGTTGCCCCTTGAACCTAACCCACAATCCACGTCCTGGCTGAGAGGCTGCCTAGGCTGCCACCCAGCAGACATGTTGCTGGACCCCTGGGTAGAGAGCCATCCGCACACCCGGGCCTGCAACAATGCACGTCCTGGGCGAGGTGCTAGGTCTCCTCCCCCAGGATGGGCAGGGGGAAGCTTCAAAGGCATGCCGCCTTTGTGAGCCTCCCCAGACCACTTGCTGTACTCAGCAACTGGTCCCCACCGGTTCTAGCCCCCACTCTGGCGGGAAGACTGGCGGGAAACCCCAAGTGAGGAAAGGGGTGTGCCAGCCTCTGCCAACCCCACCCCTCAGGTGGGGGAGGTGAGGTGAAGCACATCTCCGGGCTCTCGCCATCTTGAAGATGGGGAGCCCTGCCCAATCAGGACTAGGCTCCTGCCCCCCTCCCACTGGAGAGTGGCAGGATAGGGGGTGTACCCACCCCAGGGAAGGGACCCATTGGTCCCTGCCCTTTACCTACCTGTAATGCCCCTAAATCTAGTATTTAGGAGCACCCTGAACCTTCCTTCCTCAGATCCCGAATCCGAAACAAGCAAGAAGAACAAGAAGAAAGAAGACCTGCCGTGCAGCTGCTAACAAGAGGGAGACACCAACTGACTTGGCCCCAGCTCTACAGGCCTGTCGACCCTCGAACCTGCTCCTGCTAAACCCCAGCGTCTCCAGTGGTCAGCAACCTCGAAAACCCCGGAGGACCTGACTGCCTTGTGACTCTAAAAAGACTGGGCATCCCACGAGCAGTGGTTCTGCTCAAAGCAAGTAACAAACCCCTGGTGCCAGCCAGGAACTGCGACTCCTGCACACTTTGCACCCGCCGAGCCCGGCCTGTGCCTGAGTGGACAAAGACCACGAGGACGTCCCCCCGGCGACTGTGACCCAGAATCCAGCACCCAAGGACCCTCCTCGACGCTCCTGACGACGCCTGCAGCCTCAGAACCAGGGACCCCTCCAACCGCGACCAGCCGAGGGTAAGATTTCCCAACGCGAAAAGACACCCCTGCACCCGGCGCCCTGCGGCCCCCTGTGCCCAACTCCCGGGTGCCTACCTAACCTACAGCTTCCCAACTTACCTCTCGAAGTGGTGGTCGCACCTGAAGAATCTCCGTCCCCGAGCTTGCAGCCTTTGTTCGTCTGGTAACTTCTCCATTGAAATCCATTGAGCGCCCGACGGCTCAAAAGCACCCTGCACCCAGCCGCCCGAGTGCCCCTGGGAGTGCAACACCTATCCTATTCTACTTCCCCACTTGCCCTGTGTAAGTGACCAGGAGCCCAGCTCCCACAGCCGCGTGGCCTGCCTGCTAGCAGCCACCAACCAAGGGCCCCCTGCCCGCCATAGGCTAACATTGGGCCTAACTCACTCTGCACCCGGCCGCCCCTGTGCCGCTGAGGGTGTACCAACTGTATCTACCTGACCCCTGAGTCTATGCCCAGAACCTTAACTCTGCCAGTCGAGTACTTACCTGAAAGCTGATAACCTACATTTTCTCCATAGGGTAACATTGACTGGTTTCACTTGGAAATTCTTCTAAGTGTCGAGTTTTGAAACTTTAAAATATTCACTAAAAATCGCCCGATCAACAAAAACGAAATTACTCACCTGTTATCAGGAGAGATCCCAGTGCTGGATCTTGGTGCCCAGCACTGACCCTGAAAAGTAATTACAACTGTACTTACCGATAACTTGATTTTCCTCCATAGGACAACATTGCCTGGTTTTTGCCAGAAATTCTTGTGTGTCAATTTTTGAAACATACAAATATTCCTTAAAAATCGCCTGTGTAACAAAAACGATTTCTTTCAACTGTTTACAGAAAATACACCAGGGTTGAATCCAGGATCCAACCCTGAGTAAGAAAATCATACGCAAAGTAACTGAAACTGCTTTTACTTAAAAACTCCCATTGAGCTCAAAGTTATAATTGTGTTTGAATTGTGTTGCCTATTGCAACAACTGTATCTATTGCATTTAAAAGTCTATTGCTTATTGAAAGTATACAACTACAGCATTTTATTCTGAGAAAGTATTTTGATACCTATTGTTGGTTCTAAAATAAAACAACTATATACTTTTATATACAAAACAATTGGCCTAGAGTTCAGTTCTTGAGTGTGTGAGACCATTTGCTGACTGAGTGTGTACAACAAATGCTTTACACTGTCCTCTGATACTGCCTTACTGCTCGACCAAGCTACCACTTTAGAGAGTAAGGTTATATCTAACTTTAGCCTCTGCCAAACCTCTGGGGACTGTGGACTCTGTGCACACTGAACCTTACTTTGGTTCAGTATATACAGAGCCACTTTCTTACACTTCCCAGTTGACCAGTTCTGACTGGACCTACCCTGGACCCTGTTGCTGGCCTCTGCTAGACTGAACTTTGACCCCCAAGTACTGGCCCTAAGATCGTGGACCGTTACTGGTGTCAAAGTGTACTCCTCCTACCTCTTCCTGAAGCATGGAACCTTGAACCTTTTTGACTTCAAACACCGCCGGAGGAACTGAGTCAACCTGCCAAGCCTATCCAACAAAGGTACGTTGGAGCTGGGTCAAAGGTTCAGGTTGTTCCCTCACAGAGCTTCTCTGCAGCAGCAAATCTGATTTATCAGGACCTCACAGAGAAGGTATCCAGCCTTGAGGAGCCCTCTTCGGCTACAGCCTGCAGCCTTGCCCCACTGGAAGAATCCAAGCTCCAAAAACCTGACTAAGTTCAATGGTAGAAATATTCACCGAGCGAAAGGGTGAAAAGTATCTGGCCAGTGAGGGACCTTCTTTGGGAATAAAATTCAAATTTCTCCCATTTGGAGCTTTCCCACCAAACGTCAATGAATGCGCCGAGACCGCAACCAGTGGCTATCCGACAACATAGCGCCGTCTTTGGCCACGGCCTCAGGCCTTGCCCCACTAAGAATTTTTTACTTCCATTTCAGAGACTAAGTCCAAAGTTAAAACTTCTGCCCTGACCGAACTTGGTTTCTGTATCCAACCCACACTCCATTGCAGTCAGCTTTTATGTACGTCTAGGTACTGGTCAAGTGCAGCTAGATGACTGCAGTTGGCACTTAATGCTATTTGGCGCTATTTAAACTTTAAAAATTCATAACTCTAGTTCCTCTCATTTTTATGCCATTTTGTTTATTAAAGTTTATTCTATTTTTCTAAATTGGTTTTGGATTTTTCTTGTGTTTTCATTTTATTACTGTTAAGGTAGTGCATAAATACTTTACACATTGCCTCTGCTTTGTACAATAGTTACCAGGGAGTTGAGCTCAGGTTAATTTAGTGGCTTAAATGGCATACCCTGACATGGGTTGCGGTTATTACTTTAGGTGGGTACTCACCCTCTCAATTAATACTCCAGTTTCTTTCAGCTCCTATTCTAACCAATGTAATAAGAGCTCCTACTAGGAACACTCTACCACATGCTTGGTCAAGGTCAATATTAGTCTCAATATTTAAAAAAGGGGTCAAGAGTGATCTGAGCTGATATCAACCTATATCACACCTGGATTCAACTGTCAGAATTGTGGAGAGAGTATTGGTGGCACGGCTGGAAATTTGGACCTAGCAAAACTCTGTTCTATCAGAGGTCCAATATGGCTTCTGGCATGGTGTTGCGACAGTGGCACAATTTCAAAATTTATACCTGTTAACTGACAAATATACCAGGGCCAAAAAGGGACTCCTGCACCTATCTTTTATGGAGCTTAGCTGTGCCTTTGACAGTGTCAGTTGCTCCAAGCTCTGGTCCATGATGCTGGAAATGAGGATGGAGGAACCTTTAGTTTGCATGCGAGGGCAGATGCTTGCAGATGTATCAGCCAAGGTACTCTTTGGGCTCAATGGTGAATGTTCAAATCGGATTAAAATTAAAAGAGGTGTCCATCAAGGATGAGTATTGGCTCAGTTTCTATTTACATTATAAATAAATAGTCTAGAGAGTTTAAAAGGACATGCCCCAGCTGGGCAGGTGACCTATACAAGTGCTGCCTTATGCCGACAATGCAGTCCTGTTGTCCAGGATGCATAATGGGCTTTAGAGCTTCTTGGACTATATTACTGACTTCATGAAGCAGCCTGACCTAGAGACAAATTTGTCTAAATTGTATGCCATGATTTGTGGACCAAAATAAACTAAAAGATATTGCCATAATCTATTACTGGATCCCTGATGGGAAGTGTGCAGACCTTTACTTACTTAGGGATACCTACAGATTCAGCATTTAATTGGAATCTGAACTTCGTTCATCCAGATAAAGATCCAGTCTTAGACTATCAGTTTTTTCAGGGAAGCACACTAGATTGTGTCTCCTTGATCTCCCCTCTTAATCCTCAGCTTTGTATTTGAAGAGTTGGACTCTTTCCATAAGATCGGTGTAAAAAATTGGGTTATTAGTTGAGGGAGGTAAGTACCCACCTCAAGTAATAAACACAACCTTTGTCAGGGTGAATCACAAATGTCACTAAATAAATCTGAGCTCAACCCCCTGGTAGCTATGGCACAGAGCAGACAGGCTTAACAGGCTTAGAAATAGCACCAAGTAGCACAAAGTGCCAATGATAGTCAATAGTCACAGTAGATACACTAACCGGGTTCATCCCGGTCAAAGATTTCACCTTCTGACTTTAGTTCTTTAAGTCCCAATCTACCACAGGAGTACACTTCTAAAGCCCCCTCCAGGACCTCAGGTAAGGCACCTAGAGACTAGTACAAGAAGGAAAGTAGGTCCAGTCCTTTAGAGCTCTTCTCAAGTCTCAGACAGCAGGTTTAGTCCTCTTCTGATCATCCAGTGGTACAGGAGTGTTCTGAGGTGGATGTCTTCAGGTGCCTCATTTATGTATGCAAAAGAACAATTGATGGACAGAATGCAGAACAATGTCATACATTCACCCCAGTACAGAGATCTGGGCCTAAATCCATCGCATTTTTGCTCCCCATGCCATTCCAGTTTGAACCCAGCCATATGCAAATCAGTCTTGACCCTGCTCCCTATGGGAACAGTCCAGCCCGAACTGCCAGGCCAGGTTCTCCTTGGACTGGAAACAAGCATCCTGGGACCTGTTTCGGGGTTTCACCCCTCATCAGCCAGGCTAGCTTG
Organism: Calotriton arnoldi; assembly: GCA_963921515.1. NCBI lineage: Eukaryota > Metazoa > Chordata > Amphibia > Caudata > Salamandridae > Calotriton > Calotriton arnoldi. The sequence continues at coordinate 166,501 of CAWUFW010014757.1, forward strand.
ACTCCAGTGGCATGGAGAGAACGGGACCCACGTCTGGGCATACCCGTCCCACTCACGGTGACAAATGCAAAAGAACGATTTATGGACAGAATGCAGAACAATGTCATACATTCACCCCAGTACAGAGATCTGGGCCTAAATCCATCGTTTTTTGCTCCCCATGCCATTCCAGTTTGAACCCAGCCATATGCAAATCAGTCTTGACCCTGCTCCCTTTGGAAACAGTCCAGCCCAAACCGCCAGGCCAGGTTTTCCCTGGACTGGAAACAAGCATCCTGGGACCGGTTTCGGGGTTTCACCCTCAGCCAGGCTAGCTTGACTCCAGTGGCATGGAGAGTCTCCTTGTGTTTGCCTTGTTCGCCCTAAGTTGGCAGGGTATGCCCAGACGTGGGTCCCTTGCTCACCTTGCCACTGGATTCAAAACATATCTCAATTGTGTTTTGCATCAGAAATACTATTTCATACATGTTAAAAGTGACAGATTTGCATGATGTCTTATTCCTTCACAAATGTGTGTGTAAGCCAATCTGTTTTTGGACAAATAACTGTGATAGGCATGCAATTTTTGTTGAAACACAAACAGGAATGTGTACACATTGATGTCAGAGTAACACATACCCAATACCATTTCTTAATGTCCATTGCTATGTCAAGATGATAAATCAATGATGGAGAAAAATGAGATACTTAAAGGGATTTTTTACAGATGGAAAGTTCCATCACTTATAAGTAGGAGTATCTCATCAAGAAAACTCCAATTCAGGCCCAACTCATGACTCATCAGGCAAATGTAGAAATGCATCAAGGTATAATATGTTGCATTTTGTGATATACATTTGAATCTTTGAAGTAAAAACTATATATGAACCAGTGTTTGTAATAATTACTTTGTTGTTGTACCAATTTTTGCCTAAAATGAAAGCCAGCATATTTTGTGAAACAATTTTCCCAATGGTAAAACAAACTTCAAATAACTAGAGATATTTAGGAGTCAAATGTGAAAATGTTTTTGCTCTTTACTGAAGCGGATTAGAAATGTTTCAATCCTTATATATTTACTTATGCTGTAGAAGTCATTTGTCAATCCACCCAAATATATTTTTCTTAATGTCTTCAACAGCATAGGTATCTACATAGTGTGTGATGCATTGATAAGCTACTTCAGTATGGAATCCATTTAATATTTTATACATTTGACATTAACTTAAGTTACTTGAAGTAAGTGTTACCATTGTGAAATGTCCAAACAAAGGAAACAGGCTTTCAGTTTATACAAACATTGGTACAACATTAAAGTATTTGTTGACACACATTGATTCATATTTTACTTTTTGAGAATTAAAATAATGCAGATTTGTGGGCCTTGTGAACACAGTGTACAAAGGTATATTTGTTTTAGATCATTTTTAGTGACATAAATTCACTATTCTAAACAACAAAGCCCAACTTCCAGAGATGCTAAACAGTTCCTGGAGAGACATAAAAATGGATGAGACAAGATTATACATGATATAAGAGTTATCATGGGGAATGACAATACTGTGACCAAATGGTTTCTGAAAATGTTGCGTACATGCGTGATCTTTTGCTAATGTAGAACCAAAGTTTGAGAGCCTTGAAGCAGGTGAAATATGAAAACTTGGAAACTGTTTTGTGATCAAAGTTAATGATCAGTTCTGTTTACATAGATTCAATAAAACTATTGTTTATGCCATTTCAGCAGCATCAGGAGCAGACGGAGGAGACATTTGCCACAGAGGCGGGGAAGTAGCTGACCACTGTGGTTTGGGTGCTGACACAGAGGGACCCAGTGGCACGGAGGGTGAGGGGAGTGTAACGCAGGCTGCCAGCTCCACAACATCCTCTTTGGAGGCCTCCATGAGTGTACACTCCCTAGTGGTCGCGGACCCGACAGGAACTCTACCAACTTCATCCTTGTATGCCACCCAGAGTACCATCCCCACCCTCCCTCTTGCTCCCCCCAGTTGGCCAAACCCGCTCCCCTAAAAGGATTGGTGTCTCCTTCGCTTTAGGCACGTCATCCCCTGCCCCTGTCCCTCTGGGTGCGCTGAGTGATGAGGCTACTGACCTCCTCTGGAACATCTCTATAGGCCAGACTGCACTACTGAATGCCATCCAGGGGCTTAGCTGCCATATGCAACAAATGGTAACATACCTGGAAGGCATTCACTGTGCTATGTCTGGCCTACAGAGGTCTTTTCAAGGTCTTGTTTCCACACTGACCAAAGCCTCCCAGCCATCCTAACCTTGTGCCCCACCTCCCGACCTTTTCCCATCCCAATTCCCTAATCCCAGACCTGTCCAAGCACACTCACACCTTTGCACGCACCCACTCAAACAGACACAGGCAACACACCCACACAGAAACACAAACACCACAAAACACACAGGCACCCACCCAAACATACAGACTCCATACACACAATTACACCCACATGCACCACCACTAGCACACCCACAGACATCTCATTCACCACCAAACACACATGCACCACCCCCACCACCAGTACACTCACAGACACCGCACATACCACCACACCCACAGGCACCACCACCACACCCATAGACACCGCACCCATCATCACACACATGCACCACCCCCACCACCAGCACACCCACAGACACCGCACCCACCACAACACCCACATGCACCACCAACAGCACACCCACAGACACCACACCCACCACCACACCCACATGTACCACCACATCCATATGCACCATAATCACACCCAGCACCTCCACAGCACACCCATACACACACACTAGTCTCCACACCCACAAAACACAAACGCCCACACTCACCCAAACAACAGACACCTAGAAAGCAAGACACCCCCAAATGTGCACAACATACACTCAGACCCATAGACACCTGCACTCTCAACAGACATATGCACATCAGCCACTGCCACTCCCTCTACCTCCCAAACCCAACTCCCTACCAAACATCCTACCCATTTTCCCATGAGTTTGTTGTTTGCCTGTGCCTTAACCCCTTTCAAAGCCCAAACTATCCCTCCCAAATGCAAAGCAACCCCTTCCACACCCCAACCCACCCTTTCCACATCCCAACCCACCCCTCGCAATACAGAAATCACTCCTACTAAAACCAAAGGTTCCCCTCCAAAATGCAAACATCCCTCCCAAATCCAAGAGCACCCCTCCCAAACCCAACTCCCCCTCCCAAGTAAAAACTTTGAGGTGCCTGCTCTGCCCACTAGATGCCCCTTCCTGAGAAGGTTCCTCTTTGCAGTGAATTAAGAGGCAAGCTTTTTACCACCCCACAACAATGCACAGGACTTTGTTGGACCTTTATGGACTGCCATTTGGCTTTTAAAGTATATTGAGAGACTTATCTCATTGTTTGGAACAAATCAATAATTTTGACTTCACCAAATTAGCCCTGGCATCAATTTTCCTTTCCAATTGTTTCATTCCTAGTAATGTTTCTGACTAAAATGTGAAGTACCTATTTTTCTTAACCATGATGGCAGGTAATACAACAGATTTTTTTAATGTCTACTTCGTTAAGTGCATACACTGGTTAATATAGTATGTGATGGTCATTCGAATTCAGGTGCAAGCATTCATCATATTAATTGCCACTTGCACCAACTAATTGATGTTAAAAAAAAATGTGGGATGTGTTACTACAGGTGTGTTTGCTTCACCTTGATTACTGATCAGTAGGAGCACATATGCATTACACCTTATACAATAATGTGACTATTGAAATTGGATACAGTACAGGACTTGCACTAGACAAGGGGAAATGTTGCATGGATGTATATGTTGAATATTTCAAATTTGGGAATGACATTGATTTTACTGGTAATTTATAATGTAAAGGTTACACCTTGTCTAGTGCAATTTCTACATCATGTTACATTGCACTTATCCCAATGATGTGTGTGGCATATGTTTTCAATGTGACACTTTTCGAAATTTGTTAAACACACCTGTATAGTGACTTTTTGAATTTTGATCTTATATCCTTTTTTGTGCAAGTGTCCAATTTTTTTGAAGGCAGCTTACACCAAATTTATACATGCAATGTGATCATACATTCTTTACATTTCTTAAACGTCAACATTACACACATATGCATTGCACATTGGTATGCTATTGCTTATAAAAGAGATTTAAAAATGCACAAGTCCCGTGAAAATGTTCACCGACAAGTCAAAAGGTAACAGGTAAAAGTGGAGTTTTTCGTCGATTCCGACCACGAAGGTGTTGATTTTGTTCGCCATAAAGCAGCAGCGGCAGGACTTGGAAGATTGGGTCCATGGCGGAAAAGGAAGTGTGAAAGTGAGAAAAGGTGAGTTTCTGCCTTATATCCCTTCCAATCCGAAAACTCGGGTGTGGAGGTTTTACCACCACAGTCACATCAGCGGCAAGGCACATCGTGATTGGCCTGGCGGACACACTGGTAGTTCTCTCTCCGACAGCCGCTTTTTTCCTATTGTGCCGTTGACGCGGGTGAAAAAATCTGGCGGAGTCGGCGGCACTCTGACGGTCTTTTGTCTGTCGGACTGCCAGCAACTAAATGGAATGGGCGAACCGCCTAGTAGGCGGGCAGGAAGACCATCGGAAAAAGCGCGGACGGGACCAGGCCAAAATCTAAATAAGGTCCTTAGTGACTTTTTGTGGCTCACCCTGACAAGGATTGTGGCTGTTACTTGAAAAAGGCTCACAAGTCCCTCATCCAACGACTCAATTTCTCACAATCATCATTAGAACGTTTATAACGTTAACAAATAAAATATAATAGTTTTGGCTCAAAGCTACAAACCTGGAATGTTTGTCCTCCATATGACTCCTAAGTCCAAAGAGAGAGTTGGTTGTCTCTGAATTGCCAAATAAAGGTGCTGACTTTAGCGTGAGTTTTATCACTTATGGAAAACTGCGAGGTGCACGCATATGGAGTGATAATTTCACCAATTGTGGCATGCAGCTAGGTTGTGGGTTCGCACCACCAGAAGCAAAGCATAACAACATAGACACATGTGAGGTAAACAAGTGTATGTTTATTTTAAGAGCTCTCGCACTGCAATCACCTTACCGACTCGACAGCAAACCTACTACTGTCACTCAATACAATATAGAGAGTAGTGACCTCATAGATATAATGCTTCACGGGCAGGCTTGTGCGTCCACCGATTAAACATCAACAAAACCATGAGACATCTCCCTATTTAGGTCGAGCCTAGAGTCAGCGCGCATGCGATGGTCTGCGAGACATGCAGTATCTCCTCTGGGGGCTTTGATAACGCCCCTGGCTTCACGTTGGCTCCTTTGTGTGCTTTTAGGCATTCACTTCCTTTTATTGGCTAATTCTCACGTTCGTACCGCCTTTTGGTGGGTGGTTCCTGCCCCTTGCGACTGGCCCTGCTACGTGTCGTATTGCCCTTCTGTTTTATTTCATCATGTCGTTGCACTTCTTTTTCTGTTTCCTTGTTTTGAACAGCTCTTCGCGCACTTTCATGCTCTTCCCTTCATCAGTGCGGCACCTCAATTCAACTTTAACCATGGTGGCCGCTTCAGGAGGCCCCGCACCCACAGGTAACATTTTAATTATAATCAGTGCGGCGACCGCCCCAGCCTCATCTAAATATTGCGGCAGCACGCATTTCTTTTGTCCTTTGTCCATTCCTGCATGTGTGGATCGGGAGTCTCAGAGCACGGCACCGTTAAATTTAGACTTATAAGTCAGGTTCTTTTTATGCATTTATGCATTTAATATCAATTGTCCCCAGCCATACAAAGAATGGATTCCTTCATTTGAGTTGTAATTCGTCTAGATTACTGAAGTGTGCATGGCAAGATCTGCTTTGTATTCTTTGTATGTGTACGTCAGAGTGATTCAGGTTCTGTGGGAATGTTGATGGTGGTGAGGCACGAAGGAGCATCCAGGAAGACAGACTGCACCAACTTACAACTTACTAACTACGTCTGCTTACAGAGAGGTGCAATCTTGCGCAGCTCGCTGCTTCTTGCACCACAGTAATGAAGAAATGCAAGCGTCCTGACGATGCCCCCTTCAACCCCCTCCCCCTCCTCCCGACAGCTGAGTGAACCACACTTTTTTTTTTTTTTTTAACTCACGCCAGGACTCGCATCTGAAACTGTGAGCCAGTTACAAAGTCGGCCCGGAAGTACAAGTGGACCGTAAGCGGAGGCCGGCCACAGAATTGCTGCTCTCGCTGCCTTGCCTGGAGTGAGGTATAATTTTAAAGTTGCTAATGCTGCCTAATAAAAATATACTTTTAGACTGCTTAGCGCGCCACACATTCATGATCACATTTATTCTGAACTGCCACACTGCAGTGTCTGCTCACTGTACTACTTCGTTTTCAGCGTTATTCAGATGCACTAACCCCTTTTTAGGTCTCGCCTAGCGAGCAAGCGCGAAGCGCTATCGCTAGCGAGATCTATTGTCGACTTGAGTTTGGAAGGGGGACAGGACATGTGCACACGTACGGCACGGCCTGGACAGGAGATGTGCACGCGTATGGTGCGAGCAGGAGTTGTAATAACGCCGCAAGCCGTACGCGTGCACATCAACTGTCTGTGCCGAAGCTTAACAGACAGGAGATGTGCACGCGTACGGCTCGCGGCGTTATCACAACTCCTGCTCGCACCATACGCGTGCACATCTCCTGTCCAGGTGTGGCGCGCTTGCATGCATTATCAGCCGGTATTTAACCACCTGCAGGCTCCTGCTCAACCCCACTCACCGGCTCTTGTGGGGACTCTGCGCTGCTCCCCGGCTGGTCTCCTCGATGGCAGGGGGGACTCGCCTCTTCACCCGGTCACTCTTTGTGGCGCATCAACACGCGGGGCTCCGTCTTGCTCACAGTCGCCCCGCCTGAAATCCTGCTCCGGCCGCATCATGCGGCATTCACGAAGGCGGGGTGGGCTCCCGCCGGACTTCCTCTACTGCTTGCCAGTGCGGGGTGGGCTCCCGCCTCGCTTCTCCGACACGCGGGCTGCAACACGCGGGGCTCCCTCAGCTCACGGGAGCCCCGGACACTTCCGGCCGCGCGCTCCATGCCCCGCCCATGTCCCAGGCAAGGTTGCCTGACTTCCGGGTCGCGCTGAGAGCGGCCCGGAGAAGGCTTCCAGAACAGCTCGGGCTGCGGCGGCGAAACGCGGGGTGGGCTCCCGCCTCATCCTTTTACTTTGGTGGTTACACAGTGAGTCTTTTTTAGTCTATAAGCACTATTTTATTTAAATAGTTTCTCCTACTGCAGGCACAACATGTTTTCCTGCAACATTCAGTGCGTCATGCGCCCTTTCACTTTCTAAGCAGCCCGGGACAATAGCGGCCGCTTCTTTCAATAGGTCTCCCATTTATAAGAGTTTGAGCTATTGGCATTGTACATGACAATGCCTTTTATTTATGATTTAATTATCAAAACATATAAATAAAAGACATTGTCATTTACAGTGCCAATAGCTTAAACTCTCGCAAAGGCGAGACCTATTGCATTGCAAATGCTTGTTGTGTCCTGGGGTGAGCCACTATGGTGCCGGTCGGCCCTGCTTGAAAACAACTACAAGTTCCTACTTATGAAGTGAGCGTGGCAGGGTCAAATTTTGCGCAAAACCGTAGAGCAAATTATCATGCTAGTAATTCTCCCAGTGCTCTAAAGGATAAAGGGAAACGGCCACCCTATGTTTCAAAATTTGTAGACTAAAAGTCCCAAATGTCATAAGACAAGAAAGTCTTTATCCTGAGCATGTCCAATAATATTCAAGAGTCCATATATGTATGGTTGTTGAGACTTCTTTCTTTAATTCCAAAGGTCCAATTTCTGCAAAATTACATTCAATAATACATCGTAGTACTTCAGAGGTTACAGTCACAGCCAGGTGAACAATGTAGCCGAACAATGTAACCAACACGTGTTTCATCTTGGGGTCATCACCCACCGACTTCCTCAGGGCTACAACAAGAACAAGGGGAACCAATAAATATTGATGACATTGCGGTTTCCCAAAGTAAGTCTGGTTTAAGAAGTCACATAAACCCGGAAAAGGACCACCGTGATCCTAGGTGCTCCAGAAAAGAAAAATGAAAGGAAGTGCGAGGGAGGGGACACCAGTGACAAAAGTACGACTCAGTACATAGGAATGGGGGTTTCAATCTAGAACCTATCTGTGCCATCAAAGGTGAAAAAATTCTAAACTGTTGTGATATGAATCAGATAGTGTCAAACCAGATGCCACCACCAAAGATAATGTATCAATAAAAATAAACTCACCAAAAATTAATACAAAAAACTGTCAATGTTCCCATAAATAGTAGGAATGATGTGTTTCCTTCAATTACCTAATCAATAAAAAAAGAACCATTATTCAAGTAGGATAATTAGTATGAGGTGAATACTGGTGGTTAACTAGTCTTGAAAAATCATATCTATATCTTCAATTCGGTCCTCACTGATAATAACTATATATATTTTTCTGTGATCTGTAAAAAATAAACATCATAATATCAACTCAGAGCCCCACATACATGAGGTTCCAATAGTGTAGGACAGCACAAGAACATCATATAAAGTGACACAAATATATGGTCACATAAGTTCCTGACTCCAAAAATAAATTGCGAGTCTATGCCATAACCACTATTTTGAAGTAAATGTGCAATACAAATAAGTCTACGCACGGGTTTCATCAAATCGAAAACAAACGGCAATATGAAAAACCACCTTATCTGTGAGATCTATTGTAAGCACTATTATTAGTAACTTAATTCAAGGCAGCACGAAGCAACAGATAATGTAAACACAAATGCGACGGTACATATGTTCCTTGTTTCAAAACGGCCCAAAACACCAAATTACATGTTAGAGCCGTAATCGCTTAGATTTAAGACAGACAATCCAAATAAGTTTCAGTAAAGACTCTTTATTCACATCAAGTCAACACCACAATATGGTACTACTAGTTCCTCACATGGGTGTCATTGCTAATATTTTTTATGTTTCCCTTGTCTTCATTGTTTGATTTTGCTCGCGAAAAAGGTTTTACTCATCGTCATTGAAATATCACACATAATTACTGAAATTAGGAAAATGTCACACATTTTTTTTTAACACAAACTTTATTGAGTACTGAGGATGTCTCAAACATATTCATGTCATCAAGTATACATTTTGTTTACTATTTTCTATGACAAGATGTTAACAGTCATGTACGTTGTGCATCATTTTCATTACACAGCTCTATTATTAACCTAATACCGGTTGTGCAAGGAAAATGTCACACATGGCAATCGGAAACCTTGGCAGCTATGAAACACCTATCAAACAATTCAAAATTAGAAAGGCATGGGTTTAAAAAGAGAGGCCGGATTTAAGGCTGTGCAACTTAATGCATCGGCAGAGCTGTGGGCCTTGAAACCATGTGTCTCGCCGTTCAGTGGCTGACTACACCTCTAACTGATGTTTTATGCTGTGAGCGGACAGCGATAATATTTATACTTAATTTTCTCATAACAAGCCTTTAAACATTGTGCTCTTCATAGAGCAGTTTACTATAGCACGGGCAGTAGTCTTCATATAGCCAAATCTGTACAGCGAGATGAGGCATACATTTTATCCTAGTACTTCATTTTTTATTTATTCATTTGTTTTAGAAGTTCTTAATAGGGCTCGCTATTTCTGGTATATATTTTATTTCTGTTCACGTCTGTATTTTACTATATTCATTTTGTCATCAAAGAAATAATTAAGTTGCATCTAGTATCTTTTCATATTTATTTGACTGATAAATGTGTACTCGGAATGTTTAGATTTTAACACTATAAGAAGCCAGATATAACAAAAACTCATATAATTTTGGTACAAACAGGTGCACATCTGCAGTCATCTCTTAAAGCCCCACATTCTTTCAATCAGCTCAGATGTGATATTGCCCTAAAAGTGGTGAATTACAGACTTTGGGAATGTCCTGTATCTGGAACCCCCAAAGATAAAATATCAAAGCAGCGGGTTGTTCAAAATGCAGCAGCCAGAGCAATGCTTATGTACCTAAATGTACTCGTGTATTAAAAGTCCTAAGGAAACATCAGAGACTGCCAGTGGCCTTCCATGTGAAATTTAAAACACCTTTGCTCACACATAAAGCTGCACTTGGGAATGCCCCCAATTACCTGGCCGAAACTTTTTTCACCCTATTACCAAGCAGGAGGTAAATTGCGCGCGCAAGGTAAATTGTTTTATTTATTTAATTACTTACCTTACTCCTGTCCGTCGTATGTCGGACTCCATTACCCCCCCACCCTGCCCCTCCCCCGCCCCACCCCACCGCCCCGCAGCACTCCCTCGGCGAGCCGCCACTGGCTTTATCTATTACTTGCAGCTCACAGACAGGATGTGCTGCAAGCAGTCTCATTCCTGCATGTGTGGATCTGCAATGGCACTAGTGCTATGCAAATATGATCACTCCACTGCAAATAAAAAAACAATAGTAAAAAACATTTCCGCTAACTGTAACAGATGCAAGACCAATTGCATTTTCCCAGGCGTCTGATTTCCCCTCTGAGTTATTGAAGAATGACAGCAAGTCATCATGTACTTCTGAACCCACGGTGAGTATCGGAGGCCTCTCGGGGATCAGTGCAGCACCACCTGACTTCCAACGCAGCACTACCTCAGCATCAGTGCAGCACCACCACCTCAGCACCAGCACAGCATAACTCGCCACCACCTGAGCTCCATCACAGCATCACTGGAGCACCACCAAAGCATCACTTAGCACCACCTCCGCACAAGCACACCACCACCTTAGCACTACGTCAGTTTAACTCAGCATGACCGGAGCATCAGTGCAGCACCACCTCAGCACTAGCAGAGCACCACCTCAGCACCAGCACAGCACCTCCTCACTACCAATGCAGCACTACCTGAGCATCAGCACAGCACCACCACCTCAGCATCACTCAGCACCACCACAGCATCACTCAGCACCACCTCAGCACCAGTGCAGAATCTCATTGGCATCACTCAACACCACCTCCGCATAAGCAGAGCACCACCTTTGCATCAGTGCACTCCCACCAGCGAAGCACCAACTCAGCACCAGCGCAGCCCCACAACAGCATCAGCGCAGCACCACCTTAGCACCAATGCTGCACCACTTCAGCATTAGCGCAGCACCAGTGCAGCATCACTTCAGCACCAGCACAGCACCACCAAAGCATCACTCAGCACCACCTCAGCATCACTGAGCACCACCTCTGCACAAGCACACCACCACCTTAGCACCATCTCAGTATAACTCAGCATCACCTGAGCATCAGCACAGCATCACCTCAGCTCCAGGACAGACAAACTAGAAGACATTCTATATGTTAATTCTTTTTTTAGGGTCATTCGGTTGTACATAATGTCAAACTTGGTTAAATATGGTAACAAAAATGCTTATAGCACTTTATTATAACTTTTCAACATGCTGCACAGCACAGCAGCCACACTGCTCTACATAATAGCTTAAGGACATCAGCAAAGCCAATAGCTCTGGCAAAACACTTATAGGGTCCCAAACGCGGGACCTATTGGCTATGCCAATGCTTGTTTTCTGTACAACAGGAAAAGAAACTTAAAATAGACAGCTGCAACTAAACTAACAGACTATACGTAATCTGCAAGCAAGTCTCTTGGGAAGACCCTTCGGTCTTGATGATTTCCTTGGTAGACGTTCATTAATTCAGATTTGCTCAGTCCTTCGACTTGGACCACACAATCAGATGACCTCACAGCTTTCCTTCTCCACAGACTATTCCTCGTACATCCTTAAAGATCAAATGATTTCCATCTATCACGAAGGTAATTATTGACTAATCTAAGCCATTTGTCCGTTGTCATAGTGGACTCCCCAGGTTACTTGCATAAATGGGGTGGAGGGTTGGCACAGTGGTGTTTAGGGCTAAACACAGTGAAATGAAGCTGTGTCACTGAGGAATTCATTGCTTGTTAGGAACCAAATACGGCAAACTAGCTGCTAGACACAATGCTAGAAACAGAAGATGGTGACTAGGGCTAACAGGGGGGTGGATACTGCAGCGTAGGAAGTAGAGCTACAAACAAGGCCACCCCTGCAGGAAACAGTAGCATTGCCTCCTTGTCACTGCCGCTCCTACCGGGATTGAATTGGCAGGAGTAATGTATGAACAGTGTAAGAAAGGAACATGGTGTCTGCCAACGTGTCCTGGTTGTCTCCGTCATTTCACTGTCATTCCAGTTCACACCCGGCCTCCTAATCCCACACTTTTCTTGATCTTCCCCAGTTTCTCTCCCATTTTCTCTCCAATTCTAGTTCTTAGATGTGTTCTCTTTGGGGCGCCCTATAGGTTTGAGGGTCTTTCAGCTACACTATTGTCAATATTCTTCACCCCGTTGCCGGTGTTCTTGGGCTGGAAAGATTGGTATCCTGGTTGTCGCTGCTTGCTTGTAAATTCCGCTGCTCCTGCAGAAACCAGTAAGCTACATTCTCTGTGAGGCCAATGTCATCAATGTGAATTCATGGCTTCTTGTACTGTAAACCTTTGCCCTTTGCATTATAGTCAGTCTGAGTGAGCTCTTCTATATGAACCTGTAAGATACCGAATAGTGATCGAGACATAATCTGCTACTTGCTGAGACAAAAGGAGGGGTGGAGCTGTGTTCTTCCCTGACCCTTCCCCTTTTAACCCTCGCTTCTCTTGTCTGTTGTTTGTGTCCTACAACATCAGGACAGGAGTCTAGTGAGGGTACGAGCTGCCGCCATCATCTGTATCCTTGAACACAGGACACTTGTGCAGTAAGTAATGACCATTATTGGAACCCAGGAGCTTCAAATGTATGTTTGTGATGTTATGCCACACATAAACCTTTGAAAGGAAGCACCCTCGAGGTAAGTGGAGGCTTGGGGCCAGAGAGCCATTTTGCTTGACAAAAATTTGAAGCGAGTAGAATAATTTCACTTTTGTTTTCCTAATGGAGGTCGGCCCAGCAGCCGTTGCACTGATATACTTAACAAAATGGCTTCTATGGCCCTGCCATGGCATGGTGGGGTTCACTGACCTGCGTGTGGGTTGACACACTCAGCAAAGACGATTAGACAAAGCACCTTTTACTGGGGTGGTCTTGGAGCTGGAATCCTTCTGAAGATTTTAGCTTATGTTTTTCTCTGGAGAGTCCTTCAAAGACTGGATAACTTGTGGTGAAAAAAGTTAATGTACCTTTATTAGTTTAGGGCAGCTCTTGGGCTGTTGTTGAGTACTGGCTACCAGTCATCTCCATCATACGCAGACAAGACAACTGGGTAAAAAGTCATTTAATGAGACATTTAGAATATTCTTCTGTCTAGGTCATAAACCACGATTTGGGTAATTAGTGCAGTGTTTTAGGTCAGGGTAATAATTCCATGTCTCTATGAGTCATTATCTTGAGGAGTTCTTACAAGAAAGGATCTTGTCCCCAATAATCCAGGGCAGTACCTCTATCGAATAATATATTTGGCTGAAGGGTCTGCTTTCCGCTGTTAGGTGTCTTATCATTTTCTGTGTGTTTTCATCTTTTGGCATGGTTAAAGTGGAGAGACTTTCCTTTTCCCTAGGAAAATGCATTAAAGCAGGTCTGTTCTGTGGTTCTCATTGTCTGACACATGAGTAAAGGACCTTCCAAATCTTACTTTAACCAGGGAATGGAACTTGTAGGGTCACTCCACTCTGTCAAATGCTTTCTAGTCACCCATGAAGAAGAGAGAATGTGTGTCTTTTAACTTCTGAGAGATGAGTCTGGACTGTTTCTGTTGCTATTTTAACCAAGTTTTTTTAGGCCAATATTTCACAGATAAATGTGTGGACAGCCACCACAGCCCAAATGCCTACCCCTGCTTCTGCCTCTATGGATGAAGATGTTTCCTGCGTCTTTTTTTCCTCATAGAGAACCTATGGCCAACAATCTGGTGACCTTATTAACTACATAACTTATTATCTGTTCAATGGTGCACCAGAACATTGACATCAACCACAGAACATCATGTCAATTTGGTACCGTAGTCCTTCTTCACTTCTGTTATCTCTGTGTTTGTTAAATGGCTGTGGCTTGCTGAAATCCCATCACCTCCCTAGCTGGGTCTAATTGCCCACTGGCCTCCGAAGCAAGCTGGATATCCAAGGCAAGGCTTTTTGACCCTGTGAGATCCTTCATCACCTGTTGGCTTTGACTTAAAGGAAGCTCAGCTCCATTGTTCGAGAGCTCCGCGGCACTGGCTCCCACCATCCAAGACCAATAATGTCACAACAATTACCATAAATCCACAAAGAAATGTGGTGCACAACTGCACTGCATGGATCCTTGGACCTCATTTGTCATAAACTGTACACATATATGCAGCGCAGAAATCTATCCGTGCAGTTTCTACAAAATGCTTAAGTTTTGCATGTACATTTTGTTGGGGTGGGAGGCGGTTGCCAGCTTGACAATGCAATTACTACAGTGAAGTGCCCAATATAATGACGTGATAACTCAACACGTAGAAAGCTTCTACATATGCACAAGTTGCCTTGATGGAGCTCCTGAGGACAATAGGCCTTGGTATCGAGCAAATAAGACCCGAAACCACAGGCAAAATAACAGCAATAATGATCACACATCTTATTATTAGCCATCTCAATGATATGCTTCAACCCTGCAAGAAAGAAAGGTTGATTCGGCCTCATCCTGGTTACAATCTGTGATAACTAAGTCTTTCTACTAATGTGTAGTCCACTGAGCTCCCTCACTGGCATATGGGCCTTAATTGGTGAATTTTATAATTTCAGACTCTATGGCTCTCATTACGCGTGGCCCAGCTTTATGTGCAATAATTATACCAAACAATAAAAACCACACTGATGTGTGTGAAGCTTTTGTCCTAAAATGGGGAATTACATGCAGATTGTGGAGCTTACTGCACCAAAGTCTGCATGTCGCAGGCATTTTTACCTGTTAAATATCAGCAAGCTTGACCTGCATATATGTATCCAGTGGATGAGGTGTTTATCACATCCAGTATGTACCAGGTGCGATAAAAACCAGAAAAATTATAATTTCGATCTATATGATAACAGGCGGTATGCAGTGGCGGCCTCTGCAAATCTCAATTGGGGCGGCGGAGGGGGGATGGGGATTAGGGAAATAATAAGAATAAAAAATAAAAAAAAACCTTACCTGTTCTGCCGCAGACACTGCTGTCTGCCTTGGTGCTCCTCCTCTCTCTTGATGGTGTCTCAGCAGTCCCTGGGACACCGGCACAGGCTCCCCACCCAATCTCGGCGCTGCTCTCAATAACATGAGAGCAGCACCAGGATTGGACTGAGTGGCTCGGTTTTCCACTCTGACAGTGCATGGGAGTCTGTGCTGTTTCTCCAACCTAAGTGCGCATGACGGTTTGGCCAGCCTAAGATGGCCAGCCAAACCGTCATGCTCACTTACACTACTCCTCTCCTGCTGTCATCATGGCCCCGACGGCCCAGACTTGGCTGGCTCTAGCGGTAAAGAAAAATTATAATAAATTGGTTTTATTATCATTTTATTTTTTCAGCAGGGGGCAAGCCGCCACTGGCACTATGGCACGTATCGAAAGTTATAGGGCACTAGTATGAGAGCTGTAATCTACTCACAAGTATGATGCCAAGGTTGCCTCCTCAAGCCTTAGGTGCAAGATTTCCGGGCTTTTTAAAAATAACTCTTTAGAAATTCTTGTATGGCCTCTTACCAATACTGAAACCGAAATGCTTAGATACAAGAGCTAAATTTGCAAATATTTTGCGTTTTATTTGCAATGCGTCCACCTTCTGTGCGTGATGTGTGGAAAAGAAACACTCAATTCGGTACCTTCAAAGTTTCACTGAATTTCTGGTATTCGCATATACAACGTTGCAGAAATTATCGAAATTAGGTAGTAAAAATGTGCATTTCTATTCTTTCTGCTGATATCAAGTAATGCGGCAACCGCATAACTTCACAGAAATTACCAAAAGCAAAAGGCGGAGTTGTAACGGTGAAATGCTGATAAAGCAGTTGTGATATCAGAACATGCTGGTGCCCATGCGTCTGAGCATTTGTTTTCCTATTTTAAGTACTGTGCTGGTCATTCTGTATTTTGTAAATGGGATAGCGCTATTTACAGCATGATTCAGCCTCTCGTTCTAAGTAAATGCAGTCAGTTTCCTCCTATCTTTTCAGGGTTAGGTTTAAATGCATGCACTTCCAGGAAATGACACAGACGTTCCTTTCCCGAGCAACGTGCAATTTGACAAATGAAAAGGATTCATGAGACTTGTTGGACAACCCGTTCTCTTGCATTCTGTTGTAAGGTCATGCCCTGTGACGCATTATCAGTCAGATCTTTCCCTCTTCTGGGGAACAGGTCTGATCTTGTGAAATCCTGGCGGCCGAAACAAGCCGTCACCAATGGACTCTTTCACTAACATATCTTGAAAGTTTAGGCCACTGAGCACGTGCATTTTTACTGAAAGGCGGTCAGAATAAGCCAGACTCACTGTGCTGCAGACAATAAACGGTATTTCCGCCCTAGCCTAAGCAACAAGCATTTGCAATGCAATAGGTCTCGCATTTGTTGGAGTTGGAGCTATTGGCATTGTAAATGGCAATATTTTTTATTTATGTTTTTATGTTTGCAGTGGGGTGATTTAAAGTAAGTAAGTGCACACTATATCATATTATCAGCTTTTATAGCAACAGTACAGTAATGGCTAAATTAATGTAAAGGGGTGTGGATGGATAAATAAAAATACAAAGAAAGGATCTTAAAATGCAGGATGGAATGTATAGTGGGTGACAGGGACTACGTATGATTTAATTAAAAAAATATATATATAATAAAAAACACAAGTGGCTGAAGGCGGTTTTATAAGATTTCAAGGCAAAATAAACCAATAAAATTAATATTTAGAGTGACCTTTTTTGCTTTAATTAATCTACTACTATTTTAGTAATTAACGGAACACAACACAGGGTGATTCTGCAGCTTTAACACACCTGAGTTATAGGACCATGAGCTGGCAATGGATGGTATAGGATTACCAGGTAGGTCGCTCCCCCGCCACACAGCTCCGCCTGTGGTGTCCTGCCCGCTGCTGCTGCTGGTAAGCTCGCCCTCTGCTTGTAGCCTCGGTGCCCGTTTTCCGTCTGTTCTCCCTCGCTGCCCCCACTGTATTGTGTCCATTTTTTCCTTCTGTACCCTCGCTGCCCTCATTGCTGTGTGCCCGTTCTCTCTCTGTTCCCCTCGCTGCCCCCACTGTATTGTGTCCATTTTTTCCTTCTGTACCCTCGCTGCCCTCATTGCTGTGTGCCCGTTCTCTCTCTGTTCCCCTCGCTGCCCCACTGTATTGTGTCCATTTTTTCCTTCTGTACCCTCGCTGCCCTCATTGCTGTGTGCCCGTTCTCTCTCTGTTGCCCTCGCTGCCCCCACTGTATTGTGTCCATTTTTTTTTCCTTCTGTACCCTCGCTGCCCACATTGCTGTGTGCCCGTTCTCTCTCTGTTCCCCTCGCTGCCCCACTGTATTGTGTCCATTTTTTTTCCTTCTGTTCCCTCGCTGCCCTCATTGCTGTGTGCCCGTTCTCTCTCTGTTCCCCTCGCTGCCCCCACTGTATTGTGTCCATTTTTTTCCTTCTGTACCCTCGCTGCCCTCATTGCTGTGTGCCTGTTTTTCTCTTCTGTCTCCCTCGCTGCCCCCATTTCCCTGTGTCCTTCTTGCCTTCTGTACCCCTCGCTGCCTCTCTCCACTCCCGCCGCTGCGTCCCCTGCGGCCCTGCCCCCCTGACTGCCCATTCGCTGCCCCAGCCTCCCAGCTGCTCCTCCCTCCCACCTCCCCATATATGGCGGCCGCTGCGCGGTGAGGAGAGCGACCCTTGACCTTACCAGGTAGGTCGCTCCCCCGCCACACAGCTCCGCCTGTGGTGTCCTGCCCGCTGCTGGTAAGCTCGCCCTCTGCTTGTGGCCTCGGTGCCCGTTTTCCGTCTGTTCTCCCTTGCTGCCCCCACTGTATTGTGTCCATTTTTTCCTTCTGTACCCTCGCTGCCCTCATTGCTGTGTGCCCGTTCTCTCTCTGTTCCCCTCGCTGCCCCCACTGTATTGTGTCCATTTCTTTCCTTCTGTACCCTCGCTGCCCCCATTGCTGTGTGCCCGTTCTCTCTCTGTTCCCCTCGCTGCCCCACTGTATTGTGTCCATTTTTTTTCCTTCTGTTCCCTCGCTGCCCTCATTGCTGTGTGCCCGTTCTCTCTCTGTTCCCCTCGCTGCCCCCACTGTATTGTGTCCATTTTTTTTCCTTCTGTACCCTCGCTGCCCTCATTGCTGTGTGCCCGTTTTTCTCTTCTGTCTCCCTCGCTGCCCCCATTTCCCTGTGTCCTTCTTGCCTTCTGTACCCCTCGCTGCCTCTCTCCACTCCCGCCGCTGCGTCCCCTGCGGCCCCGCCCCCCTGACTGCCCATTCGCTGCCTTTGCCTCCCAGCTGCTCCTCCCTCCCACCTCCCCATATATGGCGGCCGCTGCGCGGTGAGGAGAGCGACCCTTGACCTTACCAGGTAGGTCGCTCCCCCGCCACACAGCTCCGCCTGTGGTGTCCTGCCCGCTGCTGGTAAGCTCGCCCTCTGCTTGTGGCCTCGGTGCCCGTTTTCCGTCTGTTCTCCCTCGCTGCCCCCACTGTATTGTGTCCATTTTTTCCTTCTGTACCCTCGCTGCCCTCATTGCTGTGTGCCCGTTCTCTCTCTGTTCCCCTCGCTGCCCCCACTGTATTGTGTCCATTTTTTTTCCTTCTGTACCCTCGCTGCCCCCATTGCTGTGTGCCCGTTCTCTCTCTGTTCCCCTCGCTGCCCCACTGTATTGTGTCCATTTTTTTTTCCTTCTGTACCCTCGCTGCCCCCATTGCTGTGTGCCCGTTCTCTCTCTGTTCCCCTCGCTGCCCCACTGTATTGTGTCCATTTTTTTTTCCTTCTGTTCCCTCGCTGCCCTCATTGCTGTGTGCCCGTTCTCTCTCTGTTCCCCTCGCTGCCCCCACTGTATTGTGTCCATTTTTTTCCTTCTGTACCCTCGCTGCCCTCATTGCTGTGTGCCTGTTTTTCTCTTCTGTCTCCCTCGCTGCCCCCATTTCCCTGTGTCCTTCTTGCCTTCTGTACCCCTCGCTGCCTCTCTCCACTCCCGCCGCTGCGTCCCCTGCGGCCCCGCCCCCCTGACTGCCCATTTGCTGCCCCTGCCTCCCAGCTGCTCCTCCCTCCCACCTCCCCATATATGGCGGCCGCGCCGAAGGCGCGCCTAAGGCAAGCCCGTCTGCGCCCGTCCGTGCCTGGACCGCGCCCAGCGCCAGAGCCCCTGGGCCGTGCGCCCCCGGCACCAGCCTCGAGGACCGACGCCGATACGATGCCACCACACTCCACGCTCTCAACCCCGGACGGACGCACAACTGCTTCAAGGCCGCCCCGAAACGCACCCATGGTCCCTTCACCTGCCGGAACTGCAGCTACACCAGCCTCAGAGCCACTGAGGCACCCGCCAAGAAGGACCGCAACCACCTCCGATGCATCCTACTGAACACCCGCTCCGCACGCAAACACGCCGTCGAGCTCTGAGACCTGCTCGACAAATCATCACCAGACGTCGCCTTCCTGACAGAGACCTGGATGAACGACTCCTCCGCCCCCGACATCGCCATAGCCATCCCAGAGGGCTATAAGATCACCCGCAGAGACCGCGTCATCGCAGTAGGAGGAGGAATCGCCATCGTCCACAAGAACACCATCAGGGTCTCGACCAGCACCGACAACACTCTCAGCACCGCCGAACACATGCACTTCCAGATCCACACGGACCCCAACACCACCCTCAGAGGCACCCTCGTCTACAGACCCCCTGGGCCCCGACCCCAGTTCAGCGACTCCATCGCCGACTTCATCAGCACGCACGCCCTGACCTCTACCGACTACATCCTCCTCGGAGACCTGAATTTTCACCTGGAGAACAAGAACGACAGCAATTCCACCACCCTGATCGACAACCTCGCCAACCTCGGTCTGAGCCAGCTCGTCACAACACCGACCCATTCCGCCGGCCACACGCTCGACCCCATCTTCTCCTCAAGCTCCCACGTCTCCTTCAGCCACACCACGGAACTCCTCTGGACCGACCACCGCTGCATCCATTTCACCTTCCAGAAACCCACCACACACCACCGCACCCAACAGATCCCACGCCGCTGCTGGAGCAAAGTCACCGAAGACCAACTACGGGCAACCCTCGCTCTCAGCCCTCCCTCCGACCCATCCAACACCGACGACGCTGCCTGCAACCTCAGAAGATGGATGGACGACTGTGCCAACACCCTCGCCCCGCTGAAAAAACCCACCTACGCTGACACCACCAAAAGAGCCAGCTGGTTCACCTCGGAACTCCTAGCTTCCAAGCGTACCTGCCGGAAACTAGAGAAGAAATGGCACAGTGATAAGACACCGGACAGCCACGCAGCCCACAAAGACGCCATCCGTAACCACCACCACCTCATCAAGTCCGCCAAGAGAATCTCCTTCAAAGACCGCCTCGACAACAACGCACACAACAGCAAGGAGCTTTTCAACATCGTGAAGGAACTCTCCAACCCCAGCTCCAACACCAACGACATCCCACCGTCGCAACCCCTGTGCGATTCCCTCGCCACCTTCTTCCACCGCAAGATCGCCGACATCCACGACAGCTTCAACACCCAGACAGCCCCAACTAAGATCGATGCACCAGACCCGCCGCACACCATCGACCACGATCCCCTGCCAGCCTGGGCCAGCGTGAACATCGAGGACACCATCAAGACCATGAGCACAATACACTCCGGCTCCCCGTCAGACCCTTTCCCGCACCACATCTTCAACAAAGCCAGCAGCTCCATCGCACCCCACCTGTGCAACATCATCAATCTCTCCTTCGAGACCGCGACCTTCCCAGAGAGCTGGAAACACGCAGAGATCAACGCCCTACTCAAAAAACCCAAGGCGGACCCGAGAGACCTCAAGAACTTCCGGCCCATCTCCCTGCTTCCGTTCCCAGCCAAGGTCATCGAGAAGATCGTCAACAAGCAGCTAACCCGATACCTCGAAGAAAACAGCATCCTGGACCCATCCCAATCGGGGTTCCGCAGCAACCACAGCACTGAGACTGCCCTCATCGCCGCCACCGACGACATCAGGATCCTGCTGGACAACGGTGAGACCGCAGCCCTCATCCTGCTGGACCTCTCCGCCGCCTTCGACACTGTCTGCCACCGCACTCTACGCGCACGCCTCCACGACGCAGGGATCCGAGACAAGGCCCTGGAATGGGCCACCTCCTTCCTCGCCGGCAGAACCCAGAGAGTCCGCCTCCCACCATTCCGATCCGAAGCCTCCGAGATCATCTGCGGCGTACCCCAGGGATCGTCCCTCAGCCCAACACTGTTCAACATCTACATGGCCCCGCTCGCACGCATCGCCAGACAGCACAACCTCAACATAATCTCCTACGCCGACGACACTCAACTGATCCTCTCCCTCACCAAGGACCCCCTCGCCGCCAAATCCAACCTCCATGAAGGGATGAAGGCCGTCGCCGATTGGATGAAGATCAGCCAACTAAAACTGAACACGGAGAAGACAGAGGTCCTCATCCTCGGCTCCAACCCCTCAGCCTGGGACGACTCCTGGTGGCCAACGACGCTGGGAGCAGCCCCAACACCCACCGACCACGCACGCAACCTGGGAGTCATCCTCGACTCAACGCTCTCCATGGCCAAGCAAGTCAACGCAGTCTCATCCTCCTGCTTCAACACCCTCCGCATGCTTCGCAAGATCTACAGGTGGATCCCGACAGACACGAGAAGAACAGTCACCCAGGCCCTCGTCAGCAGCAGACTCGACTATGGGAACGCCCTCTACGCGGGAGCCCCGGCCAAGCTCATCAAGCGACTGCAACGCATACAAAACGCCTCCGCACGCCTGATCCTCGATGTACCACGCCACAGCCACATCACCCCCCACCTGAGGAACCTGCACTGGCTCCCCGTCGACAGGAGAATCTCCTTCAAACTCCTCATCCACGCACACAAGGCACTCCACAAGACTGGCCCAGCCTACCTCAACAGACGACTCCTCTTCTACGTCCCCAACCACCAACTCCGCTCCGCCGACCTCTCCCTCGCCACCGTCCCTCGCATTCGAAGAACCACCACCGGCGGCAGATCCTTCTCCCACCTCGCCGCCAAGACCTGGTGTCATAGGGTTTCTGCACATACACAGAGCTATGCACAGGATAATAGGACCCCGGAATACAGTGGTTTGCCTACCATATACCGTAGCACCCAAAACCCCAACCCAACTAGCTTAGCATCCCATTAGTACCAAAGCACCAATGATTGGACAACCCAGAACACGGTATCTTTATCTCAGGACTCGCAGAAGCAAGAACACTCTTTCGTCACTCACTCGTACTTGTCCACAAGGTGCGTAGGAAGAGACACTGGATAGGTTAAAATGTTTATTCCAACTTACGTGCTCTAATGTACAGTACACGTGTCAGTACTAATAGCATAATGCATATGAATGATATAAGCAGCATGGTTACAATTCCATAGAATACAAACGGGAAAGCATTTCATAACTCAGTGGATAAATGTCTAAATAACATTACCACCCTCCCGTGCAGTAAGATAGTTTATTATAAAAATAGAAGACCTCTGGGCTTTGACTAGCGAACCCCCATACCTCAGTCTCTAGATGCAGAATTACATCAGCAGGACATCATAGCTCTTCTCACTGAAAAGGATTTCTCCAAGTGTGTCAAGCGCCAGTAAAAACCCCAGTATTAAAGGCACACAAAGTTTCATGTCATTTGCGCCTAATATTATGTCTGGGTGCGCGAGACTGGCCATATCAGGAAGAACCTAAATACATTGTTATGCGACCTTGTACATGTTGTGCAGTCTGAGCCCAAATCGAATAAGAGAAAAGGTGAAAGACAGAAAGTGCAGACAGCGCAAAAGAACTTGGCAAGAGCAAAGGGCGAGGGAGCCCTGGCTCAGTGTAACGTGCGCAAAGAAAAGCAGCATGGCAGCTAGTCCTAGGCCAACATAACAAGGCAGGCAACAAACCACAAGACACCCTCCCCTGGTCAGTCCGGCGTCCAAGACAGAGGGCAAACAAAAAAATATCCAGTAGAGCACAGGGAGCGCCCAAACGGTGAAAAACAAGTCAATCCATGAAAGTGTAAGTGCAGAAAAAAGCCATACCCTCCAAAAGGGCATCATTGGAATTGTCAAAAAACATAGATGCCATCCAATCCATGAGATCAAAAGAGCAGGAATGCTCCTCAGCAGAGGAGCATCCAAAAGCAATGCGGGACAACTTGCGTGATAAACGAAACAGCTTTGTTGTAGGAGATCCTGGGCAGCCGCCCAGATATCCCATTGCGCCAAAATCCCCAGTGCAGCCGCACGCGCCATACAGCCGGCAACGGAACAGTCCTGCTCATGGGCCTCTAAGGGACCCATCAACTGAACAAAATCCGGAACAGACAATGACGAATTGGAGAGGCAATAATCCAAGGTCCAGGTGAAAGGACAGCGGATGCAAGTCATTACAGGTTGCACGCAGAGTGAAATACGCAAAGCGAAAGGAAAGAGTATATGACACACTCAGTGTCGCCAATGGCAAGACACCAAAACCAGCCAAAAGGCGCTCACGAAGCAGCTGGAGGCGTTCTGGATCGAGCAGGTCCCATCGGGGAGCAGCCATTGCGCATAAAACAAATTAATAGCAGGACACCAGCCGCCAAAGCGATGATCAACGGGAAACCGCCAAAGACGCTGGAAAAAATAGAATGAATAAATGCCGGGATGACACCAAAAATAGTTTGGAAGGAGGACACCAAACCAGACCCCACGACCTTAAAAAAGTGTACCAGACCCTCAGTGTTAGATGCGTTAAAAATACGATGAATTAACTCCCCAAAATGTTGGGGAGATTAGTGTTCAAAAGGGCCTGTATTTCACTGTGGGTACTCGCCACCTGGAGAATGAATGTCTCCCGGGCGGACGTGAGCATAATTTCCTCGTTCAATAATAGTGCCTTTATTCTGCTCAGTCTATTGAAATCTGCCTCCATGGTAGGGATGGAAGGCCAAATAGAGATATCAACCTTGCCATGAGGGGAGGAAAAAGCACATTTTTGCAGCAGACAACCCTGTGCGAAACTGTTACAATGTAAGGAATGCCAGCCTGCAGGCCACAACAGTTTTCGTTATTTAAAAGTAAATAACTACCATTGGAAAGGAGAGTGAAAGTAGGAGAAATAACAGGAGCAGGAATACCTTTCAGCACACAAGCAAGATTAGGAGCGGAAACGCTACATGAGCCATGCAATTTAATGTGTTTACAAATAAGCGAATGACCCATAGTCGAGTCGCAGGACTCCCCGTGAGAAAGACTTCCTTGCCGTCCCGAAGGCATTTATACATGAAAGGCAAGGACCAGAGTTCATGCAGGAAAGCACTGCCCAAGGGCTGGTAACGGCCCACAGGATAATGTTTCATGCACGAGTCAAATTCAAACAAGGAAAAAGGTAAAGCGATAACCCCATGAACTAGCCACACAGCAGAATCGAGTTCCGCAACAGAGAACGGCAAAGGATCCATCTTTTCGATATGTAATAAAGTGTAAGTTGCATCTTTCATGGACATGAATTGCTGTTTGTCAGTTAAATTAAAAGGTAGAAACAAGGCAGAGGTGTTCAAAAAATGCCAAGGAACTTTACCTAACTTGAGCGTTTGTAAAGTCCATGCAAACTGCATAACTGAGCGCAATTGATTCTGACCATGATATAACACAGAAACATCATCTTGTACAATATCAACAACAGAGGACACAATATTCTCTAAAGTGTAAATGCGAGAAGACAGGGTATTAATACTATTGTCAACAACAGCAAGCACCTTTTCCAAATTTGCTTGATCTATTTCCCGAAGACGGGAAGCAGCTTCCATTTGTGATAGCTTCCAGAGTTCATTATATGTCTCATAAATGAATCTTTTAGGTCGGGGACCACGAGGTCCCAAAACAAAGTCGGACAGATCAATATTGCCTGAAAGGAGGGACAAATGTTGTTTAACAGAATCAAGGGACGAATGTTGCAGCCATTGTTTGCATAATTTACCAACAGAATATGTAGTGACAGTACGGGAAGCAGTAAATCTCGGATCAGGCCTATCCTGTGTGTAGCTAGTACCTGAGTCGTGAAAACGCATTTGACATGCATTAGATGATATAGGCCATACCAACCAGGGTGACAGGTCGATTTCGGAAACATTAAACGAATTATTCTGTAACAGAGCCTGTAGGGTCGCCAGGGACAAGTTAAGACGTGAGCTCTCATTGGGAAAACTCGACAGGGATGGAATTGAGGGCGTGTTTAATTGTTTAGTGGTAGCTAAGCCCCAACACGTAGTTTGATAGATGGAAGCATTTAGGAACATAATTTGGGTAGGGATGAGGCAAGCACGATGCAACGCCTCGGTTCCCTGTACCTGCCATGGCTTGGAGCCCCAAATGGATTTCAAATCTATTGTATCCTCCCAGTACTCATAACCACCCACTGCTAGGGCACTTAAAAAGGAACCCGAATAAAGCAATTTGGTGTGTGTTAACATAATTTTCTGAGTTGACGTGGTATTTAGTCTAAAATAATAGGATGCGGGGTTTGACCGATTAAAATCAGTAAAATAGGTAAACTTATTTCGAAGAGTTTGTGAGCTACCTGGCAAGGGGTTTGGACAATGTTCCCATTGGGTGTAGTTAACAGAACTACGCAGGGCACTTGGCTTATGGAGAAAATGATTACCCCAATGTTGGTAACAATACAAATCGGCATAATTCGCAGAATTCATATATAAATCTTCAGCATTAAAAGATGCATAATATTTTAAATCGGCAAACAATGCTTCAACGGCATGCACATCCCAATCATCAGAATGAATATTATTTTGTACTACATCACCCATTGAAACACGAAGGACATTAGGTACATTAATAATTTCCGTCGGACCATGGATTTGATAGTTCACTGCATCCCATACGATGCCATCAGCAACTGGAAAAGCTGAAATGTTCACAAATGTGTGGTCACGCTTCATGATGTGAGACGAGGAATGAGGAGCCAAAGTTCCAGAAACATAGTCTACAGCAGAGCGTTCAGGTAAATAGTGACCATTGATTAGTAGAAAAAAGACTGTGACAAAGCCAATGGACATGAACAGAAAAATCAAGAAAAGTACCAACCAGATGTATGTCCAGGGTGGAATCAAAAAATTGTCTCTAAACCAGGATACAAAAATACTGAACTTGGATGGGACTTTTGAAGAGGTGGAATCCGAATCAAAGGAATAACGAGTCGGGCCAAGTGGCGTTATTGGTTGATGTGCCACCGATTCAGATGCAGGATAAGTATACTCGTCCTCGTCGATATTGGTGGAGAGTTGGGGATCAATTGTAGTTTCAGGCAAATCAACCATCTCAATTACAGCATCATCGACCGTTCGTGTAGATGGGCCACGAACATATGTCCGATAAATGGCAGGACAAGAGACCGCTGGTGTGACACTATTCAGGATCGGCCAGGCGCTGTAGCCTGACATTTTCCACTGAGATGTATCTGTTCTCCTTGCGACCAGGAAGCGGTGGTAAAATGACTGTACGTGTTCCCTTCAAGCCCAGAACTGGAACCGGTGCACGAAAAGAGGGGCCGAATTCTTTTTGTTTTCAACCTTCTCTCGAACCAGTTCTCCAACCTTTGGAAGCCAGCCGGCTACCGGAATCTGCAACGCAGGATCTGTGGCTGAAGGCAAATGTGTAGTTGCAAGTTTGTCTCGGGCTTCTTGTAAG
This sequence comes from Calotriton arnoldi, assembly GCA_963921515.1. Lineage (NCBI taxonomy): Eukaryota > Metazoa > Chordata > Amphibia > Caudata > Salamandridae > Calotriton > Calotriton arnoldi. The sequence goes on from CAWUFW010014757.1 coordinate 193,476, forward strand.
TCCTGTAACATAGCAGAATGGTTATCTACATCAAACTTGGCGGATTGCGCCGCGATGTCTGGACCCTCAAGGTCAGGCACAAACATTCTTATGCCAAAGAGCATTTCGTATGGGGTCCGCCCACCCAGAGGTCTTCTAGGGAGATTATTAAGTGCACGTTGAACGGTATACAAGTGTGCCAGCCAGTTCCTGCCAGTACCTATAACTCTAGCTGTTAAGGATTGCTTTAAGTCACGGTTCATTCGTTCAACAATAGAGTTGCCCTCAGGCCTATACGGAGACGAAAATTTCACCCGCACCCCAAGCGAAGCCATTGCATCCTTGTAAGCCCTAGAGGCAAACGCTGGACCTTGGTCCGAATGGAAGGTGCCGCATGCGAAAATTCCCACAAAGACACGCAAATCCCTGATTACATTTCGAGCGTCAGCACTACGTTGTGGCCAGACCCAGAGGAACCGTGTGCACGAGTCCACTGCTACTAAGATGTATTTATAGGCAGTGTCTGATGAGAATGGACCGCAGTGATCCAAGTAAACACACCCAAAGGGTCTGTTAGCAATGCAGAGCGGGGTCTGTGGAGGGCGTGTTACCGTGGAAGGCTTAATCTGTTGACAAACGTCGCAGGAAAGCACAAAAACACGGGTGTCTTTATACAATCCACGCCACCAATAACGCTGCTGCAAGATGGAAACTGTAGCTGACACACCTGCATGAGCAGAAGCCATGCCTTCGTGTGCAGCTGATATCAAGGCACTCCTGCGGTCCGCGTTGGGGATCAGCCGATCTCCAACGTCAGGTATTGTTACATAAGGAACCTGTTCGGGACTTAACTTGTAAGAATACTTGGAAGGAAAACCTGTAGGGTAATTAACACCTTCCTTTGTTGCAGCAATAGCTGCTAGAATAACAGAGTCAATTTTAGACATGGACCTGGTAACCGCTGCTACTGAACACGTGACTACTGCCGAACGGGCAGCTTCATCTGCCAGATCGTTACCAATAGCGTGTGCGCCCACCCGCTGATGGCCTAAGGTGTGAACCACCTGTGTGAGGGGCAGACGTTGTTGCAATTCTGCCACTCGAACCCAAAGCATTTTATGCTTAATTGTGCTCCCTTTTGCGTCCTTGTAGTCATTTTTCGACCAGAAAAACAGATTGTCATTGTAAGATTGTACACAGTAGAAGGAATCACATACAATAAGAGTGGTCTCATCCTGAGAAGCGAACTCAAGCGCAAGTAGCAATGCATGCAGCTCGGCCAATTGTGCGGTACTATCTCCAAGTGTGCGAGTATGCACTACAGAGGATTTGAACGTTCCATTTACAAAGGAACCCGCAACAATAGCACATGCAGCTGAATAAGCGTGCTTGGACCCAGTGGCCGGTTGCGCCGAACCATCTGTGTAGATCACACATTTGTAATCCTCAAGCGGTAGTAAAAACAAAGGAGGAGGATGAACGAATTCATACTGCAAAAACTCCTGAGTCTGAAGAGAAGAATCAAAAACAAAAGTGACGTCCGAAGATGTCAAGGATGTAGCCCATTGTATCCAACGGGGATGCATTGCTTTTGAGTTCGGTACACTTGCCTTTGTTACTGCCTCTAGGGCAGGACAGGGTGTCACCACTAGAATCCGCTTTCCCTGTGCCAGTGCGCGTTCTTTTAGAATCGCCATTTGCACTGCAGTTAGAACTTTTTCGACAGATGTAAAGCGCAATTCAGCGGAAGTGTACAGATGCGACTTGTATGCGATGGGTACTGTATCACCTTCATTAAAGGTTAAGTATGTGAATCCCACCGCCCCGGAATTATTCTAATCACCAGGTTTGTGTGGTTATCACGAGTCAAAAGATATTTAGACTCCAAAGGTCTGTCTGCAAAGACTGCAGAATCGAGGTATGCTCAGGCAGCCAACAAGACCTTGAATAAGTAGGTTGTATCAAAGCATACAAAGGCTTGATACGCTGGGCATATTCGGGAATGTAAGTACGCCCGAAATTCAGGAAACCCAGCAAAGACTGAAGTTTCTTCAGAGTATTTGGGAGGCACAAATGTGCACATTTTTCCAAGAAATGGGGGCTAAGCCCTTACCTTCGTTATTGAGCTCATAGCCCAAGAACAGAACGGTAAATTCAGCAATGTGTGACTTAGCAAAGTTAAATTTGTAACCCTGCTCCGCAAATTCAAGAATAATGCGGTCCACACGGGACAGATGCTGATATAACTCGTCGTCTGTCAGATAGATGTCATCTACGTACGAACATGCGTCTTGATCAATGTCATTTAACAAAGAAACAACACGGGCGGCGAATATACCCGGACTATTTTTGTAGCCCATGGGTAAACGCCGGAACTGGAATAATTTACCACCGGAAGTGAATGCGGTCCATTGACCACTCTCCGGGGCTAGGTTGTGCGTGTAGAAACCGTTTGAAAGGTCAAGTGTCGTTTTGTATTTTTACGAACAAGACTGTCTACAAGCGCAGAACTGTGTGTATTCTGTACCGCAAAGTTCCGACAATGGGAATTTAAATGCCGGTAATCCAAAACTAAGCGGTACGATCCATCGGGTTTAGAAACCACGAAAAGGGATTGTTCATAGGTGATACGCATGGTTCGATTACTCCCTGATATTCCAACTGTGTCAGAATTTCGGAGACGGGGCCTTTTGCCTGCCGTTTGATGGGATATTGGGGTTGTGGCTGCGGTAGTGACCGCAAAGGTATTGCATGAGGAGGTGATTCTTCATCCCATCCCACATGGTTGCGGTATAACGCTGGTGCCAGGTACACAGCCCACTCAGCTGCGAGTGCTTCAGCTTTGTCTTTTGGGACATGCCGTGAAAAGCTTGGAAGGATTACCTCCTCTCCTTTATGTGCAGCTAAAACGAATGGGGGTGGCCAATCCACCTCTGCTAACAAAATGTCATATGAAGAGGTTAGATTTTCCCAAAAATCCCTTTTATTTCACGCGGTATGTCACCTTCAATTTGGATGACTATGTTGTAAAGTCTGTCAGGGGGTGCCACTCTCGTGTCAGCTGTCTCTACAGTAACGAATGTTTCAGTTGCTGTCGCCTCCATATGAGGACGTAGCGCCTCCCGCACTATGGTAACTTCCGCGGCGCTGTCTAGGAGGGTCACTGCCCACGTCCAATTCTGGAGTCTCGTTCTCACGGTCTGTGGCATATTTCGCTGTTACAGCGGCAACTTTTTCTTTTGAAATTGCGGTCGAGAAAGGTGAAAGTCTTCTGCTTTCCCTCTGACTTGTTGTCGAGGTTGGTCTCGCTCCTGGGGAGCCTCTCGGCCCCTTCCTCTATCTTGCCGTCCTCCTCCACCAGCCTGTGACGACGTCTGGGCCTGTGAAGAACGAGGAGAACGCGTATCAGAGCTCTGAAACCTTTCTGGTGATTTAATTCTCGACCTATCACGTAAATCATAAGTACGTTCAGAAGAAACCGAAACTGGGGAAGCGCCTCTCGACCCCGGCTTCTTTTGTTGCTTACCCTGTTTTTTCTGTCTCCAACTCTTTTTAGTGAAGACTGGTCTATCATCTTTCTCAGATGTACTTTTTGTTTGTGTAATTTGTGGTTGCGATTGAGTTTGCATTTTTACAAAAGGCTTGTTGCCTAGGCTATTTCTTCCAATTGTTTTATAAGCCCGGGCTATAATTTTCGGTAATTCGCGGGGCCTGTCCAACTCTGGGACCAAAGCCAAAGCATTCGCTACTTGAAAGTTCATAGCATCGCCCTTGACATTTCCAAGGATCAGTTCAGCTACTACATCAAACACTCCCACTAGTCTCATCCCTAATTCCACAGCCGCTTCAGGGCCATGTTCGTCCTGTACTTTTTTAATTACAGAGGGTAGAACCGTCATGGAAGGAGTACCAAAACATTTTGAATAAACTGCTGCGAATACCTTACCCCAGTTTTCACATGATGTCAAATCGGGGATTAAGTCTTTTGGCAAACTTATCGTAAGGATGCGATGTTTATCCACTGGGGACGTATGTGGAAACACCGCTTCTATCTGATCGAACTTTTCGGCAAGCCAGTAAGGATAATCGTCCTTACTTTGTGGACGTTTGCCCATCACAGAATTTACCATGACAGGACTTATGGTCACTCCAGCTGCAACAGCTGGTTGGCCAGCGACTACAGGGGCAGCTCCATGTAGGCTACCTGTAACGTATGTCACTAAGGCTCGATGCACTCGCACCAGTTCGGTATGCATAGTGCGCAGTTCCGCAATCGGTAATGCCAGATAATTTGGATGCGGGGTATACCCGGCCAATACAGGCCAAGTGGCCCCCTGAATTGATAAGGGGCCTAAACGAACTGCGGTAGTTGGTTGTGGGAGGGCGCCATTAAACCAAACACGGTGCTGCCAAGCCGTGAGAGGCACTTCAAGATTAGTATAGGGTCGATAGGCAGCAGGAATAGCGGTGAGTTTATATTCATGAAACAGCTTATCACCTGCATCCACCGCCTCAAAAGTGATCCAAGTGTAAAACACTTCAAAGTGATAAGCCGGATCGGCTTGAACCACAAAGACCAACTCGACCCCAGCATCGGGCACTCCGTATACACCTAGGTGTTCTCGGAGTGGTCCTCGGCTATGTGCAGTTATCGCCACACCAGCCATAACTAAACAATTGTATTCGACAACCTAACAGGGAGCACAAAATGGGTTATTTATGTAACCTTTTTTAATAACTTCAAACTTGAAAGAACCTATAAAACGTTCAATATAGGAGGTATCACCGTCACTTACGCCTCCGGAAGCGTACGTGAGGGTTTTGTGGACAAGCACAAGTACTACTCAAGCGTCTCGCAGATAAGCAGCCCCACGGTAGTCGCGCCATGTCATAGGGTTTCTGCACATACACAGAGCTATGCACAGGATAATAGGACCCCGGAATACAGTGGTTTGCCTACCATATACCGTAGCACCCAAAACCCCAACCCAACTAGCTTAGCATCCCATTAGTACCAAAGCACCAATGATTGGACAACCCAGAACACGGTATCTTTATCTCAGGACTCGCAGAAGCAAGAACACTCTTTCGTCACTCACTCGTACTTATCCACAAGGTGCGTAGGAAGAGACACTGGATAGGTTAAAATGTTTATTCCAACTTACGTGCTCTAATGTACAGTACACGTGTCAGTACTAATAGCATAATGCATATGAATAATATAAGCAGCATGGTTACAATTCCATAGAATACAAACGGGGAAAGCATTTCATAACTCAGTGGATAAATGTCTAAATAACATTACCACCCTCCCCGTGCAGTAAGATAGTTTATTATAAAAATAGAAGACCTCTGGGCTTTGACTAGCGAACCCCCATACCTCAGTCTCTAGATGCAGAATTACATCAGCAGGACATCATAGCTCTTCTCACTGAAAAGGATTTCTCCAAGTGTGTCAAGCGCCAGTAAAAACCCCAGTATTAAAGGCACACAAAGTTTCATGTCATTTGCGCCTAATATTATGTCTGGGTGCGCGAGACTGGCCATATCAGGAAGAACCGAAATACATTGTTATGCGACCTTGTACATGTTGTGCAGTCTGAGCCCAAATCGAACAAGAGAAAAGGTGAAAGACAGAAAGTGCAGACAGCGCAAAAGAACTTGGCAAGAGCAAAGGGCGAGGGAGCCCTGGCTCAGTGTAACGTGCGCAAAGAAAAGCAGCATGGCAGCTAGTCCTAGGCCAACATAACAAGGCAGGCAACAAACCACAAGACACTGGAACACCCTTCCACTAAGCCTACGACAGACCCAAGACCTGCTGACCTTCAGGAGGCTACTCAAGACCTGGTTGTTCGACCAGTAGCAGCACCCCCCCCCCTTTTTTCTCCCCCAGCGCCTTGAGACCCTCGCGGGTAAGTAGTGCGCTTTACAAATTCTGTGATTGATTGATTGATTGATTAGAGCCCCACCGTAAACTGAAGATCTAAAAAAGGCACTGATGCAGCAAGCATTGACCGTGCAATAGTGTTTGTTTGTTTTTTGTACTTTTACCGACTGTGCTGCTGCGCGATGTGAAGCGCAATGTTTTAAACCAGCAAGGGTGATTTGGGGCTGGCAAACAATGCGAATGAGGAGGGTAGGGAGCAAAGAGTGTGCAGTGGGAGGAGGACGGTGGGGTAGGGTAAGAGAAAGCCAGGGGTAGTGTGATAAAAAGATCAGATGGCAGGAGGAGAAGGGAAATGGTATTTTAAAAAGAATGGATGCCTGCATTAAAAGTGCATTTTTTTTAGCTGTAGCAAAGGGTGCGGGCTCACCAAGACCGCTTCTGTTTCTACAACCCTCAAATAAGTTTGCAGACAGCGTTGCACAGAGGCTACTTGGGCTTGGACTTTGAAGTTGAGTTGAACTGAATTGTGTGGTGTGAAAATGTGTGGCAACAAGTGGATGTGTATTGAGTATAATTATGTGTTATGGTATGAAGTACATTTATGTGGAGTGTGTAGTGGAATTATGTGTAGTGTGAATGTGTGTCGTGTAGTAGAATTATGCAGAATGGTATTGTGTGTTATGAAGTCTCGTGTAGTGTAATTGCATCATGTGGTGTTTTGTTTTTTTAGGCTGTAATAATAAAATTGTGGTGTGGTTTAAATGTATGTGGTGTGTTGAGGAGTTGTGTGGTGTTTTGTAAAAATGTGTGTTGTGTAGTGAAATTGTGTGTTGTGGAATGTATGTGATTTTTTATTTAATTTTGTGTAGTTTAATTGTGTGGTGCTGAAATATGTGAAAGCGTGTGGAAATATATTGAGTGGAATAATGAGTTTTTTATGTTGAGTGTTGGTATGTGTAAAATAGTGGATGTATGGCGAGTGCATTTCTACGGTATGAACTTGATTGTAATTTTGTGGACAGGATTTTTGTTGTGCTGTGTGTTATGTACTATGAATTTAAATCTGTGTGTGTGCTGTGGTGTGGAATTGTGTGTATGTTTTTGGCATTATGTGGTATGATGTGGAGTGCAAGTTTGTCGCGGTGTGGTTTGTATGTAGTGTGTTGTGGATTTATGTGGTGTTTAGTGGGAATTTATGTTGTGCATTGAAAGTATGTGTTGTGGAATGAAATTGTGTGATGGAACTGTGTGGTGTGGAAATGTGTCGTAGCAAGTGAAATAGCCTCAGGGACAGCGGTTTGAGAGCAGCAATGAGATAATTGAGAGGGTGAGTTAGTTATGAGAGATAAGGTATAGCTAGAAAATAGAGAGAAAAGAGTGAAAGAGAGTGAAATGTAAAGCTGTTTGGGTATATTAGTGAAAGCAAACATTTTGTGAGAAAAATAAGGTATATAGTGCGAATGAACGAGAGAAAGAAAAAGATGGGATAAAGGGATAGTTGCAGAGATATGTTGAGAAATTAGTGGGTTAGTGAAGAGAGAGAGAGAAGGTATGGAGAGGCAAGATAGAGAGGTAGTGAGATTTATTTTTGTGGGACAACCAGTGGACGTTAGATACAGCTGGTTTTTTTTTACCAGTATGATAGAAGCGCTCTTATAATTATATACATTTAAAATGTAAAAATGCCCATACACTTTATTTTTCAAATATTAAAGGGGCATTTGTAGAGCAAGTACTACTAGAGATGCTAATTATCCCATTGGAAACCAGTTTGAATCATAAACTCAGCTAAACACTATTATGTTCAAATCAGTTTTCTTTCCATAAACCTAAAAAGTGGGAAATGTGTTACATTGTTGCTGACAATGTCATTTAAGTCTTGGCGTCACTGTAGCATATATTAATTTTGCGTAAATCACACAGTTTAATCCATATTAACTGTGAAGATTTTAGGGACTATTAAATTGTAATATAAAATCTCTTGCAATAGAAAAAAAGGCAGACAGCTTCTAACAGTATGGTAATACTACAAGGTAATAAAAATTACGTATCTCTACATACTGTTAGGAGCTGTTTGTCTTTTTTTTTATGTGGGAAGAGTTTTGTAACATAGTTTCACAGTTCGTGAAGTCTTTACATTGTATGTGACTTAAATTGTGTGATTTGAACAAGATCACTATATGTTGGGGTGAAGCGAAGACTGAAGTGACCTTGTCAGCAACAATGAACCATACTTTCTTATTTTTAGATACCTGGAGAAAAAAGTGATTTAATCTCAATAACAGGATGTTGGGTTGAGGTAGTGATTGTAAACTGGTTTTCTGTGTTATAAATACAGCTTTAGTCTTATTTGCTCTACAAAAGTCCCTTTAATGTTTTAAACAGAAAGTGTAGGTTGCTATTTGATATGGGCATTTTTAAAGACTTTAACAAACGAAAATAAAAGTGGTATGGGGAAGCTGGATTACTAGTTGTTTGGCCCTGTGCCAGTCAAGGTCCTTATTATCATGCTTACTGTATATATTGAAAGCGTTTATTTTTATAAAGAGGTATGTACAGTGAACTTGATAGGAAGGAATTTGAGTATTGTATGTAAACATGTAGTGCATGAACCACGAACACAGTAATTGTGTTCAAAATATTTCTTATGTGCTAATTGTTTTCTGGTGAGGAAACGGGACAACATTTTTTTTATTTGACTCATCTTGCAGCCTCCAGAGCTTCCTGTCCATCGCCTTTAGACGACTGCCTTGCAGACTGAAATGAGGGATATTCAATGCGACAACGGTTAACTGTTCATCATATGGTGAGCGAGAAGTAGTGGCAGGAACGAGAAACCTGCCTGCCCGGGTCTCATCACTGGCTCTGTGTGCGCCTCAAGACTAAACTGCTTGGGTTTTCTGCCGAGCCGAGTGCCGCAGTTTACCCCATCCGTTTACCCTTGGCACTAGTTCTCAGATCAGGACCTGGCCTATAGCATGTGCGAGCTGGGCCTAGGCCCAATGGCGCCAATATTCCAAGGGGCGCACAGAGCTGAGTGCATTAAGCTAATGCCAGCAGCAGCACCACTGTCTTCTTCCTCCAGCCGCGTCCGTGTCCCTGCATCCTCGTTTCTCTCCGATTTGCCATCAAGTGATGTTAATCCTTCATTATTATACTATGGGCAATGTTTTAACACCCCATTGCCCCCTTCCTTGCCGCCCCTCACTGGTTCACCCCTGCTGACACACACCAACAATGTGAGGCAGCTCCGCTGTGGGTGATTTGGGCGAGCTCGGGGAGGTCCGGAGACGCTTGTGTTCTGGGGCCAGTCCCTCCTCATCCGGTACTGACCAAACGCAATAGGGCCCTCTGCTGCCTCATTTCATTTCTTAGCATCAGCAAGGGCGCCAGATTTCTCTCCGCCCAGGGCGCTATCTTAACAAAAGCCGGCTCTGTCTCAGATACAGAACAAGGAGAATTAGACTTTACGGGAACTGGCGTCAGACTTGAATGTACCAGTGGTGCCGGTGAAATACTGGTCTGGTGGCATGTTAATTGTTGTGTACATTGCTCGCGCTGCTGTACTCGACTCCATCCCTGGCTCTCTCTCGGTAACCAGGCAACTGGTTCATGGGTCGGCAGCATGTGCAGGGAAAAACACACGCACACGGGGCAGGGGGCGCTCTTGCGTTAAGAACGCCCACTCTCTGCTTTCTCAGAATCTGCGCTCTATGAATGGACGGGGACGCAGGAGCTCGCTGCCCATGAAGTCTCAGCATAATAGCGGCACCGGCTACTGACTCAGGGAAAAGAATGTTCCCGGCAGAGGGGCGCATAACGCACGCAGTTTGTTCGATCAACCCCCGGCTGGTGCATGAATTAATCAATGCGTAAAGATGATCCGGGGAGAACAGAGCCCGCGGCGCGGCTGAGTCACTACCGCCCCCACGCTTTGCTGTCATCAAAACAGTCTGTTTTCAAATATTCGGAGAGGACATCTTGTGCCAAACTCAAGTGCATGTGAAATAAACATAAACAAGTCTGCTGGAGGGAATAGGCGCCAATATAAACCAGTGGTGCGCGCGCACCACAGAGGAGCGGGGGGGGAAGGGAGCGCGGCAGCGAGGCGAACGCACGCTGCTGCGCGTGCTAGACACCGGTGGGAATGGGCGCGGCAAAGGCGGGACATGCGCCCGCCTTTGCCCAATTGCGTGCTGTCTTTCTTATAAAGACGCACGCAAAGCCCAATAGCCGGGGGAAAAAAGAATCGCACACGCACGAGCGTGTGCGATTGCTAGGTCAGTTTCAAAACCCCATACAAGAGGTCTCACGCTGGCCGAGCAGTGCTAAGCACTGCAATGCTAGGCGCGAGACCTAAAAATGTGTTAACATATTTTGATTGTATTAAAAATTATAGTTAGGAATCCAAATCATTGTTCGTGTAGGCAGGGCATCATGGCCTGTGTGTGAATGCCACAAGATTTCTGAAAACTACCAACCTGCCAGATGTAAATTCAAATTGGTAGGTTACATATGATTTCTACCAGCCCTACTGGCAGTTCGTTAGTCAGTAAACTTCCCTATTTTTTTTCTGCTGGTTTCATACACTCGGTTGTTGCACAGTGATTCTCATGGTTCATTCTGGAACCCCTGTATAGTGGTACGGGGCCCCCAGTATAGTTAAATAAATGTTTTCCAGGGCACAAGTCGGGGGTACACGCAGGTACACGGCGTCCACCCACTATTTTCACAGAGTGGACGCCGCCCCCCCTGCCAAGGCGTTGGGCCCACAGAAATACGCTGAACTTGTCCCGGTGTAATTTTCAGACACGGGACATGTTCAGCCACGCCTGAACGTTGTCTGCTCAGGGTTTAAAAAAATAAATGTATTAGTTGAGGCCCAGATTTTGCGCCTGGATTGCGCCACTTTTTTTGCACAACCCAGACGCCGAATCTCATTTGTTAAATCTCATAATACGCTTAAATGTACTCATGATATACCTGATAAACATATGTGTGATGTCTTAATATCTGATGTCACTTCTTGTGATGTCACTTCCAGTGAGGTCACTTCCTGTACTGTCACGTGCGATGTCACGTGTCGTGACATCACGCGCTGTGATGGTACGCGTCATGATTTCACTTGTATACTGCCTAACCTGGTTAGTCCCCCACTTCTTTTTTTAGGACTTGTGCCCTGATGGTTGCGGAATTAACATCCCTGTATCCAGGGACCTAGTAATGAGGTCCAAAGGCAAAAACTCACCTGGATGCAGTAAAACACATTTGCAACAGCTCAAATGGAATTTCCTCTATAAAATTTTCAAAGATAGGTAAGGAATAAGATTTTATCTTATGTTTAAACAAAACCTAGAAATTCACTGATAAAAAAGGGTGACTTGAAGTTATAGTTAGGCATCTAATAATATATAAAACAAACTTTAAAAAAAAAAAAAACTCTGGATTTCACCAGTAATAGTTTAGTGAGCTAACTATAACTTGTGCCCCCTCCATGCACTTTCCCTCGAAGTAGTTTCTTTTTAGTGTGGGAGTTGCAAGGGTCAAAAATGAATGCAATTGGGGTTTTACAATGCCATGGTCTTTGGTAACAACTCCAACCACGGACAAGTGAGATTGGAACCTTGTAGTGAACCTCACCCCTTTTGCTTTCTCTAAGGAAGAACAGGCTGTTTTGAATATGGGCCTAGGCTTTGTCATATATTAACGAATATGAGACACTAGTCTAAGTTACTTTTAGGGCAACGGAGAAATATGAACGTGCAAACACCTATGGGACCAGATTTCAGGCGCTGGATTTGGGAGATGAAAAATAAATACATTTCCCATCATTTTAAGTGGCGTGCATGCAGTATGATGCACGCATACGGGATGATGTAGCAGCATGCACAGGATCCGCAATTGCACTAAATTCTTGAAAAACATGCGTAGTGTAGCCTTGCGTCTGTCCTTTTAAGGGGTGACATTAGATATCCTTTGGGTAAGCATAGCTATAACATTGCTTCACAGCATGCTCCACGAGTGATTTATAAGTGTGAAATAATTCACTAGGTACGTTCACAATGAGTTATCGGTTCTGGGCATGTTATTTTGCATGTTAAGCAGCAGTGTGTCCGTCCATCAACTACTAAAAATTAGGGGTGGGCGGAACTCGCAGAGTTTCACTCCACGTAATTCATGGAGTTACCTAAAAACACAGCGAGATTCCATGGAGTTCCGCAAGTGGCGGAACTTAGGCACAGCACACTGTTCGCGCTGATTTTTAGCACCAGGAGCTTAGTGGTGTGAAATCAGAGCAAACAGCACCACGTGGCACGCCATAGGGCGCTGCTACTTTGCTGCTGCTCAAGCAGGTTTTCTACTCGAGAGGCAGGTTTCTCACCTCGAGTGGCAGCTCTCTCAATGCAAACGATAGCGTCCTACTACAACCGCTCTGGATGAGAAATCTCGCTGCAAGGCATTCTAGCACTCCAAAATCGTGCTAGGGGACGTAAATTCTCACTCATGCTCACCAACTTAACGTTGGCGAGCTGCGCACGAGGAAAAACTCGCCACATAGCGGTTGGCAGAGTTTTGCCGGAACTCCGTGCTTCAAGTGGAGCGCGGTGTGGGCAAAACACTGCGAACTCCGCCGGCGGAGCGGAATGTTCCACCCATCCCATCTAAAAATTTGTGAAAAGGCTTGGGTTTTATGTTTGTAATACTGCATGTAAACTGCACTCTTCATTTGTTGATCTCTCTTCCCTCTCTGAAAAACAGGCATTAATATATGCTCCAATGACAGGTAAGTAAGCCTGCGTATTTTTATGTTGTTCGTCTGGTCTTGTCTTCGAGATCAGTGACTGGTAGGACTAGGGATACGGGACATAGTGACAAATAGAGAGTGAGGTACTAGTATTAGTCCTAATGAAAGCCCGGTGGCCGAGTGGCTGCAGACCGAGGGCTTAAACATGCCGACATTAATGAGGGTGTAGGGACATTATACCCAAGCTATAATACTCATGCAGTTTTTTAACCATACCAGGGACACCTTAAAATGAAGGGATGCTGGGGTGCACCCTAGGTATTTTTATCTTAAAATTTCTAGATATCCATCAGAGGAAATATCTTGAGTGCTCCCTGAAATACGGCAGCCCAGATCCTGGTTTATAAGGACCAGGACAAGACCCGATGATGAAGCATGACACCAATAGGGTGCGTGAGGGTACAAATAAAACCCGCTAGGCAATTTGGAACTAAGGTGAGCAGGAAGTATCCTGGGTTTTTTCCCATAAATAAGGGTGCTTTGTGGTTGTCATATAGCTCTAAGGAGGCGGTATACATTTTGATTTAAAAGAAACCTCCCACTCCTTCTAGGGAATGTTTATTAACAGTCCTTCGACATTGTGTATATGATGGTAAAGAGTGTTCATGCAGTGCTGTGGATATTTTCTGTGTAAACTCGAAATTTATAAAGTGAAGATCTTTTATTTCCAAAAGTTCAGCGAGGTATCTAATGCATTATACATTGTTTTTCAAATGTACAGTCTATGGGTGACTCACTTACACAGCGTTCAAGTAGCAGTATGATTGCATTGTTAAAATTGTGCTCCCCAGGAGCGGCCCATGCAGGTAAGAGCAGTGAGGCGGTGGGGCCGGGTTGGGAGGGGATTCTACAGACGACCACGAGGGAAAATTAAATAAATAATTCATTTTCCCTCGTTGTCGTCTGTCAAAATCCCCCCCACCAGTCCCCACCGCGACACCGCTCTTACCTGCACGGGCCACTGCTGTGCACACCATTCTGTCTGCACATTTCAGGAATATGTATAAGGTAGTTTTATATGCTATGGAGGGTTGTCTATAGGTCCTGGTAATGCATGCCTTATAATTGGCTAATGTATAGAAGTGAAGCCATTCTCTTAAAATTTTATGTCAGATGATCTTGCTCCTAACTTCAGTCGATTTTAACGCGACGAAATGTAATATGTGTTTTAATATTGTCGTTTATTGCAATGGTTTTCAGTAAACCAGCAATTTATCAATAAACTTACTATGTCAGATGAGGTATTTAACAAGCACACCTCATTAAGGTACATAATAACCAAACACTGTTTTTGAAAGGTATTCTAGGTTTAATAAGTTGCTGATCTCATTAATGTCTACAGAATCATTACAACTTTTACATACCTCAACAGCAGTAAAAGAAGAACATAATATCTACTTAATGTGGGTGACTTCACAGATATGCTACATATTCTGCTTGTTCAGCTCATTGCAAAGGATACACCAATTATTACTACAGATGTAATGAAATATTGGGTATATGTGTATCTTGCAGAATACCTGCCAGTATGAAAAGCTTATAGCAAACTGTCATATCAGTTGGATGATGTCATCAGTGATGTCATCAATGATGTCAATGGAGATGTCATCAGTGATGTCATTAATATTATAATTTAACACGTCATGAGTAATGTAATATGTGAGGTCATAAGCAGCTCATGGCAGGGGCCAAAGGTATAGTTAGCTCAGTAAACTGTAAATGTAACTGGTGAATTTCAGTGTTTTTTGTTTTTTAAACATTAGTTTTTAAATCATTACAACACCTACCTATAAGGTCACTTCAACCTTTGTTTTTCCAGTAAATGTCTAGGGTTTTTTAAAAGTAAGCTGAAATCTTATTACAATACCTAACTGTAATGTCTCTTTAACCTTTGTTTTTTACAGTGAATTTCTAGTGTTTTTTTAACGTAAAGTAAGGCCTTATTACCATACCTAATTATAACGTCACTTTATCCTTTTGATCTTAAAGTGAATTTTTTTTTTAATCATATTCACCCAATTTCCTCACTGAGCACATCTTTATTTATAGTTACTTGAGATAACTCTTACTGGTGAATTTCAGTGGTTTTGTTACTTTAAAATGGTATGTTTTAAGTGACATTTTTACCTAACTATAACATCCCTTTTACCTTTGTTTTTTCAATGAATTTTTAAGGTTTTGAAAAATATAAATTAAGATATAATTACAGTTCCTAACTACAACGTCACTTTAACCTTTGTTTTTCTGTGAATTTCTATGATATTTTGAACATAAAGTAACATTTTATTACCATACACAAAGTCAACCCCCTGCTGCGCACAACCAAAGGCTGTCTGTGACTGGGTGTTGGCCGCATCCCCAGGTATTGCATACAACCCTCAGATGGTCCCAGGGAACAGCCAAACCCCTTGACGTGCACGGCCTTCTGGCATACTTAGCGTGCACAGGTTACCGGCCGCACTTAGACAGTCTTACTGACTTTGTCAGAGTCACAACTTGCACTCACCATGCACTGCTTCTGACCACGCATATTACATCACTCATGACATGTTCTATCACATCATTAATGACATCGCTTATCACATCTGAAATGACATCATTGATGACAACACTGTGCATGGCGGGGGCGAAAGCTATAGTTCCTTCAGTTAATTATAACTGGTGTATTAGAGTGTTTTTTTTTAGTTTAAAATGTGAAGTTTTATCTGACATTTTCACCTAACTATAACATCACTTTATCCTTTGTTTATATTGTGTATATTTGGGTATATATATGTGCAAAAAAAATACTGGGTGCTCCCTTGTGCCTGGACAAAGCTAAACCTCTCTGAAGAGCTATAGCGAAACACGTGTCAGGGATTGCTTGTATTCCTTCCAGGTTGGCTTGGATGGTATTTTACCAATGCAAAGCTGTAATACTGTGCCTGGAGCGGTAAAAGGCTTTTGTCATTTTACAGCTCGGCATGGATAGCACTGTGCTAATCCTATACTTAAAGGCTTTGCTGTAGAAATGGCAAGAGACTTTGTCCCTTTTCTATCTATCTTTGATAGAAAAGCAGACATTTGAGGTGATCAAATTCAGAGTGTCGCTGGTGTTGTAGGGTGCTCTATACAGGAGCTGCTCTCCACCTAAACTTGGGAACTACACAGAGTTCTCTGTTTTTTATTTTTTTTTGCATAATTTATGCGGTACTCTATGCCTGAATTGGTATTGTTTTTATATATATCAGTTATGATGTACGCACTTGTGTAATCAAAAGACATCAATTACATGCCGGCCGTAGGACAATACAAAGGATGTATAATCTGCTTTTTGTGTTAAGGATAAATCATCCAATGGGAGTGAGTGGGGTCGTATTTAAACGTATCACATGACGTTTGGTGCAGTACCAGTGTTGAAAAAGGCAGTCACCGCAATGCGTCCAACTGGTAATTAAAGGATTGTGCAGTAACCTGCAGAGTGCTCTGGTTTCTTTTTGAAGCGTTGGTGCATTAAATATTGACATGCGGCCATTTGCACGGACTGAGGCACCCGTTCAATGGAGTTTGGCAGTTTTTAAATGGCATTGGATGATAGATTGATTCAAACTGCCAGAACCGCTGCAGCCATGGATACTTACCCGCCTAAATGGGACATTACCAAATGGAAAGGCGAGGGCTACTACAACTGTCTCCTTCGGGTTTGTATACCAAAGTTGGCGAGTGCGGCAACGAGGGGCACATATTCCAAAAAACATCGCAAGAAAGACCTCTCCCTATTGAACACAGGATATGTTTACGCCTGGCATTTTATGAGGTGGGTGTATTGTGCGGCTTGAACCCACTTGAGAAATTATACTGAAGTTATGATGTATGCACTTGTGTCATCAAAAGACATCAATTACATGTTGGCCGTAGGACAATACAAAAGGGTGTATAATCTGCTTTTTGTGTTAAGGATAAATCATCCAATTGGAGTAAGTGGGGTCGTATTTAAACCTATCACATGACCTTTGGCACAGTACCAGTGTTGAAAAAGGCAGTTATCACCAAATCAGGTCCAACTGGTAATTAAAGGATTGTGCAGTAACCCGCAAAGTGCTCCGGTTTCTTTTTGAAGCGTTGGTGGATTAAATATTGACGTGCGGCCATTTGCACGGATGGAGGCATCCGTTAAATGGAGTTCGGCAGTTTTTAAATGGCATTCAGCAGTTTTGAAATGGCATTGGGTGATATATTGATTCAAACTGCCAGAACCGCTTCAGCCATGGATACTTAACCCGCCTAAATGGGACATTACCAAATGGAAAGGCGAGAGCTACTACAACCGTCGCCTTCGGGCTTGTATACCAAAGTTGGCGAGTGCGGCAACGAGGGGCGCATATTCCAAGAAATATCGCAAGAAAGACCACTCCCTATTGAACACAGGATATGTATACGGCTGGCATTTTGTGAGGTAGGTTTATTGTGCGGCTTAAACCCACATAAGAAATTCTACTGAAGGTATGATGTACGCACTACAACCGTCGCCTTCGGGCTTGTATACCAAAGTTTGGCGCAGTACCAGTGTTAAAAAGGCAGCTATCGCCGAAACGCATTCAACTGGTTATTAAAGGATTGTGCAGTAACCCCCAGAGTGCTCCGGTTTCTTTTTGAAGTGTTGGTGGATTAATTATTATATATCACTGAAAAAACCACAGGTTTGAGGGACGTTATGTTATGTTATTGTAGTTTATAAAGCGCGCAGCTACCCCCAACGGGGGTGTCCCGGCGCTGGTAGCAGAGAAGAGGGTCAAAGTGCGGACGACCTCAGGATGCTATGGGAGACCAAAGAGCCAGGTCTTCAAAGATTTACGGAATGTGAGTTCTGAGTTGGCTTTCCTAATATGTTCTGGCATGGAGTTCCATAAGGTTGCTGCTCTAAGGGCGAAGGACCGTCCTCCTATTCTGGCCCTAACAAAGCGGGGTATAGCAAGAAGTTCATGGTGATTGGACCTCAAGTTCCTGGACTGGTGATATTTACGAAGTCTCTTCCTTAGATACTGAGGGCCAGTGTTTCTAACTGCTCTGTAGGCCAGTGTTAATGCCTTGAATTCTGTCCTTCTTTTCACTGGAAGTCAGTGAAGGCTCCGTATAGTTAGTTGGACATTTCACTCATACGAAACCAGAGAAATTAGGCCGTTATAGTTAGTTGAGCTAACTATAACTAGCGCCCCCGCAATGCACTGCTGATTATGTCACATATTATATCACTCATGACATGGTCAGTGATATCACTGATGACATCTCAAATGACATCACTGATGACATCACTGATGACATCATCCACTTCGTTTTTTTTTTTAATTTTCGGCCGGATTCGCGGACCCTACCCGAATTACGCCAATTTTTTTTTTAAAGTGCTTTTTGAGCAGGCCTAGGGGGTCAGGGTATTTCTACCTTGCCCCCTTATCTTCTTTTTTAATCGTTTTTTGACCCTTTTGCTTGTGACTCAGTTCAACCGAGTCACAAGATGGCTGCCAACACTTCTTGGTTTGGAGTGTTGGCAGCCAATCAGAGTCAAGCTCGTGATCGGGAGGGTTCGCGGATCCACCGCGGTCACCAGATATCGATATTTTTTATTTTTAAATTTCTCAGGAACTACTGAACAGATTTACACCATTTAAAGCAAAGAGTGCACTCTGGACCAAGAGCTACCTCTCTGCCAAATTTGGTGTCATTCCGTTTAGCAGTTCGGGCTGTAGCCACGACAAAATTTCCTATAGAAATTAACATGGAGAAAACGCGTTTTGGGACCGCCCCTTTTTTCTCGGCCCCCGCTTGACGAATCACCCCACAACTTTCAAGACAGGAGCTGACCAGAGCAGGCCATTAGTTTTGAAAATTTTGCGAAGATTCGTCAAACAGCGCCAAAGATATTGGCAAATCAAAAAACGCTTTTCCTATGGAAACTAGGTCCTACTATAACTACTAAGATAATATATACATTCAAGGAAATATATATATATTCACTGAAAAAAACCAAAGGATACAGGGATGTTATAGTTAGTATTTAACATTTTAAAAAAACATAGAAGTTCACAAAAAAAAACAAAGGTTACAGGGACGTTATAGTTAGGAAATACAATTTAAAAATCTTAGAACTTCACTGAAAAAAACAAAGGTTACAGGGACGTTATAGTTCGATTAACATTTCACTCGTACAAAACCAGAGAAATTCAGCAGTTATAGTTAGCTGAGCTAACTATAACTTATGGTCCCGCAATGCACTGCTTATGACCTCACATATTACATCACTCATGACAAGGTCAGTGACACCACTCATGACATCAGTGACTGGGCTAACAAAAAAGAGGGAACCCAAAATGCAAAATCCTTATGCATCTCCCATAGACTTCTTTAAGAAGATCTACTGCAAAAACTGCTGAACGGAATTACACCAAATTTGATAGGAAGCTAGATCTTGATCCGCAGTTTTAGCTTTTTGAGATCTGGTGTAAATCTGTTCAGTTGGTTTTGAGAAATTAAGGTTCACAAATATTTGTATATCTGACGATTGGGTTCGTGGGTCTCTTGCGAGAGTCTCTCAAACCCAATTTTAAAGAAATTGAGCATTCTGATTGGCCCAGAGAGCTTTTTCCCACGTGGACCATCTCACTCCAGCGGGGGTCAGAGTCTGATTGGCTGCCAGCAATATGAGAAAAATTTTGCTGGCAGCCGTTACAGGCTTTGGGGACTTAGGGCCTGATTTAGATCTTGGTGGACGAGTTACTCCGTCACAGCTGCGACAGATATCCTGTCCACTGAAATATAAATCCCATAGGATATAATGGGATTTATATTTCGGTGGACAGGATATCCGTCACCATTGTGATTGAGTAACCCGACCGCCGAGATCTAAATCAGGCCTTTAGTCCCCTGTACTGAACTTTAAAAAAAAATAATATAAGGGGGGCCACATGGGGCCTGGATAGCCTCCCGGGTGATTAGTCATGCTCTACAAATCCACTGATTGATTGATCGACCCAGAGGGACTTCCCGGGGGCCAAAATAAAAAAAAATCTGCAGTTCTTGCCACGATCCTGCAGGACTCCAGCGTGTTCGCGGCTACTAAAACAAAATTGTGGGCCGGGACGGCATTGTTTAAGTAAGGGGACGGGGCATGTGACCGCTCTCCCCGAACCATTTTTGCCCCCCAGGACCCCATCCCCAGGAGCCCAATTTAATTAATTTGTGGAGGAGGGTGCGCAACCCTCCTCCCTGAGCCGTATTCAGCCCCAGGAGCCCCATCCACCAGGGCAGAAGTTAATTAATATGGGAAGGGGTCATGTGCCCCCCCACCTGAGTCATATTCGCCCCAGGAACCCACATCCTGGGCCCACTGTAATTAATATGGAGAGAGGGCATGCAGCTCCCCTCCCCGAGCTGTATTCAGCCCTGGGGACCCCATCCCCTGGGGCCCAAAGTATGGATTAAGGGGAGGAGGAGGCACGTTGCCCCTCTTCCAGAGCCTTTAATGGCCCTGGGGATCCCAACCCCTAGGGGCCAGCTCACTTGCTGTCTCCCGGAGAGCCCAACCCTGGGGCACAAAAGTTTTCCTGTCCTCACATGCGAGAGCAGGGAAATTTGTTTTTGCTTCCGTCTGGTGGGAGCATTTTTTTAACTCCTGCCAAATGGGAGCAAACAAAAAGCCTGTTCCCAGTGGGCTGGAACTTTAAAAATGCTCCAGCTGGCTGGGAGCAGCTTAGTGTTCTGTTTCCCTGCCTGCACTGATGAGGGCAGGAAAACATAACAAGATATTTCTCCGCCCGGATGGAGCAGCATAAATAGCTGCTCCGTTCAGAGGAACAATGCCAGCTCCTGCAGCAAGTGGGGAGTTGACTGGGGCCCCAGGGGCTCCCCCTACAGCCCCCGTGTTGTTTGTAGGTGCCCCAAGTGGGCACTGAGGTACCGATCTATTCTAAAGATAGGCCCCTGGTGATCGGGTCCCCGGGGCCATAATAGGCTCGGGGAGGGGGGCCGTGCGGTGTTCCTGCCATTTTCGATGCTGATAGATAGCTCAAATTACCAAAGGGACTCGAGCATGTTTCCTGCCAATTGTGATGGTGCGTTCTTTATCCAGAGGAATATGAGGATATCTCCACCAAACTAAGAGCACTTACTTCCTATAGTAAGAGAAAGTACCCTTGTTTGGTGGAGAGTCAACTCTTTTTGTGTTGTCTCGTCATCTTCTCTATACAAGAATAAATGTTGTCACTGATTTCTGAATGAACACGCTCGAAGAACAATAACATTGCCAAAATTAGTCGTACACAAGGTCAATGGAGACATTACCTTGTGGTCCTTTACGCTGCTGTATTGTAGAATATGCACTAGACATTCATGCAACGAGGTGCCACTTACTAATTAACCAGTAGAAAGTACTCCAGTTGGGCAGACATTTTGTGGAAAACTGTGGACTCTTCTTGGATCAATACACAGGCAAAGTTGCATTCTGGCCCTGATGCTCATTTCACAGAATTTAAACCTCAAAGGGAAGCACTTACAAATATAAACATAGTAGGTGCCCTAGTTGAAGCTCCACTTCTGTAAGGGACAAATCTTTCCAACTTCTTGTTCTTGGCCAAGGCAAAATGAATACATTGTTGATTTATTGGAGCACAATCACTGCTGTAGTGACTGTCCAAGACGAGTGGGTTCTTTCTTGTCATCACCTGGTCTGAGAGCAGATCCCCTGGTTCTCTCTTCTAATTACTGCTGAGTATGCAAATGCGCAAAATCACCTACAAGCTCCATCCGTTTGGTCCCCCCTTCCACGTTAGTAAAATGAAACGGTGTTCCTGCCATTTTCCAGGCTGATGGACAGCTCAACTTACCAAAGTGACCCGAGCAAATTTCCTGATGATTTTGATGGTGCGTTCTTGATGCAGAGAAATATGAAGACATCTCCACCAAAGAAGGAAGCATTTACTTCATATAATTAAGAGGAAGTACCGTTGTTTGGTGGTGATTCAACTCTTTGTCTGTAGTCTTGCCATCTTCTCTATATGAGGATTCATTTTGTCACTGATTTCTGTTTGAAGATGCGCGAGGAACGATCACATTGCCAATATTACATGTACATACACAAGGTCACTGGAGATATTACCTAGTGGTCCTTTACGCAGCTGCGGTGTAGAGTGTGCACTAGACAAAACCAAAGCTTAAAGTAACGTTATAGCTGGACGCAGGTTGTACAAAATTAGGTCGAAGAGTAAAATGGTAGTTACCCGCCACTATGTAAACTGTAAACAAACTAACACACTTATTGGATGATGCCATCAGGGATGTCATCAATGATGTCATTTGAGATGTCATCAGTGTTGTCATAAATGATGCCATAGCACGTCATGAGTGATGTAATTTGTGAGGCCATAAGCAGTACATGGTGGGGATGCAAGTTAAAGTTAGCTTTGCTAACTATAACTGGTAAATTTCTGTGCTGTTTTAGTTCAAAACATTAATGTTCTCACTGACATATTCACCTAACTCTAACGTTACTTTAACCTTTGTTTTTTTCCATTGAATTGCTAAGGTTTTTTAAGCAAAAAGGATCTTTTTATCACACCTAGCTATAACATTACTTTAACCTTTGGCTTTTTCAGTGAATATATGTATATATATATATTGTCCCGACTTCAAATGGCGCAGCAATTCCTTTAATTTTACCGGACAATGGTCTCCTGAGGCCCACTGGAGGGCTGTGAAAACATCGTAAAAGCAAGCGGAATTGCAGGCAACCCACTGGAGGGTCTAATTGGTTTGGTTGCCATACTAGAAATACCAGCATGCACGACTAAAGGTACTCACCTGTAAAACACACTAGAGGGCTCTGATTGGTGCATGGGACTTGAAATGAAGTTTGTAGTACCGCCTGCATGTTTGCATTCACCCATGAAGAAGAGCTGGGGGCTTCGAAACGCGTCGGTGTAATGAATTGGGAATACCATTTTGCCGGTTCCTCTAAATAAATTAATTCTTGTGAATTGGTCTTGCTGTGAGTGCGTCTTCGACTAGCAGAAAACCCTTTGGAAATATATATATCAGTATACATCAGTGATGTTAGAATCATGACAATTGCTAAAAATTCATCTTAAACATATCTAACGAATTTTATTCTTTTATAGATGGATCATTGTTATTTATGGACATTGCTTCATGTGTATGGCTAAATTTGTTTCTGCACAAAGAAAAGAAAAAAACGGATGTTGTGCCCTATTAAGAAAGGTGACAGTATTTTCACAGTGTCTATTGTGTGTGTTCAATCACGTGGTTTTGCACTTTAAAAAGAAGGCGTTTAAACCTCACGAGTATGTGATCAGAGGGCAAGTGTTGCCCGAAACGCGTAATCCGAGGAAAACAATAAATATTTAAATTTGCCTGAATATCCAGTGGTTCGTGGTTCTTTTTCGGCGGAAGCGAGCAAGTGTATGGAGTCGAGAGAGGACCGTCTGGTGGTTTTATAT
This sequence comes from Calotriton arnoldi, assembly GCA_963921515.1. NCBI lineage: Eukaryota > Metazoa > Chordata > Amphibia > Caudata > Salamandridae > Calotriton > Calotriton arnoldi. The sequence continues at coordinate 216,631 of CAWUFW010014757.1, forward strand.
ATATATATATATATATATATATATATATATATATATATATATATATATATATATATATATAGTTGCATTTACCTATGCTTCCAGTAGGGAGATCTCCAACCACAAGTGAAAATTTACTAGAAGTAACTTTACACTCCTAACTTCTGTTGTAGGAGGCTCCACCCCCTCTTTTGATGGGAAGAAGATATGTAAGTCTACCTCTAGGTGTAAATCTCCACTCAGAAATGGTGAATAGCAAAAATGTTGAGATTTACTGTAGATGTAGGACAGGGCTTTAAGTGGGGGGGTCTGAGCACACCCAGTTATTTTTGGGGGGCCTCGAAAGGGGTCTCTAGGGGGCTCTATTTTCGGGCCTCAAAGGTCAAAGGTAGGGTGACCAGACGTCCCGGTTTTTGTTTGGTGTTTCGGGTGAGCATGCGCGCGCACTGCTTAAGGCGTGGCGTCATTGTAGCAGGAAGGGAAATCCTTTGAAGAGAGACACTTTCTATTGGGATTTCCCTTCTCTTTGAACACGCAGCGCCATCTACGTCATCGTGCCAGCCATCGGCACAACAACAGCTGGTTAGAACCGGCACGACCCTGCTTTTACGGCCTGCAGCAAGACTTCTCCAGCAACCAGTGTGACCCTGCTCTGCCTTAAAGCAAGCGAGGGACGAGGGTCTACAACAGAATCCAGCAGCAGTGACACTACCACTACCAGTGCAGCCCTGCCCCTGTCGGCCCATCATCTCTATGCCTCAAAAACCTGTCTACCAATAAACCACCCAGCCACTGAATATAATAACTCTAAATGCATTAGGAAGGGAGTTGATATATATATATATATTACAGTTTAATATAGCTCTGTCTCGACCCGAACGTATTGGAGCGCTTTACGTGAGCTACATGAGCACTAGTTACATTACACAAGATCATATACATTTTTGGGAGGACTGGGGGCACAGTGAGATTAAGACTTAATCTCACTGTGCCTCAGTCCCAAAAATGTATATGATCTTGTGTAATGTAACTTGTGGCTGCATTGAAAATGTTCAGGCACAATTCAGAAGTAAGTAGATATCTCAAGTCAATAGTAAAGCCGACCCAGACGGACCACTCTGAGTTTCATTTTCATCTACCTTCACATTGCTCTGCTCTTCCTATGTTTACTAACACTGATGTAATTAAGTCCTGTGTGACTGTTAGACCTGGCATCCTTTGCGTGGTTTCCCCTGACTTTTTGCGTCTACCTCCTACGTTTTGACACTGTGATGGATTTTGTTTTGCTGGTTTAGATGCTTTGGGCACTTTGCCACTGCTGATCAGTGTCAAAGTGCAAGTGCTCCCTGGTTAAATTATTACTGTGATTGGTTATCCATGATTGGCATATTTGTTTTACCAGTAGGTCCCTAGTAAAATGCACTAAGTGTGCCGGGCGGGTAATTCAAATGCTACTAGTGGGCCTGCAGCACTGATTGTGCCACCCACATGAGTAGCCCTAAAATGGTGTCTCAGGCCTGCCACCGCAGCGCCTGTGCGCAGTCTGTGAACTGCCATGTTGTCCTGGCCGTACACACTGGCCAGGCCTGACCCTTCCCTTTTCTTACACATTGGACACCCCTATGGTAGGCCCAAGGTACCCCCTGGGCAGGGTGCAGTGTATGTGAAAGGTAGGACATGTACTAGTGTGGGTAACATGTCCTGATAGTGAAATACTGCCAGTTTCGTTTTCACTATTGAAAGGCTATCTTGCCCATAGGATAACATGGGGAATGCTGTGTAACATGTTTACCTGCATATCTTCCCATAACGGCAAGATAGACATATGGAATCTGGTATCCCTGAACTCAGAATTTAATAACACATCCTTTAGTGAAGATGATTTTTAAATTCTAAGTTTGGAAATAGCACTTTTAGAAAGTGGCTATTTTCCTGTTCAACCTTTCTGTGTGCCTCTGCCTGGTTGTGTATTGACTGTCTGGTTTGTGAGTGACAGGGGCTGGGGGTGGCTCCAGGAGGCTGGGTGAGTCAGCACTAGGCTGAATAGCCCCATCTTCATGTAGAGTGGTGGGGAGGAGTAGCACCTGGGTCTCAATAGGGCTGTGCCTGCCTGCCACAATGCTGGCTCCACCTCCTGCGGTGCGTCTGATGGCCCTGGCCCACACTCACAAAGGAAGAAGAGGTGCACTGGCAGAGTGCACCCAGAACTGGTTTAGACTGGGTCCAGGACCCCTCACACAAGAAGAACAAAGACTTTTGGGGTATAAAAGTAGGACTGGAGCCCCAGTAAAATTAGATTAGGAAACTTCGTGATCAAGAAGGAATCCCTGCCAAAAGAAGAACAGCCAGGAAGACTGAAAAAGTGCTGCCATTGCGGAGTGTCTGGGAGCTGACCTACAGTTGCTGTGATTGCTGAGGGAAGAGGACCAAGGGACTGTCTGCTGTGTGCTGTGTCCCCTTACTTGAAGAGGAGCTGTGCTGTGTGCTTTGCCCCTCTGAAGCCTGCCTATCTCCAAGGGCCTGAGAAGAGCTGGCCTCCTGTTGGGAACTCAGGGATACAAAAGTTCTCCAGAACCCACCCTTCCAGCTGCTGTGTGTGTGTCTCTGCGCACAGCCTGTGCCTTCGTGAAGCTGCCTTCTGGTGATGAATGCATTCTTTATGGTGGAACAGATATCCAGAAACTGTGTTCAGAGTTTCAGCTGCCAGCAAGAGATACTATCCAAGCTTTTAGACTTTTCAAAGATTTTGGTGGAAAGAAAACCCCTGAAGCATTAAAAAAGTTAGTAGTTTGCATGGAAACCCTGCCAGCAAGTAATGCGGATTGCGAGAGAGGTTTCAGCGCAATGAACTTAATTGCTAGTCCAACAAGGGCCTCTCTTCTTGTAGAGACCATTTCTTCATGCTTATGGGTAAAACTCAATGGTCCTCCATTTGAAACATTTGACGCAAAGCTGTATGTAAAGAGTTGGCTGGCAAAAAGTAGAAGGTCTGCTGAAGAAAATTGTTGTGAGAAACCCCAGCAAAATAGACCCAGTGAATATCTTCAAGGGTTTTGGGAAATCCTGAAATAGATTTCTAAGTAATGTAAATAATTTTTACATGTTTTTTAAAGTGTTTGGTATTTTATGGCTTATACTTAATAAATATACCTTTTTGCCTATTTTATTATCCTTTGCTGGATGCGACTTCATGATTTTCTTAAGCACACAATGCTAGTTATCTTGATTTAGACCACGCCCCTACTCGGATAGGCCACACCCCTTTAAGAAATTTGTCACGCCCCTTTTAGAGCACCCCCAGGTTTTTTTTCCCACTTAAAGCCCTGATGTAGGAGTAGCTCTGCACAAGTAAATATACACCTGTAAATTTACATTTGTGAATATGGCCCATTGAGTATACATTTCTTGTGATTTAGAGCATTCCTTGCTAAGCAATCATGATCCTTCGTTGTTTCTGCCAGAATCTTGTAGCCAGAAGGTTGGAATTAATTGCAGTTTCATCGAGAGTTGTCATGGACCTTGCTGGCCAAGGATTTAGACGTTGATTTGCACTTTAGTATTGGGGTCATTCTTTCAATGATTACAGACTCTATTCATTGAAGTCATGCTTTCTAGGATTATGAACTCTATTGCATCTAGTCACAGTGCAGTCCTCTATTTTGAACAGACGTGGTATATATCACCTGAAACTTCAACGGTATTAAGGTATTGCCTGTTGTGGAAGTAAATGTAAATTGCTGGAACAAAGCACAATACTAATGAGTATTTATTATGTTACAGCTGATGAACTATTTGTATTGAGAATTATGCAGATCACATACTTGATTTCTAACTAGCTCAAGGTAGTCATAGATATAAGAATGCGTATTACAGTCCAGGTTATTCAATACATTATCTACTAAGATTATTTACATCTTTCATCTTTAGGACATCATATGGTTATCAGCAACCACAGAGAGTGGGTTTTACAGAGATTGACACATGGTATATTGGATGTCGTAGAAAAAGTGAACTGTAATATTATTGACAAATACTAAAATAATTATTTCTTGTAGATATCAATACCTCTGCTCTGTGGATTGAGTCTAACAGAAATTAAATGAAAGCTGATGATGTCTAGTGTCTCTGTTTCTCTCTTTCTTGTTCCATTAATCTTTCCCCAGGCCTTCTGGCGACCAGCATAGATAATCTTTGCATGGTTGCCAGAGGGTAGAGATAGGTATGGTTACTAGCATCGCTCCTGTTTGATCTTGTTTGCCAGGTTAGTGCAACCGTGACAACTTACTCATAGGGCATTTCTTAAGAATACTCAGGAATTGCTCTAATTTAAACTCTTATGATGAGAAAGTCACCCAACTAAGGAGCAGATTTACCAGAATATAGCACAACACAGTGCAGCAACCAAATTGCTGTGATGCGCAAGGATCGCTGAGCCACATTTGCTAAATATGCCCTGCTGCTGCTCTCTTTCCCTGCACTGGCATACAAACGGGCTATCTATTAGTTTGCAACAGAGTGCAAGGTTGTGTGCATGATGTTTAGCACAGGTTTTGTACCAGAAGTATACCCTTCCAGTACATAATCCTATGCCTAGATAATTTTTAAAACATTTCACCCATTGAATGTGTGTTGTACTGTGCAGCACACATGCAATTTGTGAATATTTCTACAACTTTGCACCTTCCTCAAGGAGGCATTATTTCTTTGATGCAAAGCCTGGTCTGACTAATTTTAGTAGCTAGGGCTTAGCATAAAAAAACATTGGCACTTGCGCTTCAATGCCCAAGTACTACCCATATAACTGCCCATTGACACAAATAGGCACAAAGTGCTATATGCGCTAAAAAAAGGGCACTTTTCCACCACTAAAAATGTGGCGCTAGAAAATAAATAGTCTTTCAAGACTTTGAACCCCTTTGTGTCACTTGGCATGACTTTGCAGTGGCTCAACATCTTGATAAATTTGCCACTAAGTTAAAAGTTACAAAAATGTGGCTATTTACAGCAACTCATAAAAACAGCATGCAAAAGGGCAAGAAATAATGATAGAGATGCCTTGTTTGAAAACCACACAAGACCAGCAAATAGGAGATTTAAGTGAGTAACTACATTTTCTGCCTTATCAAATATAAAAAAAATATTAGCAGACATAAGCGCACAGTTTGGAGAAACCTTTCTTGGCCTACAAAAGAGGTTGAAGCATAAGAAACAAGATCTTTCACACCAGACCAAAGAAACATGATTATACTGCCCAGCAGTGGAATTTATGGGATCGTCCGCCAGTGAAGTTCATGTTCTATATGGGCCTTGCAGTATCTGAAAAAATACGCATGACACTTCAACCTTGGAATTAGGCCTTAGAACACCATGGGGACAATATAGTCAAACTATTTGCAATACTTAGAATGTCATATATTTTCTGAAATGTCCTTGCCCCTTAAAATATGTTGACAAGTGTACGGGCACACTAAGGCAACACACTTTTGAACATAAACTCACTTTCAGGTGCAGTAGACACAACCAAACTAGTTACCAAATTCATTAACAAGGGGAATTCTGAGAATGACTCCATTTGGACTATAATAGAAAAAGAGATCCCTATCAGTCCAAACCATCAAAACATGTCATCTACTAGGCATAGAACAGAAGTGGATTTTCCACCCTTGCACTGACATGACAGGACTAAATGATGAGATAATATGGATTCTATCTTAAAAGACCTAACACACCCGGCATAACAACTATATTCATATGAAAACCATAGCGTGAGCACAAAGTCAACATTTCTTGCCTATATCAATAAAAAAATATGCTCTTTTCTATAAATGTTTGCCCAACCATTTTTGACACATGTATCTGTCATCAGTGATATAATTTAGAGTTCACATGAACCCCTCTTTCAATAATGTTTTCCTAGTATCCTACATCTGCTAAATGCTAATAAAGATATGACCCCAATTAGTGCTTACAACAAGTATCTTTTGACATATTTTTAACACTGAAGACATTTGGGTGAGTTGCGATTTGCTAATTACTGAGATTTTATAGACCACACATGTTCTCCACCATCTCTAGGACAAAACTCGTCCAATAACAGTAGTACCTATACTACCCGCAATATAATGAAGTCAGCATTTTGCGCACCTCTGATTGCATATGTTACAACAATTGCATCCCATAGGCTCTGTATTGACATTAGGACTAATGTCTCCTACAGTAGCAGTAGTAGCGATTCAAGTGCTCACCCTACACTACCCATGATTCCCCATATGACATGATTACGTCAGAACACTGCCCACCTGACTGAGTCCTTTGCAACAACTGTAACCTAGAAGTTTGGGTTCAGGTCCGTCATAGGCCGCAAAACATCTAACAGCAGTTGAAGACCGTTGTGGCCCTGACCTCCCTGTTGCAACTCTCTTCCCCATTATAAGGTGCATTCACTCCAAGATCAGGGAGCAAAAACCAACAGTCAGACAAGGATGTGTTTTGGGTACTTTTTTTCTTCACTATAATTTTGAATTTCAATATGACGATATAATATGAAATACAGATATGATATAAATATATGATTAGACTCCTCAATCTTTTAGAATATGTAACACTCCTCCAGCACCCCATGTGATGAAATTTGGTTTTCATACTTGCCTTACGGGGGTATTCTGTTTTATTGGGTGTTATTGATTGATCAACACTACTGTGGCATATGTTAATGCATGTTCCAAGGATTATGTAAAAAGGTTTTACCACAGAATGTGATTTATTGCACCTCATCTCTGTATTGTGTAACTGCGCTCTGACAAAAATAAAGTTTTCTTTAAATATAGGAAACCTATTTACTCTCTGCACGTTTTTTGTCATTCAGATGAATCAACTAGGGATCCGCATTTATGCTGGGTACAGGCAGTGAATTCCTTTTTTTTCCCACTTCTGACACATTCTTATATCCTCAGACAAGGAAAGAGTATCTTTAGCATAGGTAGTGACATTGGAAGGGCCGCAGTGGTCCCCCTTGCCGTCCTGATAAATTCCACTATCCCCCACCCCTGATCCCTTAGAGAGGGCAGAAACTTGTTGACCTATACTATTGAGAAACAATGATTACAGTGTCCTACTAGCAAGCAGTCCGGCATATACTATTAAGACATGATGTCTGCAGCATCTTAATAGCTCACAATCTCACCTATACTATTGAAACACAACTACCTTGTTCTAATAGCCCACGTTTTTTTTTCTTATTAACCATGTGTTAGGGGGGGACAAATAATGAGGTATACAACCAAATGCTATGCAATTTTAAACACCAGGTGACCCGACTTACAGGTAAAAAAATCAGCAGTGGCTCCTCTGCTTTGGCGGAGGAGCATCACCGCCCTGCTGAAAAAACAGGAAATATAAAATGTTGATAAAACCAATTTATTATCATTTTCTTTCTCTTTCCTCGCTAGAGCCAGCAAGTCTGGGTGGGGCGGGCCATGATGACAGCAGGGGAGGAGTAGTGCAGCACTGTAAGTGCGCATTACGGTTTGGCCGGCTTTCTTAGGCTGGCCAAACCGCCATGCGCACTTAGGTTTCTGCAACACAGCTGTGTTGCACAGCAGGGTTGGAGAAACAGCACAGACTCTCAGGCATTGTCTGAGCGGCAAACAGAGCCGCTCAGACCAATCCTGGCACTGCGCTCATGCTGTTGAGAGCAGCGCCAGGATTGTTTGGGGAGCCTGTGCTGGTGTCCCAGGGACTGCTGGGACACCATCAGGAGAGAAGGGGAGCACTGGGGCAGATGGCAGTGTCGGCGGCAGAACAGGTAAAAAAAAAAAATGGTTCTTATTATTTCCCTAATCCCCAGTCACATTCCCCCCAGCCCCCCACCCCCACTTGAGTATTTTGGAAGCCGCCAATGAAAACTATTACGTTGGCCACAATAATATTGTTTTGAAAAACACTCTCTAAATGTATTGAATTATGCCAAGGAGCTCGTGGAGGCCACTGTGCAATCCTGGTTGCTGTTAAATAGTGAAACCCTTTGTTGAAGCATGTCACACATAGTGGATGAGTGGTTTGCACAGAAGTAGCACAGGAGTTTTTTGTGCGGCATATAAAAAGCAACAGAAACGTTGGATAGTACCATTATGCAGAATGTTGGACCTCAATGACCGTACCACCGCGCTTAGAATATGTATCACAGACACGAGAGGACCAGTTGTCTTCTCTATTTGCAATTTCTGACAGCCATATGGTTTTTGAGGACAAAGAAAATTAACTAGGGAGATAGATTTTTACGGATATCTTACATTTCTTAATTGTTAGCATTTCTTGTCAACAGGTCTACAACACTGTTTTATTTTTTTTTAACTGAAAGTATTCATATGTGTGCACATGAGCACTGGTATTTTATATTGCTACTCTTTTATTGTTTTTTATGACCAGAAATGAAGGATATAATGAACATATCCATTATCTAGAGATCCTGCAGCATCTGGCACTTTTTGAAAGTGCAATAATTCCCCTTTTCAGCACTTAATGCACTTTATGTTTTCTTGCACATTTCATACATAGGCCTAGCGCCGGTTTCCTTATTCTTCTACTAAAGGATGTTGCATTTTAGCAACGTGGGATTATATTAACTTATATTATGACGTTGTCAATACCACTTGTTTTATCCTTTGTGGCCAGACTCTTAACTGCTGAGGTTGACACTCGCAAATGTTATAATTTTTAAAGATGTTTTCTCGTTTTAAAGTATCCCCTGTTATTCTTGGAGATTCAAACAGTAGTGTTTTGACTTTTTTTTAATTAGCTGGACTCACATGGTGGACCCTTGAGTTTTTGTTTGTTCTCTACTTACGCATATGACAAACATTAATACACTTCTGTTTTATTGTCCCATTTTATATTAGGCTCTGTTCATATCATAATGTTTGGTGCTGTACTTAGCCAGTTTTAAATAATTAACATCCTTGTTTAGTCTGTGTTTTAACCTTGTATTTTAACATTGGTGTTTTTTTGCACACGTATACGTTTATGGTTATGTATTGTAACCGAATAAAGAGTTATGATGAAAAGGGTAACCGCTGTGATGGCGATTCCTTTCAAGGTACAGAGAAGACTGTGGGCCGGCCGATGGTAACCAGTTTATTTGGTAGTCCATAAGGGGGTTGGAGGTAATGTCTTCCACCACTGTGATAGACTGTACTCAATCTGCCAAAGTCTAAATAGGGCAGACCCCTTAGTTCTCTAGGCCCTTCAGGCCCCTGATACTAGTCATGGCTGAAGGCAGGGTTACAGTACCTTTGTGACTATTTTGCTGAATGTCTGAGGACAACAGCATTTTAAAATATAGGCAAGAGTCATTATCACATTGCTGCAAGGTTGTGTTGTGCTCTTCAAATAGCAATCCCGGAGATTACATGTAGATATTAGAAATCAGGGGTGAGGAACGAACATTGGGTGACCCTATATTTGTTAGGGAGTAGGGGGGATTTGGATGAAGTGATCTGAACATATTGCTGTCTTTTGGGTTGAAACAAAAAGAACCACATGAGGACTGTTTGACAATCCCTTGTAGGGATCAGTAGTCTTAAAACAAGTTGTCAAATTTTCTAGTACTTTTTCTGAGGAACAGGAGGTGAGTGATATCGCAGTAGCTGGTGAGGTCATTACGGACTAGATTTGTTTTGCACAATGGAAGGGTGCAAAAGCAGAATGGATGAGGCATTTTATGAGGGAGAGATGGTGCTATGTAATCATCACAGGGAATTTGTTTTAGGGGTGATGATTAGTGTTCTTACAATATTGCCTTGGTTCTCACTGTGGTTTTCTTGCAACTATTGCAATGTCACCTACACCAGACTACCCCAAAAAATCTGAACAAACTCCAAATAGTCCAAAATCAGCCACCTGCATCACCCTCGATTTGAGATACCTCAATCATATCTCCCCTCTAATCTGACCTTAAACCCTACTTTTGCTGTCTCTATAAAAGAGGTCATATTTCAATCACTGGGCATTCTAGGCACCAGGATATTTATCAGAATATCTTCCTATCTTACCAACGTATGAGGAGTCAGAGGTCACCTAATCACCACATTCTTGCCTCTAAACCTTCCAGATGCAAGCAATGTGATGACAGATCTCTTTATATGAAAGAGTCCACACTGTGGAACAATCTGCCTTTACACCTAAGACTTGAAAAAGGTTTTCCAAAGTTCAAGAGATATCTGAAGACTTACCTCTTCTGCTCAGCTGTCTGCTAAAACTCCAACTCTGTCCTGTACACTTTGACATGTTCCTTGGTGCCCTAGTTTGGTCACATGCCTAAGACCACCTTTCATGGTCCTTCGCAGGGTTTTACCATCATAAAACCACCATCTCACCGCTGTTTGGTAGCTTCCTGAATCATCCTCAAGAACAATTGATGTGACTGCAGTTTTCATGCCGATCCGCTCTGAGATGCCTGTGTGATGCGCTTAAGAAAAGCATAAATAAATTGAACACATAATAATAATGAAATAAACACAAGAAATAATATTAATAAAAATAATAATCATCATCACCTTCAGCATCACAATAATAATAAATTAGATAAATAAAAGATAAATTAAATAATAAAAGCTAGCTGTATCATCAGTAGGTAGAAAAGTGTGCTGGTGTCCATGTGGGTAGCGTCAGACATCTCTAGAGTATTTGTATTCTTGGTTGGTGAGGTCAATGCTTGGCACATTGGGTTTATGTTCTTGTTGAAGAGGAGATTGCTATTGGTGGATTGGGGGAGTGGATTTCATAAGTGTTTAACTTCTCTGAAAAGTATCTGTGTGTCACTATCTGCTTAGGAGATGGTATTCACATGGCAGTGACATTAGGCTGCACAAAAGGAGAGTTTGTCTGCTGCACCATCGATCTTAAGGCATGCAAGGGAGTCTCGGTCTGTGTGCAATGTTATGTGTTTCGAGGTGCCTTATTAGGCTTATGCAGACGTTGTTGAGTTTTCACATATACCAAAGTGCATTGTGTTTTGATTTGGCCATTTTGGGGCAGTAATGCAGGTGTGGGTAAGGTTGCCATAGTACGCGTCCACATTGGCGATTTGGTAGAGGTATTTGGTGGTCAGGACATGTTGTAGGATGTCAGTATGTAAGGTGATTGTTAGTGCTTTGGTCTATTTGTACAGAAAGGTGGTAAGAGATGATTGGTCCATGATGTGAGGAGGATTTAAAAACAGAAGACCAAGGTAGTTGCCTTTAAAATAAGGGTTTAGGAGGTTATGAAGTTTATGAGTTTGTTAGGTTACTTGTGAGGTAAGATTCATTGAGGGTGAGATCTCAAGAAGAGGGTCTCTCATAGATTTACTGTTGTTGGAATTAGATAGCTTGACATTACCACGGAAGGTGATGTCTCTGTTGGAAATGGTTGAGAAGACGAGGTTGAGGAAGTCATTAAGGAAGTTAATTATTTTACATGTTATTTTCTGCCTGCCACCTTCCTGGATGTGTGAAAAAACATGCAATTCTGCCACTGAACTGTTATAAATTATGCGGTAACTGCATAATTTCACAGAAATTACCAAGAGCAAAAACCTGGACATAAAAGAACACGGAAAGAGCTGTAAAACGCCCTGTGCAGGAGTTGTACCCACTCTTTCACACGTTCTGATGCATTATTTTTGTGTGTCTTCGGGTTTAATTCGGGAAGTCCTTAACGCTGCAAAGTTATTACAGTATGCCGGTATTCGCTCCGTGGATAGCGCTTAACTTCAAATGAATGCACTTCCTCCTGTTTTTTATGGGTAGGTTGAAATGCAGGCGATTCCAGGAAATGCCACAGGCGTTTCTTCCCCAAGCAACGTGCAAGCTGAAACTAGGAAGTGTTACTCATGGGTGCTTTGAACATAGGAAACTGAATCACGAGACTGTTGTTGGAGGAGAGGCTGGTAAATGACACCCTGTTCTGAGACACTCTGTTCTGAGTCACGCCCTGTGACGCATTATTAGTCAGAGCTCTTGGCCATTCACAGGTCTGGCCTTGCGAAATCCAGACAGCTGAATCACGCCCATGCCCTACACATCGTGAACACGTGATTTTTTACTGGTAGGCGGCTGTTACTCATTCAAAATAACCCAAGCTCAAAGTACTTTAAAAGTAAAACTCTATATTCTGCGCTCAAGCCTAGTAAAGAACGTTTTTAAAGTATTTTTCTCATTAACAATGACATAACTAGTTATGTATGCAAGTCTCTTTATATGAAAGGATCCACACTGTGGAACAATCTGCCTTTACACCTAAGACTTGAAAAAGATTTTCCAAAGTTCAAGAGATGTACCTCTTCTGCTCAGCTGTCTGTTAGAACTCCAACTCAGTCACTTTGACATGTTCCTTGGTGCCCTAGTCTGGTCACATGCTTAAGACAACCTTTCATGATCCTTCGCATGGTTTTTCCATCATAAACCACCATCTCATCACTGTTTGGTAGCTTCCTGAATCATCCTCAAGAACAATTTATGTGATTTCAATTATCATGGTGACCCCTTCTGAGGTGCCTGTGTGATGAGCTTAATAAATGCATGAATAAAATAAATACATAATAATAATGAAATAAATAGAATAAATAATGTTAATAATAATAATCATCACCATCTTCATCATCATCACAATAATAATAAGTCAGATAAATAAGTAAATAAATAAAAGCTTGCTGTATCACCAGTAGTGATAGACTTGAGGTGTGCCATGTGGATAGTGTCTGACAACTAGAGGATTTGAATTGTTGGTTGGAGAGGTTAATGCTTGGCACATTGGGTTTATTTTCTTGTTGAAGAAGTAGTTGCTATTTGTGGATTGATGGACTGGATTTCATTAGTGTTTAACTGCCCTGAAGAGTACCTGCTTGTCACTATCTGCTTAGAAGATGGGCTTGACATAGCAGGACATTAGGCTTCACAGATAGAGAGTTTGTCTGCTGCACCATCGATCTTAAAGGAGTCTTGGTTTGTGTGCAGTGCTATGTGTTTCGGGGTGCCTCAATAGGCGTATGCAGACGTTGTTTAGGTTTCACATCTACCAAAGTGCATTGTGTTTTGATTTGGCCATTTTTGGGCAGTAAAGCTGGTGTAATTGAAGTTGCTATGGTAGGCGTCCACATTGGCGATTGGGTAGTGGTATTTGGTGGGCAGGACATGTTGTAGGATGTTTGTATATAAGGTGATTGTTGGTGCTTTGGTCTATTTGTGCAGAAAGGTGGTAAGAGATGATTGGTCCATGATGTGAGGAGGTTTTAAAAACAGAAGACCAAGGTAGCTGCCTTTAGAATAAGGGTTTAGGAGGTTATGAAGTTTATGAGTTTGTTAGGTTACTTGTAAGATAAGATTCATTGAGGGTGAGATACCAAGAAGAGGGTCTCTCATAGATTTACTGTTGTGGGAATATGGCGCGGGCCAAGAAGGTGAAGCCTGACCCTGAAGAGGCCCGCGATGAACGTCTCCCTAGGGCGGGGCCTCACGGAGCCACAGAAATGCCCATGAAAAAGAGCCTGGCACCTAGGAAGGAGGGGGGCAGGTGATTGGCCGTGGAGTTTGAACACACCAATCAGCTAAGCGTCTTGGCAAGGGCAAAAGGGGACAAGAAAAAGGGCAAGGTCAAAGAAGCCATATCTTGACCGCCCGAAGTTGGCCCACCCACCCACACCAAAGAGCGGGCGTCGCAGCCGCAAAGTTGGGGACCAGGTACGCGGAAACAGCACAAATTAGACAGACTCTGATGTCCGTACACCACACTAGCCTAGGCTGACGAGCCGCAAAACAGTGTCCTTGGGATGTCTTTCGGCAGGGGCACTGAGGGAGCAGGCGAGGGACTAGCGTGGGTCCTGCTGTAAAGACTCTTGGGGCTGGGACTAGCGTGGGTGAGCAGCAGGCGGTTACGGCACTTGCAGCCCGGGTCAAGCCTTACGGCCACCCACTCAAATTGTCGGTAGCAAGGGTAGCCTGGAGGCTGCAAGCGCTAGGCACCAAAGGAGGGAAGTCGTCACACAGGGGGCTGTGCAGAAGTGCTGTAAGGAGTGTAAAGAGCAATGCATCAGAGTGTGATAATTTTATAGATGTGATGCCGTGCTGAAATCATGGAGCGTACGGATGACCATGGAAATGTGATGTTTATGTTTAAAGCTTTCAAAATAAACTGCTGCTGTTATGCACCAGCTAAGTCTCTGACTGATTACCCGGTATAGGGGGGTGGCGGCTAAGGTGCACGAGGGAGGCCGTGGGCAGAGGGTGGGTCACTCGCACGTCTGGGAGGGGTTTAGATAGTTTGAAGTCACCAAAAACTCTGACCTCCTGGTCAGGGAAACTGCTCTCCCCTCGCGCAGCTCCGTTGTTGCGTCTCTGCCCCCAGCACCTCGCTGATTCAGGTAGGTGTTCGAGGCCCACCTCCACCCGCAGGCTCCTGCCTGTGCCTCATCCCTGGTGGTTCAGTGGGAGAGCCTTGCGCTTCTGCTGGTCCGCTCTGCCAGCCTTTCTGTTTTTGTCTGTCTGTGCCTCCGTTTTTTCTGTCTGTGCCCCGTTTTTACTGTCTGTGCCTTGCTGACTGTTTGCACCTCCATTTTTTTCTGTCTGTGCCTTGTTGACTGTTTGTGCCCCGTTTTTAGGTCGAGCCTAGCGGCAGCGGCGCTTGCGCTGCTCGCTCTGCGAGACTGCTGTAGTAAAGTATGGTAGAGAAGCCGCGCCCAACTCTCCTCCCATATTTTTCATTGGCTTGTGTCATTGTCTTTCGTAAATGCTGCCTTCGGATTCGTTAATAGGCTTGCTCGGCCCTCCTTAGTACGGCCTTGTCTTCATTTGTACCCTCTCATAGCGACTGGCCCTTTTACTTCAATTGTTACACGGGACCTGTTATTTAGTCTGTCAGCACTATTTACTTTATTGAGTTTCTCTTACTTCAGGCCGGGCATGCGCTGCTTCAGCTGAAACCGCTTGTGTTTTTTTAAGCAGCACGGCCACCCCTGTAACACGGGCGCCTGCTTTCAATCACTTTAACCTGGCATTATCTTATGTCTGTTTCAAGCCCCCAAGTAAAATGGATTTTAAAATGATTAGCAAATTAAGTCATGTGAATTCCAGGTAGCACATAATCCTTTGCCAATGAGCTGAAGTTAACAACAGCACATCTATGTAACATGTCATCTGTACTAAAGCCACCTGACGGGTTGTTTTCAAAAGCCTGTTTTATTACCAAAGCCACCATCAATACCACCACCACCAATACGACCACCACCAATACCACCACCACCACCAATACCACCAACATCAATACCACCAACATCAATACCACCACCACCAATACCACCACCACCGCCAATACCACCACCAATACCACCACCACCGCCAATACCACCACCAATACCACCACCACCAATACCACCACCAACACCACCACCAACACCACCAATACCACCACCAATACCAATACCACCACCACCACCACCAATACCACCACCATCAATACCACCACCTCCACCACCACCACCAATACCACCACCACCAATACCACCAACACCAATACCACCACCACCGACACCAGTACCACCACCACCAATACCACCACCAATACCACCTCCACCACCACCAATACCACCACCACCACCAATATCACATCCACCAATACCACCAATACCACCACCAATACCACCACCAATCAACCACCACCAATACTACCACCACCATCAACACTACCAATACCACCACCAATACCACTACCACCAATACCACCACCACCATCAATACCACCACCTCCACCACCACCAATACCACCACCAATACTACCACCACCAATACCACCACCACTACCACCAATACCACCACCAATACCACCAGCACCAAAACCACGACCTATACCACCACCACCAATACCAAAATCACCAATACCACCACTAATACCACCAATACCACCAATACCACCACCACCACCAATACCACCACCAATATCACCACCACCAATACCAGCACCACCACCAATACACCACTACCACCACCAATACCACCTCCACCAATACCACCACCACCACCAGTACCACCACCACCAATACCATCAATACCACCACCACCAATACCATCAATACCACCATTACCAATACCACCAATACCACCACCACCACCAATACCACCACCACCACCAATATCACCACCACCAATACCAGCACCACCACCAATACCACCACCACCAATTCAACCACCAATACCACCACCACCAATACCACCACCACCATTACTACCACCACCAATACCACCACCAATACTACCACCACCACCAATCCCACAAATACCACCACCAACACCACCACCACCAAAACCACCACCACCAATACCACCACCAACACCACCACCACCACCAATACCACCACCACCACCAATACCACCACCATTAATACCACCACCATCAATACCACCACCTCCAACAATACCACCACCATTACCACCAATACCAATACCACCACCAATACCACCACCAAAGCACTGTAGTGTAGTTCCTATTTCCCTAATAGGCTCTGTGCATTGGAATAATATACCCTATAGATTTGACATAGGACTGAGGTCAGTATGTCCCTATCGAGTATATTAAACTTAATTACTTTGTGCCAGCTAACTCAGAGGCCACTAGAAACTCCTTGTGAACAAGAAGGGAGTAGTTTCTGGCAACCGCATAAACATGACAACTTTGTTTCCCTTTAGAATCGGAACACTCTCAGAATCGTGGAAACAATAGATAACAGTTTCACTCAGCTAATCGTGCATGCTTAGTTTCTTCAGAGTTACACAGAAAGAATAGACGGGCGTTTCAATAAAAGGATTTATTGAACAGTCTTGTTTCTCGTGTAAGAGATATGAGCTGTTATGATCACAAGACAGTATGCGAGATATATAATGTACAGCGTAAGCAGTAGAAATAAATAATACTGCGCTAGCATTATCTTTTAGCTATGACACATTCATATACAGTGGTTCCCAAACTTTTGACTCCTGAGGACCCCCATTGAGTCATCACTGGAAGCCGGGGACCCCCAAGCAATTTGTATGAATTAAATTTCAAACATTAAAACAGTAATTCGAAAACAATAAACACATGTGTGCACACAAAACAAATACTCGAATTACTAAGGATTTTAGTATTTTATATTGAAAGAATTTGCAAAAAACGGGAAGGTTAGTGCTGCATCTTCGTGACTAACTTTTAAATGGTTGGTTGTATTTCGCAGTACAAGGCTCCTGCCAGGGCCAGACTGGAAACCCAAAGCAGCCATGGTAAATGTTTTCAGACCAGTCCCCATACAGTGCACACCAAGTGCAGTGAGTGAGCCTGACCACTACAAAGGGGGCTTTGGGAGGCTCTCCCCCAAGAAAATTTAGGAAACAATGGTGCATTCTACAACAAATGTATCATTATATATTGAATTGTATCAGCTTTTAAAGAATAGTAAATGATGACCTTACTATGCACCAGGATACGACAATCTTTGTTGGGGTTCTTCAATGATTCCCTTATTATCACCCTCCAACAGTGCCTCTCATCTCTCCATAGCCCCTCTGTCACATGTATTTCATTTGTTTTATAGCATCTCTCATACCATTGTAGGATGTCAGAGCACTTTACATCACACACACATAGGGGCAGATTTACAAGCCCCTTGCGCCACGGGTGCGTCACAAAAGTGACGCACCGGTGGCGCATTTTAGTGCCCCATATTTCGAAGGCAGGAAAAGCCACCCAGCGTGACTTTTCCTGGTCTTGTAAATATGGCCCATTTGCACACAGCACTTTGCGTGAAAGGGGCGTTCCATGGGTGTTGCTGTGGGTGTTCCCACGCAACACCCATGAAACCAGACACATTTCCAGATTTACTAGAAATCGTAAATCTGGAAATGTGTCTGAATGCTATGCCTCCACAGGGGAGGCGTAGGGAGGCGCAACAAGGAGAAATTTATTCATTTCTCCTTGTTTTTTTCCTCTTTCTATGCGTGTTGCTTTCTGCAGCACGCATAGAAAGAGGAAATCACCTCTAGTGATTCTTTATGTACAGTAAGGTGTCCCTTCCTGCACATAAACAATCAGTAAAACAATGACGTTTTGCAAGTTCTATGTGTGCTAATGCAGCACACTTAGAAGTTGAAAAACGCCATTTCTGATTGTTTATGTGCAGGAAGGGAGCCCTTCCTGCATATAAACAATCTCCCCACGACGCAGGCATCTTTGCACCATGGTGCAAGGGTGCCTGTGCAGGCGCATGGCAGCAGTTTATGCGCCAGCACAGGGGGAAGCACAGAGATGCGACATATTGTTGTAAATATGTTGCATCCCTGTGTTTTGAAAGTGACTCAGTGCGGCGCAGCCAAATGGCTTTCGGCACACACTGAGTCACTTTCCTTGTAAATCTGCCCCATAGAGACAATGATTCATACGTGTAAATCAGTATATAGAAAATGTTACATAAGGCAAATGCAACTACAAGGTGTAGGATTCACGTCATTCATACTGGTAGGCATTTTTAAAGAGTGCTTGGTCTGGAGAAGCACAAACTCAGGATTCAGAACATAACACAGTGGTTAGCATTGACTTTAACAATAAAAATGTATTTCCACCCAAATAAACCTTTTTAGCAGCATCAAGATAATGAAAGACTTGGAAAAACATATGTTTCTAACTTGTACCATGCAGTTTGCAAGCATCTCTTTGATGACAGTTTATAGGTCACTGTGCTAGATTACGATTGTCACTTATGAACTGCACAGTAACAAAAGAATCTCTGTGACAAAAGCAGTAACCCACTAACCTATGCACATAAAACACTGTTTTTTAAAATGCATGGTACACGTTCTTTGCAGTAGGCATATTAACCCTCTGTGCTACATTAGATAAGTCAAAGCTGCCACTGGGCAAAACTCTCCTCTCTCTCCAGCAGGTACATTAATTACTGACGTTATCTTGACACTTTTATTGTTGCTGGAAAACTGCTAATTCTACAAGGAACTTTGTTGTGCTTTTAAAATTGCTGCTTGAGGACCCCCTGGGAATGTGTCACGGACCCCTGGGGGTCCGCGGACCACAGTTTGGGAAACACTGTTCATATACATAAATAACATAAGCTAAAAATGCGAGTACTCATAAGATGCTTCTCTAACTAGTTCTACCCCAGTGTACCTAACCTAAGTGTAGTGCAAGGTAAGAAGTAGGTGAAGTATTCTATAGTATGGTATGCTATAGTCTAGTATGCCAAGTCTACTATGCCAAGAGTCCCTCTAGGTTCTAGTCAGCTCCATACATTGAGAATGAGAGAGGTGGGAATCTCCTTCCGGGTCTCGAACTCTAACACCCAGCGAAGGGAGTCAGAACACTGGAAGCTGGATTCTCTGCAAAGCAGGGATGACAGCGTCTCTTGTCAGTGCGTCAGGCCGGGACACGGGCTCCTCTAAAGTCGAGGTCTCCTCCTACTTGCTTGGGCAAGGGAAGGTATATTTATACCCGGTAGGTGCCTTGGAATGTTAGCATTGACGTAAAGTCGGGCAGAGGAAGACGTCAGGAATGAACCCTTAAGGTGTAGCGGTTCATGCATAATAAATGAGTTCTTGGAGAAATCAATAATCCTGTGCTAGGGGAACTCCCAAGAGCTTAAGGGTCTGGTTTCTAAGAACTCGTTGTGACGTTAGGGTGGACAGACGTAAGTGACCATACCTGTATTTGGATAGCATGGCTAATGCCTAAATAAGGACTGGGATCTTATGCCTATATAAGGGCAATGCGAATTGTGCCTATATAAGGACATGTTTCAGAAAAACCTATATACGGACACCTAAAGCGGAATACAACACCCACTCCACTTTCGAATGAACGATAGTACTAAATGCTAAACATTAAATGCTAAACATTAAATGCTAAACATTAAACTGAGTACCACATGTTGCTAAAAACATTTCTAAAAGCATATTAAAAGAAGTTTAAAATAAACTGTTGAATGCAATAGGTACTGTACATTTTTAAAGCATTTTTTCATTCTAAGCATATATTGGAAAATGCAACATGAATGAATAAACAGAAATATATATATATGACGAAATGGTTGACAAGTTTTCAAAAATCAAAAGCCATTGCATATCATGGTACTAAATGAAATTGTGGTAAATAAGGTGACAATGTGTCCCTGGAAGTATTCAAAGAAGTCCGTTCTATATGAATAGTTCTACTGTAAGCAGATTGAATTGCCATGTATTTTCAAAAATAGAGAGAGAAAAAAAATATCAATTTTTAGGAAGAGTTCTAAGTTTTGTTCTGTTTTGAAAATATGGAGGCCAAGTTCATTGCTTCCCTGGTACACTGTGAGCCGAATCAAAGTCAGTGTATGGGTCTGGTGTAAACATGAAATCATCTATTTCTGTAGACAAAAGATCGTCTACCGATGTCGGTGACAGTTGGAATACCTCATTTAGAAGGTTAACTGCACAGAGATGTGAAGCATCGCCTTCAGCATAGGATGCCGCAGCAATGTTCGTGTCAGTTGTTACCTGTGTGCCTGTTGATCCATCTCGTACCTCAGCAGCAGCAGGAAGCGTCTGTGAGATCTCAAGGAATGCCGTCATCAGGATTGGTAGCCTCTGGGGACAACACAGACCATGGGCCGTTATCGGGTCCAGCAGAGTATCAATATCCGTTGGCATGACTGATGGTAGTGTTAGACAGGTGTCTAGCACGCATTCTTCACCGCAAAGCAGGCAGCGTAGAACAGGTAAGATGCAATCTTGCCAGATTGGTCTAAATGACAGAAACCATGTTGTATTCAGTTCCCGTAGACAAGGTATGCCCAAAAGTTGCACTATGCGCTCACGGCACTTCCGTTCTAGGAGAGCTTTCTCCAAATTGCTGGGAGTGACGCCGGTTGACAGGCTTGCCATAGCGTAGTAGTAGGAATAAAAACAGGATTCCTGCAACGAGTGCTAGAATTAATGGCACACCACCAAACACCGAATGTGCGAAGTTTGGAATGATTCCGAGGACTGCCTGAAAAGGTGTTAACAGTCCTGAACAGATGGTCTTAAATACATGTACAATCCCGCTCGTATCAGACATGTTTAAGATACGTCCCATCATTTCTACGAAATGTATAGGGCAGTTTGTACGAATTAAAGCCTGTATCTCAGCCGAAGTCCTTGCAATTTGTAAATCATAGATTTCTTTGGCCGAGGTCAAAGGCACGGTCTGTTGCAAAGCATGGCTTTCATTCTGCTTAAAGTATCATAACATATAAAAGAAACATTCAATGAAGGCCATAGAGGCGACTCCCTGACTGTGTCTATTGGGGGGAACAATACTTGCATACAACAAGTAACCCTGGAGTCGACCGTTACCAGATATGGGATGCCTGGCAACATGCCACAGCAACTCTGATCATTCAACATGAGGTAACTCCCGTTAGAAAGTTGGCCAAACGTTGGATTAATCACAGTAGCTGGTGTACCCTGCTGGTGGCAGGACAAGTTTGCCACAGAACCATTACAAGCCCCATGTAAAGAAATGTCCTGACATATGAGTGAACCGCTTAGTGCATTTTCACAGTGTGTACCGCTTAGAAACACTTCACGATTCCCACTCCAACATCTGTATTCGTAAGGTAAATCCCAGGATGGCTTAATGTATTCTTTACTCAACCTTTCATATTTGCCTGCTTGCATTTGTTTGAGGCAATACTGAAAATGAAAAGTAGTGACAGGCAGAGTTATTTTGCCATGGATAAGCCATTCTGATACGATCAAGCTCACGTATTCTTTCTGCGGCCTCTGCCTGTGAAACCTTCCATATCTCAATATAACAGCCCGTGTAGTGAGGGTGTGGACGAGCGTGTCCTGGGGATTGCTCCATCGGGCTGAATGCCCTGACCCGATCTACCGAGAAGCGGGGAGCGCCCCGCAGCACCTCCCTCACGAGACCTTGACTCGGGTCCCGGCTCGCCTGCTTGCGACGTGTCCTGAGAACTAGGACTGCCCAGACCTAACAAACGGTGAGCACCGCAATACTTTAATCTACTGGGGTGGACTTTATATGTGCAGACTCCATTTGGAAGACGCTTGCTTTGCATGCACGATTAGATAGAAGGCCACCTTGACTTTATTGGTACTAGCGCAGCCATCTTGCATTGCACTTTATTGGTGCTAGCTCAGCCATTTTGCATTGTAGGCACTATAGGATAAAAGCTGTCCTCACATGCCCCTACTCATAGAAAGTGAAAGAGGACTGATCTAAGCTTTCACAACAATTGAAAGAGGACTGAGCCAGAAGCTCCCCATAATAACAGAAAGAGGACTTCTGCAGCGGCCATCTTGGCATGGGCATTTGATTAACAGCCCTCTCAACCCATTCTATTGAAAGCGACCTGGTAACCCCCACCTTGGCTTGGGCATTGGATCAACAGCCCTCTCTACTTACTCAGTTTAATCTACTGAAAGCGACCGGAAACCCCCACCTCTCATTGGATGGACTGATTTTATCTGATCCGATGTTAGTTTGCAGTTGCACTCTCGCTGCTCATTTAAGATGGGGCATCATGGCGCTGTAGTACATTTTTTTTTTTTTTTTAAGTGAACCTAGACTCTAAGGCAGACCTGCTGAGACTGCTACCGCTATATTTCACTACTCAAACCGATAGTTAGCAATCGCACTTTCGCTGCTCATTTAAGATGGCATCTGGGCGCTGTAGCACAGTCTCCAAGTTAACCTAGATATTAGAGCAGACCTGCTGAGACTACTACCGTTTTATTTCACTACGCAAACCGATCGCTGGGGCGGCAGACTCATCACTCTCCCCAGCATGGCAGGGCCCTGCCTGACCTCCACGGGCGACAACTACTACACCGTTATCTATCCACCTAATGTCTCCAAATCCGCCTCTAAATCCCTCAAACACTCCATCCTGAAAAGTCATCCTGAGACCCTGATATCTGATCTTCGTCTCTGCGTGGACAAGGGCACTGTCATTAACGACCTCATCTTCCATTCCAGGAAAACGTCTCTTTGGCGCAATGCCTTCTCGAGCCTCCTCAAAGTACAGGAAGCCAGGAACATCCCTCACGGAAAAAAACTCACGATCACACCATCTGCAAACCTGCGTGCTGACCTCACCATCACCTTGTACAATAGCGGCATTATCCTGATTCAAGGGACACCCAAAGACCTCATCAAATTTGCAGACCTTTTCACCCTCCTTAAAAAATATGTTCACAACCCTACCCAGTCCACGCTCCCCCGCTCCACCTCTCACCCAATCCGCCAAGTGCACCTAGCCTCTCATTAACCACACATGCTAATGACCACTTCATCGGGCGACCCAGCCCTACTACCTTATCACCAACGCATGCCAACCACTGCGGCGCGCCTATACCACTGAACTCAGGCCTACACACTCTCCCCTCTCCATCTGCTTCCGTAACTCCCCCTACGGCCCTCATCTCGAACCAACCTAGCCCCGCTATCACGCTACCAGCACCTGCCATCAGAAGCGTCCCCAAACCCTTAACCTCCAGCCCGCATAATCTTCCCGCACACCGGGCTATTGAAACCTCCACTAGGGCCTACGACACTGGTTTCAAAACGTCTACTAGGGCCCACGACTCTGGTCGATTTAGCCCCACCACTAGGCTACCAACGCAGTCCGACAGAATTGCTCCCACCCCGTCGGCCCCCTGCCCGCAAGATCTTACCTCTCACTGGGGTACTGATCGACCTAGCCCCACCACTAGGCTACCGGCACACTCCACCAGGATCGCTCGCATGAAACCGGCCCCCGGCCGGCCAGAACCCACCACTAGGCTACCAGCACATTCTATCAGAATCGCTCGCATACAACTGGCCCCCTGCCCGTCTGAACCTACATCTCTTAGAGATATCGATAATCTCCACCGCAGAGCCACCGAATTAACCCTGAGCATCCACAAGTCCATTCTGGATCTAAAGCACCTCCTACACCTCACCGAACTCTCCTTCTCGAATCTCTGGCTCTCACAGAACGCGACCCCCATCCCCTACACTAAGCCCCTCCTTCACCCACTACCACTATCCCTGAGACACTTGCGCCCCGCAAGCAGCCCTGCCACCCCTCGGAGGAAGAAATTCTTGCCCTCCTCCATACCTACAAACCCACACCTGGGACGCCTAACCCATTAGACCTCACGGAGGAAGAAGTGGTTGACCTCCTCATTAGCTACGATTCTGCCTTGACAACCACATGCACCTCAGACCTGAGGGAAGAACACCCTATCCGCACGATTGAAACCAACCCCAACAGATCTGCTACCCTCCGCAGCAGAGGGTGGTCAATAGCAACCTAACTAGAGTACCCTTCTCTGCATCTACCCCTGACACTCACTCCGACCCCTCCCTAGCCGGCCTCCTAATTAACTGCCGCTCAGCAGTAAAGCATGCATCTGATGTCGCTGATCTCATCTTGAATCATAAATCGGACTTAGCGATCTTGACTGAATCTTGGCTCAAGGAATCCTCATCGCCCTACCTAGACCTCTTAGTCCCGCCCAATTACAACATCGTAAGGCTGGACAGGCATTCAAAGAAAAAAGGGGGAGGCATTGCCTGCATATACCGCTCTAACCTCCTTGTTACGGAACCTCCTGTGGACCCTTCAGATGTTGAAGCAAGACGAGGAGACGGCGTTGACTTGTCGGGTCATTGAGAGGGAGGAGTCCAGGATGAAGCCCAGGTTGCGTGCGTGGTCCGTTGGTTTGGGTGCGTTGCCCAGGGCAGGGGGCCACCAGGAGTCGTCCCAGGCGGAGGGTGATGATCCTAGGATGAGGACTTCCGTCTTATCTGAGTTCAGTTTCAGGCGGCTGTTCCTCATCCACTCGGCTACGTCCTTCATCCCTTCATGTAGGTTGGTTCTGGCGGTTGTGGGGTCGTTGGTGAGGGAGAGGATCAGCTGGGTGTCGTCGGCGTAGGAGATGATGTTGAGGTTGTGTTGGCGTGCGATGGCTGCGAGGGGCTCATGTAGACGTTGAAGAGGGTGGGGCTGAGTGATGATCCTTGTGGTACGCCGCAGATGACTTTGGTGGCCTCGGAACTGAACGGGGGAGGCGGACTCTCTGGGTTCTTCCGGCGAGGAAGGAGATGATCCACTCCAGTGCCTTCTCTTGGATTCCGACGTTGTTCAGGCGTTGCACTAGGGTGCGGTGGCAGACTGTGTCGAACGCTGCGGAGAGGTCCAGGAGGATGAGGGCCGCTGTTTCCCCGTTGTCGAGCAGGGCTCGGATGTCGTCGGTGGCTGCGATGAGGGCGGTCTCGGTGCTGTGGTTGGCCCGGAAGCCGGACTGCGAGTGGTCGAGGGATCCATTCGTCTCGAGGAAGGCGGCCAGTTGTCTGTTGACGGTCTTCTCGATGACTTTGGCAGGAAAAGGAAGGAGCGAGATGGGGCGGTAGTTTTGAGGTCGGTGGGATCCGCTGACGGTTTCTTCAGTAGGGCGCTGAGTTCGGCGTGCTTCCAGCTCTCTGGGAAGGTGGCGGTGTCGAGGAGGTGTTGATGATGTCCCGGAGGTGGGGTGCGATGACGGCGTCGGCCTTGTTGAAGACGTGGTGAGGGCAGGGGTCGGTTGGTGATCCGGAGTGGATGGAGTTCATCGTGCGGATAGTGTCTTCGGTGTTGATCGGGGTCCAGGCTCGGAGGGTGGAGGTGGGGGACGTTGGAACGGTCGTAGGGTACGTCGGCTGTGTGCTGAAACTGTTGTGTATGTCTGCGATCTTGCTGTGGAAGAACGAGGCGAGCGAGTTGCAGAGGTCTTGCGAGGGAGTGATGTCGTTGTTTCCGGCGCTGGGGTTCGAGAGTTCTTTGACGATGATGAAGAGTTCCTTGCTGTTGTGGGCGTTGTTGTCCAGTCGTTCCTTGAATGCGGTTTTCTTGGTGGTGTGGATCAGCTGGTGGTGTTTTCGGGTGGCGTGCTTGAGGGTGGTCATGTTGTCTGCAGTCGGGTCTCTGCGCCATGCTTTCTCGAGGCCCCGGCAGTTCTTCTTGGATTTCTTGAGTTCGTCGGTGAACCAGGATGCTTTCTTGTTGCCGGGTCTGACTGGGGGGTCTTCAATGGGGCGAGGTCGTCTGCGCAGTTGGTGATCCATCTTGTGAGGTTGCTGGCGGCTTGGTTGGGGTTCGTTGAGCTGGCGGGAGGGTTCTGGCTCAGGGATGTGGTGAGTTGGTCGGTGGTGATCTTGTTCCAGCTTCTGCGCAGAAACTGTTGCGGGTGGTGGTGCGTGGTGATCCTGCTGAAGCTGAAGTGGACGCAGCTGTGGTCTGTCCAGTGGAGTCCGGTGGTGTGGCTGAAGGAGATGTCCTTGCTGGAGGAGAAGACAGGGTCAAGCGTGTGGCCGGCGTGGTGTGTGGGGGTGGTCACCAGTTGCTTGAGTCCGAGGTTGGCGAGGTTGTCCAGCAGGGTGGTGGTGTTGCGATCGTTGTTGTTCTCTAGGTGGAAGTTGAGGTCCCCAAGGAGGATGTAGTCAGCCGAGGGGAGGGCGTGCGGGCTGATGAGGTCGGCGATGTCTTCGCTGAATTGTGTGCGTGGTCCTGGGGGTCTGTAGATGAGGGTGCCTCTGAGGGTGGTCTTGGGGTCGGTGTGTATCTGGAAGTGCAGGTGTTCGCCGGCTGTGAAGGTGTCGTCGGAGTTGGTCGTGATGCGGATGGTGTTCTTGTGGACGATGGCGATGCCTCCTCCGGTCTGGTTGGCGCGGTCCCTTCGGGTGATCTTGTATCCGTCCGCGATGGTGATGTTGGGCGCTGAGGAGGCGTTCATCCATGTTTCCGTGAGGAAAGCGACGTCTGGTGATGTGGAGTCGAGCAGGTTCCAAAGTTCCACGGCGTGTCTGTGGACGGAGCGGGTGTTGAGCAGGATGCACTTCAGGTGGTTGCTGCTGGTGCTCGGCTTGGCGGGTGCGGTGCAGGTCCGGAGGCAGGAGAACTTGCAGGATTGGCCGCCGAAGGGTCCGTGGGTGCGACCTGGGGTGGCACGGTGGCAGCCGGGGATACGGCCGGTGTTGAGTGCGTTGAGGGTGGCGGTGTCGTAAGTCCGGTGGGTGGGTTGGCTGCTGCGGGGGCCAGAGGGTTTGGCGCTGGGCGTGGTCCAGGCACGGACGGGCGCAGACGGGCTTGCCTTAGGCGCGCCTTCGGCGCGCCAGCGGCGCGGCCGCACAGCGGCCGCCATTTATGGGGAGGTGGGAGGGAGGAGCAGCTGGGAGGCGGGAGGCAGGGTCAGCGAATGGGCAGACAGGGGGGCGGGGCCGCAGGGGACGCAGCGGCGGGAATGGCGAGAGGCAGCGGGGGCACAGAAGGAAAACAGGGGAGAGAAAACGGACACAAATACGGGCACAATGCAAATGGGGCAGCGAGGGGTACAGAAGGGAAAATGGGAGAGAAAAGCAGACACAAATACGGGCACAATGCAAATGGGGCAGCGAGGGTACAGAAGGGAAAATGGGGAGAGAAAAGCAGACACAAATACGGGCACAATGCAAATGGGGCAGCGAGGGGTACAGAAGGGAAAATGGGGAGAGAAAAGCAGACACAAATACGGGCACAATGCAAATGGGGCAGCGAGGGGCACAGAAGGGAAAATGGGGAGAGAAAAGCAGACACAAATACGGGCACAATGCAAATGGGGCAGCGAGGGGCACAGAAGGGAAAATGGGGAGAGAAAAGCAGACACAAATACGGGCACAATGCAAATGGGGCAGCGAGGGGTACAGAAGGGAAAATGGGGAGAGAAAAGCAGACACAAATACGGGCACAATGCAAATGGGGCAGCGAGGGGTACAGAAGGGAAAATGGGGAGAGAAAAGCAGACACAAATACGGACACAATGCAAATGGGGCAGCGAGGGGCACAGAAGGGAAAATGGGGAGAGAAAAGCAGACACAAATACGGGCACAATGCAAATGGGGCATCGAGGGGTACAGAAGGGAAAATGGGGAGAGAAAAGCAGACACAAATACGGGCACAATGCAAATGGGGCAGCGAGGGGTACAGAAGGGAAAATGGGGAGAGAAAAGCAGACACAAATACGGGCACAATGCAAATGGGGCAGCGAGGGGCACAGAAGGGAAAATGGGAGAGAAAAGCAGACACAAATACGGGCACAATGCAAATGGGGCAGCGAGGGGCACAGAAGGGAAAATGGGGAGAGAAAAGCAGACACAAGTACGGGCACAATGCAAATGGGGCAGCGAGGGGTACAGAAGGGAAAATGGGGAGAGAAAAGCAGACACAAATACGGGCACAATGCAAATGGGGCAGCGAGGGGTACAGAAGGGAAAATGGGGAGAGAAAAGCAGACACAAATACGGGCACAATGCAAATGGGGCAGCGAGGGGCACAGAAGGGAAGATGGGGAGAGAAAAGCAGACACAAATACGGGCACAATGCAAATGGGGCAGCGAGGGGCACAGAAGGGAAAATGGGGAGAGAAAAGCAGACACAAATACGGGCACAATGCAAATGGGGCAGCGAGGGGTACAGAAGGGAAAATGGGGAGAGAAAAGCAGACACAAATACGGGCACAATGCAAATGGGGCAGCGAGGGGTACAGAAGGAAAAATGGGGAGAGAAAAGCAGACACAAATACGGGCACAATGCAAATGGGGCAGCGAGGGGTACAGAAGGAAAAGGGGAGACAAGCAAGAAATGCGGGCACCGAGGCCACAAGCGGAACGGCGATCTTACCAGCAGCAGCAGCGGGCGGCCAACACAGGCGGAGCTGTGTGGTGGGGGAGCGACCTACCTGGCAAGGTCAAGGGTCGCTCTCCTCACCGCGCAGCGGGCGCCATTTATGGGGAGGTGGGAGGGAGGAGCAGCTGGGAGGCGGGAGGCAGGGTCAGCGAATGGGCAGACAGGGGGCGGGCCGCAGGGGACGCAGCGGCGGGAATGGCGAGAGGCAGCGGGGGCACAAAAGGAAAAAAGGGAGAGAAAACGGACACAAATACGGGCACAATGCAAATGGGGCAGCGAGGGGTACAGAAGGGAAAATGGGGAGAGAAAAGCAGACACAAATACGGGCACAATGCAAATGGGGCAGCGAGGGGTACAGAAGGGAAAATGGGGAGAGAAAAGCAGACACAAATACGGGTACAATGCAAATGGGGCAGCGAGGGGTACAGAAGGGAAAATGGGGAGAGAAAAGCAGACACAAATACGGGCACAATGCAAATGGGGCAGCGAGGGGTACAGAAGGGAAAATGGGGAGAGAAAAGCAGACACAAATATGGGCACAATGCAAATGGGGCAGCGAGGGGCACAGAAGGGAAAATGGGGAGAGAAAAGCAGACACAAATACGGGCACAATGCAAATGGGGCAGCGAGGGGTACAGAAGGGAAAATGGGGAGAGAAAAGCAGACACAAATACGGGCACAATGCAAATGGGGCAGCGAGGGGTACAGAAGGGAAAATGGGGAGAGAAAAGCAGACACAAATACGGGCACAATGCAAATGGGGCAGCGAGGGGCACAGAAGGGAAAATGGGGAGAGAAAAGCAGACACAAATATGGGCACAATGCAAATGGGGCAGCGAGGGGTACAGAAGGGAAAATGGGGAGAGAAAAGCAGACACAAATACGGGCACAATGCAAATGGGGCAGCGAGGGGTACAGAAGGGAAAATGGGGAGAGAAAAGCAGACACAAATACGTGCACAATGCAAATGGGGCAGCGAGGGGCACAGAAGGGAAAATGGGGAGAGAAAAGCAGACACAAATACGGGCACAATGCAAATGGGGCAGCGAGGGCACAGAAGGGAAAATGGGGAGAGAAAAGCAGACACAAATACGGGCACAATGCAAATGGGGCAGCGAGGGGTACAGAAGGGAAAATGGGGAGAGAAAAGCAGACACAAATACGGGCACAATGCAAATGGGGCAGTGAGGGGTACAGAAGGGAAAATGGGGAGAGAAAAGCAGACACAAATACGGGCACAATTCAAATGGGGCAGCGAGGGGCACAGAAGGGAAGATGGGGAGAGAAAAGCAGACACAAATACGGGCACAATGCAAATGGGGCAGCGAGGGGCACAGAAGGGAAAATGGGGAGAGAAAAGCAGACACAAATACGGGCACAATGCAAATGGGGCAGCGAGGGGTACAGAAGGGAAAATGGGGAGAGAAAAGCAGACACAAATACGGGCACAATGCAAATGGGGCAGCGAGGGGTACAGAAGGAAAAATGGGGAGAGAAAAGCAGACACAAATACAGGCACAATGCAAATGGGGCAGCGAGGGGTACAGAAGGAAAAGGGGAGACAAGCAAGAAATGCGGGCACCTAAACCTACCTCTGACCTAAAAACGGCAATCCAGGCACTAGTCATTTCCAGACTAGAATATGGATGCTCTACTCTCGCAGGGCTACCCAAGAACTCTCTGGCCCCACTGAAAGCCTGCCTCAACGCCGCCGCCAGACTCCTAACTGGCTCAAAGAAATTTGACCACATCTCTCCCCACCTCAAAGCTCTGAACTGGCTTCCCCTAGAGGCCAGAATCCAACTTAAACTGGCCTGCATCACTCACAAAGCTCTCTACTCCAAGTCCCCTGCATTTCTCGCCCAAAAACTCGTGATATCCGGAGGAGCCAGAAACTCCCGATCTGCCAAAGACCTTTTGCTTCAACCAGCACGCTTCCGGAAAAAAAACCTACAACCGGGCCTTCTCTGGGGCCGCTCCTAGAATTTGGAACTCTCTCCCACCCGACATCAGAAGACTTCCGGCCTTGGCACACCTTAAAAAGGAGACCAAAACTTTCCTAATGAGCAAATTCCTCGCCTAACGATCACCTCAGCGACACGATCCACCCTCCACTTCGGCATGATCCATGCTTTTTCGGATGATACCTATTCCTGCACTCCTGGGCATCCCACTCAAGAGTTGAGACTGCGTGCCTTCTTTTAAAATGTATCTACCTGTTTTTCGTTTTTATCCCATATGTAGCCGGGAACTTTGACTGTGCTCTTTTTTTCTTGTAGAATGTACCCACCTATTTTACCCAATTGGTCCCTCCCTTCCTAATTCTTTGTATACCACCTTTAATCCTGTAAAGCGCTCTGATACCCTCACGGGTCTGGTTCGCGCTCTATAAAACTATAAAATAAAATAAATAAATAAATAAATGCCGGCATATATGAAACGTTTTTGACGCGGTTTTCTTGGTCCTAGCAAGAAATCCCTAAGGTCTGCGTCTTCTTTAAGTAAAGATAAGTGTTGTTTCACATCCTCGAGTGTAGATTTTTGTAACCAGTCGAGGCACAATTTTCCTACACTGTATGTTGTTACTATCCCCGGATGTTGTCGTTGAACATAACGTGGGTCTGGCCTATGGATAGTAAAGCCCTGTATTCTATTCAGGAATCTTTCTTGACAGATGTTTGTGTCTGTGGGCCAGAGTAACCATTTTTTCCAATCAGGATCTGTTCTGTTGTTTTGTAGTATTGTGTCTACTATGACCGCTCCCTGTGTAGTGCTGTTACTTGCAGGTGTTGGTACAGAAGGTGTGTTCATGTCTTTGATCTTGGCTAAACCAAGGCAAGACGTTTGTAGCACAGTGTCATTCAAAAACATTATTTGATGTGGGATGATACAGGCTCTAAACAAAGCTTCTATCCCCTGCACTTGCCAATCTTTAGAACCCCAGACAGATTTAGTGTTGATTGTGTCTTTCCAAAAGTCAAATCCTTGTCTAGACAATTGGGTAATAAAGGCTGCAGAATAAATCTGTTTTGTATTAGTTAACATAATTTTCTGTCCTGTTTGTTTACATTCTTAAAGTAAAATGTTTCTGGATTAGATGTATTGTACCCTGAAAAATATGGAAACTTATTTGCAAACGTTTTTGAACTACCTTTTGGTGGTGTAGGACAATGTTCCCATTGGTTAAACATAAACACATTTCTAGGTGTTGCAGATTTATGCAAGAAATGATGACCATAGTGGTTGTAACAATAAAGCTGTTCGTAGTCTGATGAACCCTCTAAGTGTTCATTGTTAGAGAATACAGCAGACCTTTCTAGATCAGACATCATATCATTAACAGTCTCAAAGTCCCAATCATCAGAATAGGTACTGGAGGTAATAAAGTCACTTAATGAAATTTTAAATAAATGTGGAATGTTCAAAAGTTCCGTTGGGCCGAATATATCGAAATCGATTTTGTCCCACACTATACCATCCTGTATAGGAACGGCTGTGATGTTCACTGCTGACAAGTCTCTTGCTTCACGATGGGATGATTTGTGTGGTTTTAAAAGTAAGTTCACATTTTTACTTTCAGTGTCCATATGAATGTATCTGCCATTTATAAGCACACTGATAGTCAGAACCAAAGCTAGCCAAAACAGAAAGAAAAATATTCCAGAAATAATCCATATTTCAATCCATGGTGAAACCAGATAAGTCTCTTTCAGAAAATGAAAAAGGTCTTGTACTTGTTGTTTGAAAGTTTTTTGTAGGGCTGGCGTCGTTTCAGGCTCACTTGGATCCTCAGAAAACGTATCAAAGTTAATGAAATAGCCAGAAACAGTTCGGTCAATTGTTGAAATTGCATCAGGACTTGTTGAAATCGCTGGAACCAGTTGATCACGTGTTACGTTGGTGTAGACAGGTGTATCTGGACGAACTGTTACTTGAGTTTCAAGAGGGATGAGTTCCATAGCATTGTTGCTTAGTCCTTCATCTTTTACTGCTGAATTCTCGATGGTTATGAGTCTTTCAGTCTGAACCTCTTGGATAGTAGCGAGAGGAGTGCGTCTGCTACTAGGTCGGAGTCCACGAGGCCTACTATTTAGTATTGGCCACATACTGTGGTTTGATGAGGTCGATTGACACAAATCTTTTCTTTTTT
This sequence comes from Calotriton arnoldi, assembly GCA_963921515.1. Classification (NCBI taxonomy): domain Eukaryota; kingdom Metazoa; phylum Chordata; class Amphibia; order Caudata; family Salamandridae; genus Calotriton; species Calotriton arnoldi. The sequence goes on from CAWUFW010014757.1 coordinate 249,492, forward strand.
CCAGCAAGGGGTGGCAGAAGTACTGTTCTTGTTCCGTGGACGGCTTGGACAGTTACTGGTTGTCTGTAAGAAGGTCCAAATTCCTTCTTGTCCGCAATCTTCTCTCTGACTAGATCCCCAACTTTTGGGATCCAGACAGGCCTTGCTGGGACTGCCGGTGTTTCCCCAGTGGTGGTTGACTTCAGGAACACGTTGCTTTGTTTCGATCTTAGTTCATTTAGATCCTGTAAAACAGCCAAACGATCTTTGATATCAAAGTGTTTATTTTCCACCATTGTGCCTTTAGATTCGAGATCAGGAACCCACATTCTTGTCCCAAATAGGACCTCATATGGAGTGAACCCCCCTAGAGAACTTCTTGGCAAATTATTTAATGAGCGTTGGACCCCATAAAGATGTTTGACCCACCCATCACCCGAACCTAATACTCTAGCTGTTATAGACTGCTTTATGTCCCAGTTTTTCCTTTCCACAACAGAATTTCCCTCAGGATGAAACGGAGAGGAGTACCGCAATGCTACGCCCAAACTGGCCATGGGTTCTCTGTAAGCCCGAGAGCTAAACGCAGGGCCCTGGTCAGAATGTAGTGTGCCAATTGCGTATGTGCCGATAAAGACTCGCAAATCTTTTATAACAGTTCGAGCGTCAGCCGAGCGCTGAGGCCATATCCATAGGAACCTTGACTCAGTATTTGTGGGATTGCATTTGTCCAAAAGGACGCCTGCACGTAGATAGTCTAATGCTGTCTAACAATGGTGTCTGTACTGGGCAGGCTACTTCGTAGTCTGGTGTCTGATGGCGTTCTGCACCACGCTGTCTATTGCAGTCTATCGATGAAGATGTGAACCTGTGTATTCATTCCAGGCCACCAGTACATCTCTTTTAATGTTAATATTGTTTTAGAGATCCCTTGATGTGACAGACCCTCCCCCAGATGTGCTTCATAAATCAAAGCTGCTCTACGTTCCATGTTTGGAATTACCCTATCCCCCACTCCAGGGATTCGAGCAAAAGGAACGTTGTTTGCATCAATTACATTAGAGTACTTGAGTGGAAATTTTTTCGGTAACGCTGCACCACTGCCTTTGCTTGAAGCATTGACAGCCAACAATATCTCACTGTCTATTCTCGTTTTTGAACGAGTGATCGCAGCTACGGAAGCCGTCTGAACAGCCCCCTTTGCGGCTTCATCAGCCAATGAATTCCCTGCAATGTGAACGCCATCACGTTGATGACTCAGCGTGTGTATCACGTGAGCTTTTGGTAGTTCGTTTCTCAACTGAACTACTTGTTCCCAAAGCGTTTTATGCTTTATTGTGCCACCTTTTGCATCTTTGAACCCGTTTGGAAGCCAATTCTGTATATATTCATTATACGACTGAACACAGTAAAAAGAATCGCACACTATAAGTGTGGGGAATTCGCGATCTGTATTTTCAAGTGCCAGTTTGAATGCTTGTAGCTCTGCTCGCTGAGCTGTACAATCTCCTAGAGATTGAGTTTTAGTGACCATTGGTCTGAAGTTACCATCTTGCATGCGACCTTTAACGATTGCGCACGCTGCACTGTAAGCTTGCTTACTCCCTGTAGCGGGTTGTGCTGATCCGTCAGTATAAATTATAAATTCGTACTGATCTAGAGGCAGAATTTCAGTGGGCAGAGGACATTCATGTTCATATTGCAGGAATGCTTGTGTTTTTAAATCAGGATCAAAAACATATTCAACATCTGTTGCAGCAAGAGAATTAACCCATTGTATCCATCTAGGATGTAAAGCTTTTGCATTTGGAATGCTCGCTTTTGTAACCGCCTCTAAGGCTGGTACTTGAGTTACGAAAATAATGCGTTTTCCTTGGGCTAGAGCTCTTTCTTTTGCTACAGCGGTTTGAACTGCTGTCAGTATTTTTTCTGTTGAAGTGAAGCGCATTTCTTCTTGTGTATACAAATGTGATTTGTATGCTATTGGTACTTTTTCACCCTCATTAAATGTTAAATAGGTGAATCCACATTGACCCGAAATTATTCGGATCACTAAATTGCGTGTATTTACACGTGTTTGTAAGTGATTTGTTGCTAACATGTTAGCTTGGAGTGAATACAGGATTTCTGTATGTTCCTGTGTCCAATGTTTTGTTGAAAAATCAGGTTTGATTAATTCGTAGAGAGGTTTAACCCTTTCTGCGTAATTTAGAATGTAAGTTCTTCCAAAATTTAGGAAACCCAAGATGGATTGTAAATTTTTCAGCGTTTTTGGAGGTTGGAGCAGCGCGCACTTTTCTAAAAAGTTAGCTGCCAAGCTCTTGCCTTCACTTGAAAGCTCATATCCTAGGAAAAGGACATTGAGATGGGCAATTCTGGATTTTTTAAAGTTGAATTTATAGCCTTCAGAGGCGAAGCCCTATATTATGGTACTCACCCTGTTCAAGTGCCTATCTAGGTCATCGTCTGTCAGATAGATGTCATCGACATATAACAATGCCTCATTATCATAAATTTGTAGTAACTCTGTTACTCTTGCTGAGAATAACCCCGGGCTGTTTTTGAACCCTTGTGGGAGTCTACAAAATTGACGCTAGGTCCCCATTATTGAGAAAGCTGTTAAGTACCTGCTTTCAGGTGCTATGTTTTGACAAAAGAAACCATTTGAAATGTCCAATGTGGTTTTATATTTTTACGCACAATGTTATTCATTAATGCTGTACTATGTGCATTTTGCACTGCAAATATTTTGGAACAAGTGTTCAAGTGTCTGTAATCCAAAACTAGACGATATGTATTGTCTGGTTTGGATACAGGAAACAAAGGATTGTTCATTGAAGAGGTGCATGTTTCAATCACCCCTTGGTATTCAAGTTGATCTAAGATCTCCCTGACCTGTTTTTTAGCTTCTTGCTTTATTGGGTACTGCCTTTGTGCAGTAGGTTCATTTTTAGATGTATTTTGTGGTGAGGTGAGTCCTCATCCCATCCTACATGATTTTTGTATAATGCTGGGGCCTGGGCAACTGCCCATTTCCTGGCATAAGTATATTTTAGGTGAATTGGAATATGGTTGGAGAAGGCTGGCATAATGATGTCCTCGCCAAGTGGGCACTCCCTGACAAAGTTTGGTGGCCAGTCCTTTTCTGCTAGAAGTATATCATAACCCCTTGAAAGTTTCTCCCAAAGAGTATTTTCACTTTTCTTGGTATGTCTCCCTCCATTCGGAGTGTTATTTCATATAACTTTTGTGGAGTACTAACCCTGGTGTCTACAGTCTCTACTGTGATGTACTCATTCAAGTCCACTATCTCCAGAAGTTCCTTCAGGTTCTGGCGAGCTATTGTTACTTCTGCTGCACTGTCCAGCATTGTCTGAGCCCATTCTCCGTTCTTGAGCTGTGTTCTCAGTATTCTCGGCATGTCTGATCTTCAGACCTGCTACCTTCTTTTGTGAATTGAGGTTTTGATTTATTTTTCTGAACGTGTTTATCGTCTTTGGATTTCACGCGTTCTTCTCTGTGTTCTGACCGTCCTCTTCTTTCTGACGTCTGTGACGATATCTGAAAGGTACGAGAGGAACGTGTATCAGTATCTTGATACCTGTCAGGTTTTCTTAAATTATCCCTATTCCTGAGGTTATACCTCCTTTCAGAGGGCTCCTTTTGAGGAGACCTACCTCGTGATTGAGAATGTGTCTCGTTTGAATTTTGTTTATTAGTTTCCCACTTCTTTTTAGAAGATGTAGGATTTTGTTTAATAGAGTCCTTCTCAGGACTTTCAGATAGTTTTGGCTTCAAAGGTTTTCCACCCAAACTATCTCTGCCTAATTCTGCATAAGATTGTTCTATTATTCTGGGTAGTTCATGTTGATGTTCTTGTCGGGACCACTAGTACTCCTCGGGATCTGGGCGATGCTCAAAGGGGTCCACCTCTTGATATCCCCAACTCTGACAGTATAGACACAGAGTATTGAAGCGATCAAGCGAGGGATAGGAATTAGGGTAGGAACAGCAGGGAATAGGAGACCTGTAACAAAGAAGCACAAGATTAATACTACTCGTATATCTCACTGTCTACTCTCATAGAGTCTCACTAGTGAAAACCCCTACCTGTCCAAGACTCCCCCAGCGGCGATGAACGTCCTCTACTCGCATTGAGATACCTTCTCTCAAACGGAGTACATGCAACCTACAATTGAAACAGAAATGATCAAAACTCCATTCATCACCTCCACTCCGTCACATACTACAACAGAAACCTCATACGTACCCTTTTCCTTCATTCCCCAGAAAATCATAGAACCAAAACCAATAGATAGCAGACAGGAGAGAGTACAGGATAATAGTCTCGGAGGGTACTGGAATCCAAAGGCTTGTAAAAAGAGATGCTTCTGTACCCCTGTTCCCAGAGTAATCCAGAAAGCGATAAGCAACTTCCAGTATTGCAACAGCACTCAATTCCCAAAACAAAGTCTCTAAGAAATGAACAATAATCAAAAGTACGCCACAGAGGGCAACGGAATTCCCTATGAAATACTGACTTTCAGGGAAGTCTCGGTACTCACATAAGAACTCCCCCTGCGGCCGCAGGAGGAGAGGAACCCGGAACCCTCCCTCTCCTTCGGGTGTTCCGTGACTCGCTAGCATGAGCCCCGAGCGGACCCAGCTCAAGGACTCCAGGAAGAAGCCACTCCTGGCCAAGATTGCACAAAATCCAGCGTGCGCGATCCACAGACACGCGAACACAGTTCCTCACACAGGGCAGCCGCCCTGCAACGTATCCACGGCTGAATCAAGAATTACGCACAACGCTCCGCGCGTTGGCCGTAATTTAACAAGGCGTAGTCCCTCCCAGAAGGATGGCCTTCTGGGAGTCGTAGTCCAGTAATCCCTTTGCTAACCCCACAAGTAGGGCAGGCGCTACCTGTCATGGCCTGACAGTACGCCCACCTCCCAAGCGCCTCCTGGGTCCAGGCTTGCCGGGATTGCGAACATGGAAGAGCCGGATCGCCCGAGGGGCGTGCACATTGACGCATGGCTCCCAGGAATCGTCTTCTGTCGGGTACCCCTTCCAGGCAATCAGATACCACAGCTGTCCCCTCCGATACCTGGAGTCCAGGATGCGCCGTACCTCATATTCGATTTGGCCATCCGCCACTACCGGAGGAACCGCCCTGCGTCTGGCACACTTAGCAGGCTTCAACAGGCTACAGTGAAACACCGGGTGGATCCTCAGAGAAGCCGGCAGCTTCAACCTGTACGCCACTGGGTTGATTCTGCGGAGAATGGTATACGGGCCGATGAACCGGGGATGGAAGATGCTGCGCATCCGAAAACGGATGTTCCTGGTAGAGAGCCATACCCGATCCCCTGGCTGATACGTAGGCCCCTCTTGCCTATGCCGATCCTCCCACTTCTTGTAGGACTGCTTGGCCCGGCCCAAGTTGGTTTGGATCTTCCTGTGTATTTTTCGAAGAGCCGTCATTTGAGCCAGAACTGTAGGGTGATTCATCACCTCGCAGGGTATAGCCAGAGGTAGAGTGTTAGCATGGAACCCGGTGTTGGCCCTGAACGGGGTTTCCTTGATGGAGCTGTGCCATGCATTGTTATACGACAGTTCGGCCAGCCATAGTAAGGACACCCAGGATTCAGTTGCCTCTTTGGAATAGCATCGCAGGTACTTCTTTAGAGTCTGATTCAGGCGCTCCGTTTGTCCATCGGTTTGAGGGTGGAAGCTAGTTGACAACGCCGCCTCCACGTGAAGTGCTTTGCACCACATGTTCCAGAACCTAGCAACGAACTGAGGTCCTCTATCTGACACGATAACTTTTGGGAGCCCATGCAAGCGAACCACGTGAGTTAGTAGCAATTGAGCTGTTTGACCTGCAGTGGGAAGGTTCTTGCAAGGGATGAAATGACCCATCTTGGTGAGACTGTCTATGACAACGAGAATTGCATCATATCCCTGATCCAATGGTAATCCTAGGACAAAGTCTATACTGATCGTTTGCCATGGCTGCGATGGTGTGGGCAGAGGCATCAGCTTCCCCTTGGTTTTGGCTTGCTCCCCTTTTGCACGAGCACATGTCTCGCATTGTGATACCCATTGCACGACATCCTTCACCATACCTTCCCATGAAAAATGTCGTTGGATAAGGTGTAGGGTCTTCTTATGACCGGGATGTCCGGCCAGCACCGCGTCATGACACCAGTTGAAGGCCTGCAAACGAAGTGCGTGAGTAGGTAAGTACAACTTGTTGTTGTACAATGGCACTCCGTGTTTGAGGGTTCGAAGATTGCTTTTTTCTGCCCATCGTTGCCACCGATCCAGAGATTGATGTTTGGTGACATGGTCAAGGAATTGATCCACGGTTACAACACATAGTACTCTGTCGGGACTAACTATCGCCTCAGTGTTTATGTGCCGTGGCTTAGCACTCTCTCCTTGTCTGGACAACGAATCCGCCTTCTTATTCTCTGACCCCGGCCGATATGTGATTACGAAGTCGTATTCTGCGAAGAACAACATCCACCGCATCTGTCTTTGTGAGAGGTGTCGGGCGGTTTTCATAAACTGGAGGTTTCTGTGGTCAGTGTACACTGTAACCGGATGTTGCGCTCCCCACAAGTATTGTCTCCATTCCTGGAAGGCCTTCTTGATGGCCAAAAGCTCTTTTTCTGCCACGGTATAGTGAGATTCTTGCGACGTTTAGTTTACGAGAAAGAAAGGCCACCGGATGCAGTTGTCCTGTATGTTTGTCCCGTTGGGACAACACCGCTCCTATCGCTGTGTCCGACGCATCTGCTTCAACTACGAAAGGGATGTCGGTATGTGGATGTCGCAAGATTGGTGCAGTACAAAAGGCAGTTTTCAACTGGGTAAAGGCCTCCATAGCTTCCGCATTCCAGAGAAAAGGCATACCCTTTCTTAGCAAACGAGTAATAGGGGAGACCATCTGTGAAAAGTGAGAGATGAATCTCCGATAGTAGTTGGAGAAACCCAGGAAACACTGTACATCTCTCACATTCTTGGGAACAGGCCACTCCTGCACCGCCTTTACCTTCCTCTCCGCCATACTGAACCCCTGGGGATTCAATACGACTCCCAGAAACTCAACTTCTGTCACACTGAACTCACACTTACTGAGCTTACAAAACAGGCTGTGCTCTTGCAACCTTTTGAGTATCAGTGTCACGTGAGTCGTATGTTGTTTCTGGGAAGACGAATAGATCAGTATGTCATCTATGTATACGATGACAAACCGATCTACGTATTCCTTGAGCACATCGTTGAGAAAATACTGGAATGCCGCCGGGGCATTGCATAACCCGAACGGCATAACCAAGTATTCATACAACCCATAACGCGTTTTGAACGCTGTTTTCCACTCATCTCCTTCGCGTATCCGAACCAAGTGGTAGGCCCCTCTGAGATCCAGCCTGGTGTATATACAGGCCTCCCTCACCTGATCCAATAACACGGGGATGAGTGGAAGCGGGTACCGATTCCTCACCGTGTTTTTATTCAATAGGCGGTAATCTATACACGTCCTCAACTCACCGTTCGCCTTTGCCGTAAAGAAAAGAGGAGAGGCTGCTGGCGAACGAGAGGGTCTGATGAAGCCCATATCTATGAAACGATCCAAGTACTCACGCAGATACTTGGTCTCTGGTTCGGACAAAGCATAGACTCTGCAGGACGGTATAGTAGCTCCTGCAATCAAGTCGATGCGACAGTCGTAGTCGCGGTGCGGGGGTAACACCTCCGCCTTGGCTTCACAGAACACCTCACTATATAAGGCATACTCTAGGGGTAGTTCTATCTCTTTCTCGATAGCAGTGGCAACGTAGTATGTCTGTGCCAGAGCCAAGGTTTGAGACCAGGTGTTTTTCATACATTGTTTACTACACTCCTCTGACTGAAAACATATGGTCTTCAGCCTCCAATCGATGGTGGGGTTGTGTTGCCACAACCATGGCATGCCCAGTATGACCTCATATTGAGGTGCCTCAATGATGTTCAGTGTAAGGTCCTCTACGTGATCTAGAGGATCCCCCTTCAACGCTAGTTCCACCACTTCGGTGTGTTCCGTAATAAGTCCTGACTTCAATGGAGTACCGTCCACTGCCAACACCTTTTCTGGCTTCTCACTAGGTACTCTTTGCAATCCCAGCCTCTGAACCAACCCGCAATCGATAAAATTCCCTGTGGCCCCGGAATCGATCATAGTCCATACCTGGTGTCGTTGTTGGCCTGTCTTGAGGATCATGGGCAACACTATGTGGGCTTCTGTGCTTTTTACCTCTGCAATAGCTAGGGAAGGTATCTTCAACGGATCGCCTGAATACCTCTCCGGGCTAGCCAAGGGAATGGGAGGAGGTACAGTCACCTGAATCTGTGGGTTAGAGGTTGAGACATCAAAGGGGTTCCTGGACTGCCTATCCACTCTCTCCTTAAGTGCCGCTGTTTCTGCTCTAGAAGCAACCAGCTCTTGCTGGACGGCCACCAACGCCTGTAACACATCGTCCAAGGACGCCATCTTTGCGAATGGCCCAGACCGGGAGGAGAATTATTCGTGGGTGCGTAATTCTGTCGGGACCACTAGTACTCCTCGGGATCTGGGCGATGCTCAAGGGGTCCACCTCTTGATATCCCCAACTCTGACAGTATAGACACAGAGTATTGAAGCGATCAAGTGAGGGATAGGAATTAGGGTAGGAACAGCAGGGAATAGGAGACCTGTAACAAAGAAGCACAAGATTAATACTACTCGTATATCTCACTGTCTACTCTCATAGAGTCTCACTAGTGAAAACCCCTACCTGTCCAAGACTCCCCCAGCGGCGATGAACGTCCTCTACTCGCATTGAGATACCTTCTCTCAAACGGAGTACATGCAACCTACAATTGAAACAGAAATGATCAAAACTCCATTCATCACCTCCACTCCGTCACATACTACAACAGAAACCTCATACGTACCCTTTTCCTTCATTCCCCAGAAAATCATAGAACCAAAACCAATAGATAGCAGACAGGAGAGAGTACAGGATAATAGTCTCGGAGGGTACTGGAATCCAAAGGCTTGTAAAAAGAGATGCTTCTGTACCCCTGTTCCCAGAGTAATCCAGAAAGCGATAAGCAACTTCCAGTATTGCAACAGCACTCAATTCCCAAAACAAAGTCTCTAAGAAATGAACAATAATCAAAAGTACGCCACAGAGGGCAACGGAATTCCCTATGAAATACTGGCTTTCAGGGAAGTCTCGGTACTCACATAAGAACTCCCCCTGCGGCCGCAGAGAGGAGAGGAACCCGGAACACTCCCTCTCCTTCGGGTGTTCCGTGACTCGCTAGCATGAGCCCCGAGCGGACCCAGCTCAAGGACTCCAGGAAGAAGCCACTCCTGGCCAAGATTGCACAAAATCCAGCGTGCGCGATCCACAGACACGCGAACACAGTTCCTCACACAGGGCAGCCGCCCTGCAACGTATCCACGGCTGAATCAAGAATTACGCACAACGCTCCGCGCGTTGGCCGTAATTTAACAAGGCGTAGTCCCTCCCAGAAGGATGGCCTTCTGGGAGTCGTAGTCCAGTAATCCCTTTGCTAACCCCACAAGTAGGGCAGGCGCTACCTGTCACGGCCTGACAGTTCTGTTACATCAAATTCCCTTAAGCGTTGGCGGATCGCCACTGATGCTGCCTCTCCTTTAATATTAGATAATATTATTGTTGAGACCTGGTCGAAGTTTTTCAGTAATTTCATACCTAAATTCAGAGCAGGTTCTGCCCCGTATTCGTTTTGAATTTGTTTCAGGACATCTGGTATTACTGCAATTGATGGAACACCATGTGTTTTAGTATAGATGGCAGCAAAGACTGCGCCCCAAGTGGTGCAGTCTTCCAGTTCTGGTGTGATCCCCATTGGTAAACAGATTGTTAGGATTCTGTGTTTCTCATAAGGGCTAGTATTTGGAAATACTGCTTCGATTTGAGTAATTGTTTGAGCTATCCAGAATGGAATTTGTTCACGTTTTGTGGGCATTTTACCCATGACTGCGTGTAAAGTCTGTGGAGTAATGTTTAGTGTATTCCCCTGTTGAGGGGTTTGATTTGGAATGGTCATTAGTGGTTGGACTGTGAAAGTCCGCATGACATATTGGACTAATTGTCTGTACATTTTTATTAACTCTTGTAGTTGAGTAAGTAATTCCTCGTCTGACATTACATCGATGTCAGGATGAGGTGTGTAGCCGGATAGAATCGGCCATGTTGCTCCTGGTCTACTTAGTGGACCGAGCCTCGTAATGTTTTTGTGATGTTTTAGGGCGCCTTTAAACCAGAGATGATGCTCCTGGTATGTGAGTGGAATTTCAATATCCTCGAAAGGAATATATTCCTCTGGTGGTTCATCTTCTTTAAAGAAGTGAAACACTTTTGTTACTGGATTTGATTCTGGGAATACTATCCATGAATAGAATACCTCTGTCTGAAAGGATTCGTGTGCCTCTATCACGAAAACTGCTCTACCACCTCTTGGTGATAGGCCATGTTTTATAAGTTTTAGAGTGATGGCTCTCCTTAAGTTTGGAGGGATGTGTATAACACCCTCATCGGTTTCATTTAAACCTGTAAAGTTAAAAGCTATTACGACTGGGTCAGCCGCAGCTACACCGTTCTCGGTGCCATTATCCCCGTGTAGGGACATTTGTTTTTTGAAAAATGTAGAACAAGTTTCAAGGAAACAAAAGATAAGGTGCACAATATTTTGGAACACTGTATCCTTCAACGTTGAACAAACCAAACAGCTAATATATAGGATTTTTGTCCTATCTAGCTTTGGTGGATATTTAACCCTACCCACTCCAGACATCTTATGGAGTATGTGAGTAGGTGTCTCTGAGAGAAAAGCACGACTGAGTTACTCAGTATCTAGCATTAAATTAGTGCCTTACCAAACGTTGGGCGCCATGTAGTGTAGTTCCTATTTCCCTAATAGGCTCTGCGCATTGGAATAATATACCCTATAGATTTGATATAGGACTGAGGTCAGTATGTCCCTATCGAGAATATTAAACTTAATTACTTTGTGCCAGCTAACTCAGAGGCCACTAGAAACTCCTTGTAAACAAGAAGGGAGTAGTTTCTGGCAACCGCATAAACATGACAACTTTGTTTCCCTTTAGAATCGGAACACTCTCAGAATCGTGGAAACAATAGATAACAGTTTCACTCAGCTAATCGTGCTTGCTTAGTTTCTTCAGAGTTACACAGAAAGAATAGACGGGCGTTTCAATAAAAGGATTTATTGAACAGTCTTGTTTCTCGTGTAAGAGATATGAGCTGTTATGATCACAAGACATTATGCGAGATATATAATGTACAGCGTAAGCAGTAGAAAGAAATAATACTGCGCTAGCATTTTCTTTTAGCTATGACACATATATTCATATACATAAATAACATAAGCTAAAAATGCGAGTACTCATAAGATGATTCTCTAACTAGTTCTACCCCAGTGTACCTAACCTAAGTGTAGTGCAAGGTAAGAAGTAGGTGAGGTATTCTATAGTATGGTATGCTATAGTCTAGTATGCCAAGTCTAGTATGCCAAGAGTCCCTCTAGGTTCTAGTCAGCTCCATACCTTGAGAATGAGAGAGGTGGGAATCTCCTTCCGGGTCTCGAACTCTAACACCCCGCGAAGGGAGTCAGAACACTGGAAGCTGGATTCTCTACGAGCAGGGATGACATCGTCTCTTGTCAGTGCGTCAGGCCAGAACACGGGCTCCTCTAAAGTCGAGGTCTCCTCCTACTTGCTTGGGCAAGGGAAGGTATATTTATACCCGGTAGGTGCCTTGGAATGTTAGCATTGACGTAAAGTCGGGCAGAGGAAGACGTCAGGAATGAACCCTCAAGGTGTAGCGGTTCATGCATAATAAATGAGTTCTTGGAGAAATCAATAATCCTGTGCTAGGGGAACTCCCAAGAGCTTAAGCGTCTGGTTTCTAAGAACTCGTTGTGACGTTAGGGTGGACCGATGTAAGTGACCATGCCTGTATTTGGATAGCATGGCTAATGCCTAAATAAGGACTGGAATCTTATGCCTATATAAGGGCAATGCGAATTGTGCCTATATAAGGACATGTTTCAGAAAAACCTATATACGGACACCTAAAGCGGAATACAACAGCACCACCACCACCACCAATATCACCACCACCAATACCACCACCAATACCACTACCACCACCAATACCACCACCAACACCACCACTACCACCACCACCAATACCACCACCAATACCACCTCCACCAATACCAATACCACTACCACCAATACCACTATCAATACCACCACCAACACCACCAATACCACCACCACCAATACCACCACCACCATCAATATCACCACCACCACCACCAATACCACCACCACCAATACCACCACCACCAATGCCACCACCACTAATAGCACCACCACCACCAATACCACCACCACCAATACCACCACCATCAATACCACCACCAATACCACCACAACCAATACCACCACCAATACCACCACCACCACCAATACCACCACCACCAATCTAATACTGCCACCACCAATACCAATGCCACCACCAATACCACCACCACCAATACCAATACCACCACCACCAATCAACCACCACCAATACTACCACCACCATCAACACTACCAATACCACCACCAATACCACTACCACCACCACCACCCCCAATACCACCACCACCATCAATACCACCACCTCCACCACCACCAATACCACCACCAATACTACCACCGCCAATACCACCACCACTACCATCAATACCACCACCACCAATACCACCAGCACCAAAACCACCAGCACCAAAACCACGACCAATACCACCACCACCAATACCAAAATCACCAATACCACCACCAATACCACCACCACCACCACCAATATCACCACCACCTAATACCACTGCCAATACAAATACCACCACCACCAATACCACCACAACCACCACTACCACCACCAATACCACCACCAGTACCACCACCACCAATACCATCAATACCACCACCACCAATACCACCATTACCAATACCACCAATACCACTACCACCACCAATACCACCACCACCACCAATATCACCACCACCAATACCAGCACCACCACCAATATACCACTACCACCACCAATACCACCTCCACCAATACCACCACCACCAATACCACCACCAATACCACCACCACCAATTCCACCATTACCAATACCACCACCACCAATACCACCACCACCACCAATATCACCACCACCAATACCAGCACCACCACCAATACCACCACCACCAATTCAACCACCAATACCACCACCACCAATACCACCATTACCACCACCACCAATACCACCACCATTACTACCACCACCACCAATCCCACCACCAACACCACCACCACCAAAACCACCACCACCAATACCATCACCAATACCACAACCACCAATACCACCACCAATACCACCATCAACACCACCAACACCAATACCACCACCACCAATACCCTCACCATTAATACCACCACCATCAATACCACCACCTCCAACAATACCACCACCATCACCACCAATACCACCACCAATACCACCACCAAAGCACCACCACCACCACCAATATCGCCACCACCAATACCACCACCAATACCACCACCAATACCACTACCACCACCAATACCACTACCACCACCAATACCACCACCAACACCACCACCACCAATACCACCACCACCACCAATACCACCACCACCAATACCATTACCACCAATACCACCACCAACACCACCAATACCACCACCACCAATACCACCACCACCATCAATACCACCACCTCCACCACCACCACCAATACCACCACCAATACCACCACCACCAATGCCACCACCACCAATACCACCACCATCAATACCACCACCAATATCACCACCACCACCAATACTACCACCACCAATCCAAAACCACCACCACCACCAATACCAATGCCACCACCAATACCACCAATACCACCACCACCAATACCAATACCACCACCACCAATACCATCAATACCACCACCAATACCACCACCACCAATACCACCAACACCACTAATACCACCACTACCACCAATACCACCACCATCAATACCACCACCACCACCAAAACTACCACCCCCACCACCAATACCAATACCACCACCACCAATACCACCACCAATACCAATACCACCACCATCACCAATACCATCACCAACGCCACCATCACCACCAATACCACCACCACCACCAATACCACCACTAATATCACCACCACCAATATCATCACCACCAATACCACCACCACCACCACCAATACCACCAATACCACCACCAATACCACCACCAATACCACCACCACCAATGCCACCATTGCCAATACCACCAATACCACCACCACCAATACCACCACCAATACCACCACCAATACCACCACCAATACCACCACCACCAATACCACCAATACCAATACCACCACCAATATCAATACCACCACCACCAGTACCACCAGTACCAATACCAATACCACCATCAATACCACCATCACCACCAATACCACCACCAATACCACCACCACCACCAATACCACAACCAATACCACCACTAATACCACCACCAATACCACCACCAATGTCACCACCACCAATACCACCACCACCAATACCACCACCACCACCACCACCAATACCACCACCACTACCACCACCAATACCACCACCACCACCAATACTACCAGTACCACCACCACCAATACCACCAACAATACCATCACCAGCAATACCAATACCACCACCACCAATACCACCACCAACACCACCACCACCACCAATACCACCACCACTACCAATACCACCACCAATACCACCACCAATACCACCACTAATACCACCACCAATACCACCACCACCACCAATATCACCACCACCAACACCACCACCACCAATATAACCACCACCAATACCACCACCACCACTACCACCACCAATGTCACCACCAGCAATACCACCACCACCAATAACACCACCAATACCACCACCAATACCACCAATACCATTACCAGTACCACCAATACCACCACCACCTATACCACCACCACCACCAATACCACCACCACCAATACCACCACCAATACCAATACCACCACCACCAATATCAACACCACCGCCACCACCAATATCACCAGTACCAATACCAATACCACCACTAATACCAATACCACCATCAATACCACCACCAATACCACCACCACCAATACCAATACCACCAATACCAAAACCACCACCAATACCACCACCACCAATACCAGTACCACCACCACCAATACCAGTACCACCTTCACCAATATGCCACCACCACCAATACCACCACCACCAATTCCAATACCACCACCACAAATACCAATACCGCCACCACCAATTCCGCCACCACCAATACCACCACCAATACTATCACGATCAATACCACCACTACCAATACCACCGCCAATACCACCACCAATACCACCATCACCACCACCAATACCACCACCAATACCACCACCACCACCAATACCACAACCAATACCACCACTAATACCACCACCAATACCACCACCAATATCACCACCACCAATCCCACCACCACCACTAATACCACCAATCCCACCACCACCAATACCACCACCAATACCACCACCACCAATACAACCAGTACCACCACCACCAATACCTCCATAACCAATACCACCAATACCATCACCACCAATACCAATACCACCACCACCAATACCACCACCACCACCAATACCACCACCACCAATACCACCACCAATACAACCACTAATACCACCACCACCACCAATATCACCACCACCAACACCACCACCACCAATACCACCACCACCAATACCACCACCACCACTACCACCACCAATGTCACCACCAGCAATACCACCACCACCAATAACACCACCAATACCACCATCAGCAATACCACCATTACCAGTACCAGCAATACAACCACCACCAATACCACCACCAATACTACCACCAATACCACCACCACCAATACCGCCAATACCACCACCAATACCACCACCACCAATACCAATACCACCAATACCAAAACCACCACCAATACCACCACCACCAATACCAGTACCACCTTCACCAATACCAATGCCACCACCAATACCACCACCACCAATACCACCACCACCAATCCCAACACCACCACCACAAATACCAATACCGCCACCACCAATTCCACCACCACCAATACTATCATGACCAATACCACCACCACCAATACCACCACCAATACCACCACCATCAATACCAATACCACCACCACCAATACCACCACCTCAGCGCCTCTCACTCACTAGTATTAGCAGGGGCACTGTACGAGGCCTGAGCTGCAGCAGACACCATCCCTCCCTCCCTCCATGACTGCCATAAAGCACAGCTCGCCCTGCACCAAGAGGTGAAGCCAGGGCCCTACTACAGCTGGAGTGTTTTTTATTAGGCCAAAGATAGCAATGACATTACGCAATGCCACACTGCACACTCAAATCACGGCGAAGGAAGGAAATAGCCCCCCTCCCGCTCTTCCTCCTGAGCCATGACAGTGTAATCACAGAGCAAAAGGTGTTGGAGCGCTTTGTTAGTGTTTATAGCTCAGATCATATGTAACTCTCACTTCACACTTTGTGTCTGTGTAATTTACAACACTTACACATCTTCTTCACTGCACTATTTATCACTACTTTGAAGACATTGCAGGCCGGTCCCTTCCTCTGATATTTACAATCTAACAAGGGGTCGAGAAGGCCCTTTATTGCAATGCAATAGGTCTCGCATTTGCGAGAGTTTAAGCTATTAGTGTTGTAAATGACAATGCCTTTTATTTATGTTTTAAAACCCAAAACATAAATAAAAGGCATTGTCATTTACAATGCCAATAGCTCAAACTCGCGTGAATGCGAGACCTATTGCATTACAAATGCTTGTTTCTGTCTGTGCCTTGTTCAATGTTTGTGCCTTTTTTGTTTTTTTTGTGTGTCTTTTTTGCCTTTAATGTCTGTCTGTGCCATTTTCTGTTTGCTGTTTTTCACTGTTTCCCCGCTGCCTTTTTCGTTCCTGTGAGAAGCTGGCCTGGTATATGATGTACACTTATGTAAGTGGACACCTTGCACCAGTCCAGACAACCCTTATGGTGATTCAAGAGGTCTTAGACAACCTTAGAAAGCTCTCTAAGTGGTAGCTGTGGAGAGCAGCAGTTTTACCAGAATGCAGTCTTAAAGTTTAGATTAAGTGAAAAAGAACCTCACAAGGTGTTAGAAATGGGATTTTTGGTAGGCTAGGGCATGTGCCAAAGCCAGGCAGAAACCACCACTCTAGTCAGGATAAGGGAGTTACACTCCTAAAATAACCCCTGCTCACCCCCTTGGTAGCTTGGCACGAGCAGTCAGGCTTATCTTAGAGGCAGTGTGTAAAGCATTTGCACATAACCAACAGTAATACAGTGTAAGCACTACAAAAGGACACCACACCAGTTTAGAAAAATATCCAATATTTTTATATACTTAAGATCAGACCAAAAACAATAAAAATCCACAATACAGTACTTAGAAATCTTCAGTTATCAAAATAACCTTGAAGTTCCTTGAAGTCGATAGCTCCGTCCGGGGCTGTCACGGCGTCGTGAACAAACAAATCCAAACAGTTCTGGCTGACCGCGGCGTCGCGGGCCAACTACGGTGTCGGGAAGACCCGCAAACAGTACCTTTTAGAAATGCAGGGCGTCGGCGACCTCTTGTTGAGCTTCCGAAAGCACGGCGTCCGCAGGTGTCGGTTTCGGAGGTCGGTGCAGGAGTCGTCGGGGCCCTTGCAGTCACACGCGTTGCAGATCGAACTCCTCTCTGTTGAAGTCAGGAGCGCTGGCGTCGGCAGGCGTCGGGTGCTGCGGGGCGAAGTGCAGCAGTGTGGCGTGCGGTGCCCTCAGGTCGCGGTGCGAGCAGCGGCTCGGTGGCGGCGTCAGATGGCGTCGTCGGTGAGACCAGGGTTGCGGTGCGAAGTGAATGCGGTGCTCATCGCGGTGCTGGCAGGTCGCGGTGCAAGCAGCGGCGTCGTCGTTGCTGGAGCGCTGTCGTTTGGAGTCGATGGCGCCGCCGTCGGTAGGCCAAGGCTGCATTGCGGGATGAGGGCGGTGCGCCGTGTAACTTTACGAGTGGTGCCCTCAAACCACAGTGCAAGCAGCGGCATTGACTTCGGCATGGAGCGGTGTCGTCGGGGAGGCCAAGGCGTCGTCGCGAGGCGGTACGGAGTGCGGTGCCCACAGGTCGCAGTGTGAGCAGCGGCTCGGTGGCGGCGTCAGCAGGCGTCGTCATTGAGACCAGGGTCGCGGTGTGGCGTTGCGGCAGTGCCCTCTGAGGTGCCTTCAGGACACGGAGTCGGCAGCGATGTCATCAACGTCGTCGGGTTGCTTTTTCTTCTGTTGCAGCACAAAACACACAGTCCCCAGTGCTGAGGGCAGAAGAACTTGAAGTCTTTGCTGTTCCTGAGACTTCTTGAACCGGGGGCGAGCTCTACCTCAAGCCCTTGGAGAAACTCACAAAAGTAGATTGCAGAGAGTCCAGTCCAGTCCTTTCACTGCCCAAGACAGAAGCAGCCACAGCAGGCGAACACAGCAAAGCACACAGCAAAGTGGTAGTTCCTCCTCACAGCTTCTCCAGCTCTTCTTCTTGGCAGTCTTCTTGGTCCAAAAGAGTTCTAAAGTTCAGGGGTCTGGGCCACAGTATTTATATCCCAAAATCCTTTGATCTCTTAAGCAGAGAGTGTCTGTGCCCAGCCAGAACCAGTTCTGCCTTCTCTGGTGTGACCTCCTGGCAGGAGGTGGAGATGGCATTGCCAGAGGCAGACCAGGCCCTTTGAGGTGCAAGGAAATCTCCTCCCCCTTCCCCAATTGCAGCCCAGGTCTGTTCAGCCCTTTCCTGACCCACCTAGACTATCTGGAGCCACTCCTGCTCCCCAGCCTTCTGTCATCCAAAACCCAGACAGGCAATCTACATTCCAGCAGAGGCACACAGGATGACTGAGCAAGAAAATACCTACCTTCTAAAAGTGGTACTTTCAAACACAGAATGTAAAAATCACCTTCACTAAAAGATGCATCTTTAGATTCTGAGTTCAGGCATACTAAACTTTGTTTTCCCACCTAATTCCCCGGGCCAGTTATGTTTATAAGATGTTATAAACAAACTCCCCATTCTGTCCTATGGGGAACAGGTAACCTTGCAATAGTGAAAAACGAAATTGGCCGTAATTCACTATCAGGACATGCCACACACACCAGGGCATGTCCTACCTTTCACATACACTGCACCCTGCCCACAGGGGTACCTTGAGCCTACCTTAGGGTTGGCTGACATGTAAGAAAAGGGAAGGTTAGGGACTGGCAAGTGTCTGCACTGGCCAAGTCGACATGGCAGTTACAAACTGCGCGCACGCAGACTCTGCAATGGCAGGTCTGAGTTACCATTTCAGGGCTACTCACGTGGGTGGCACAATCAGTGCTGCAGGCCCACTAGTAGCATTTGATTTACAGGCCCTGGCACACTCAGTGCACTTTACTAGGGACTAACAAGTCAATCAAGTATCCAATCATGGAAACACCAATCCATAACACAATTTACCACAGGAGCACTTGCACTTTACCACTGATCAGCAGTGAGAAAAGTACGCAGAAACACTACGCCAGCAAAAACAGAGTCAAAACCGGGAGGTCAGAAAGCAAAAACTCAGGGGAAACACGCCAAAAGATGCCAAGTCTAACACATGTCCCCTCCAGCTGAAAGTAGGGCGAACTTCCCACCCTCCTGGGAGTTCTCTTCACTAAGGCGGAAGAACCTGGACAGACCATCTGCATTGGCGTGTTCTGTGCCAGGACAGTGTTCCACCGTAAAGTCCATTCCCTGTAGGGAGATGGACCACCTCAGCAGTTTTGGATTCTCACCCCTCATTTGCATCAACCATCTGAGGGGCCTGTGGTCTGTCTGAACCCGGAAGTGAGTCCCAAACAGGTATGGTCTCAGCTTCTTCAGTGCCCAGACCACAGAGAAAGCTTCCCTTTCTATGGCACTCCACCTCTGTTCCCTGGGGAGTAGTCTCCGGCTAAGGAAGACTACAGGCTGGTCTAAGCCCTCTTCGTTCAGTTGTGAGAGCACCGCTCCCACTCCATGCTCTGAAGCGTCAGTCTGCACGACAAATTCCTTGGAGAAGTCGGGGGCCTTGAGCATGGGTGCCGTGCACATGGCGGCCTTCAGGGCATCAAAAGCCTTCTGGCAGGACCCAGTCCAGATCACCTTCTTGGGCTGCTTCCTGGAAGTCAGCTCTGTTAAGGGGGCAACAATGGTGCCATACCCCTTAACAAACCTCCTGTTGCACCTGGTGAGTCCTAAGAAGGCTCTCACTTCTGTCTGGGTCTTGGGGGCTCCCAAGCCAGAATGGTGTCAATCTTGGGTTGTAGGGGCGCCACCTGGCTGCTTCCTACCTGGTGTCCCAAGTACACCACCGAACCCTGCCCGATCTGGCACTTACTGGCCTTGATCGTGCGGCCTGCCCTCTGCAGTGCCTTCAACACTTCACCGAGGTGCTGCAAGTGTTCTTCCCAGCTGGAACTGAACACTGCGATGTCATCCAGGTAGGCGGCACTGAAATCCTCCAGCCCAGCCAACACCTGGTTGACCAACCTCTGAAAGGTGGCAGGGGCATTCTTCAACCCAAAGGGAATCACCCGGTACTGGTAATGTCCTTCTGGGGTTGAAAATGCTGACCTCTCCTTGGCCCCATCGGTTAAGGCAATCTTCCAGTACCCAGACGTTAAATCAAACGTGCTGAGGAACTTGGCAGCTCCCAACCGATCAATGAGCTCATCAGCTCTGGGGATGGGGTGTGGAGTCAGTCCTGGTGACGGCATTGAGCCCACGGTAGTCCACACAAAACCGCAGTTCTGGAGTGGCACCGGGTGCAGCAGCCTTTGGGACCAAGACCACTGGGCTGGCCCAAGGACTGTTGGAAGGCTCGATCACCCCTAACGCCAACATCTTAGAGACCTCCTCTTTATTGCTGGCCCTGACCCGGTCAGTCAACCTGTAAATCTTGTGCTTCACAGGAGGGCTATCACCGGTGTCCACGTCATGGGTACACCAGTGAGTAACACCTGGGGTCAGGGAGAACAGTGGGGCAAACTGTCCCAACAACTGGTGACAGTCGCTCTGCTGCTCTGGAGTCAGTGTAGGGGAGAGGATCACACCTTCCACTGACCCATCGCGCTCCTTGGTAGACAGGAGGTCAGGGAGAGGTTCACTCTCCTCTTCCACCCCATCATCTGTCGCCAAGAGCATGCTCACTTCGGACCTCTCGAAGTGGGGCTTGAGGCGGTTCACGTGGAGGACCCTCAAAGGGTTCCTTGGAGCCCGCAAATCCACCAGGTAGGTGACATCACTTTTGCGCTCCACAACCTCAAATGGCCCAGTCCACTTGTCCTGCAAGGCACAAGGTTCCACTGGGGCCATGACCCATACTTTTTGCCCAGGTTGAAATTCGACCAGAGTGGCATTCTGGTCATACCACTTCCTCATTTCTTCCTGGCTTGCTTCTAGGTTCGCCTGCGCGAGTTTCCTGAAGCGGGCCGTTTGGTTTCTGAAGGCCAGCATGTAACTAAACACATCCTGGGGAGCTTTCCTGGGAGCAGCCTCCCAGCCTTCCTTTACCAAACTCAGAGGTCCTCTCACAGGGTGACCATACAGCAGCTCAAAGGGACTGAACCCAAGAGACTTCTGTGGTACCTCCCTGTATGCAAAGAGAAGGCACGGCAAGAGGACGTACCACTTACGCCACATGGGCTCTGTTAGACCCTTAATCATGCCCTTCAAGGTCTGGATGAATCTCTCCACCAGACCGTTACCTTGTGGGTGGTAAGGGGTGGTGAACTTGTAGGTTACACCACACTCCTTCCACAGGGATGTCATATACTTGGATATGAAATTGGTCCCCCTGTCAGAAACCACCTCTCTGGGGAACCCCACTCAGGAAAAGATCCCCATTAACGCCCGGCTCACCACTGGCGCCGTCGTTGTCCTGAGAGGGATTGCCTCCGGGTACCGGGTGGCATGGTCCACCAAGACAAGGATGTACCTGTTGCCCATGGCTGTCTTGGGATCCAGTGGCCCCACAATGTCCATCCCTACCCTTTCAAAGGGCGTTCCAAACACTGGAAAAGGTTGGAGAGGAGCTTTGACCTTCCTCCCACTCTTACCACTTGCCTGGCAAGTTTGGCAAGACCTGCAATGTCCATCTGACTGCCTTCGCATTTGGGGCCAGAAGAAGTGGGTGACAAGCCTGCCAAAGGTCTTGTCCTGCCCCAAATGTCCTGCCAAAGGCACGTCATGAGCCAGACCCAGTAGGAAGGTCCTGGAGCGCTGGGGTACCACCAGCACACTGGCTGACCCAGGCTCAGCGACCTTAGGCTCACTGTACAGGAGATCATTCTCCCAGTAGATCCAATGTGATCCGGACTGATCACCAGCTGCCTAGTCTGCAGCCTGCCGCCGCAGACCCTCCAGAGAAGGGCACTCCTTCTGCTCCTTGCAGAATTCCTCCCTGGTGGGACCCCCTTCTTGCTGCCAATGGGTCAGCTCAGAGATGTCCCCCAGTTCAGCTACCTGCTCCCCTGTAGGCACCGGGGCGTTCCCCTCAAGGTCTGCCTCCTCCCGGTCCGTGGGAACTTCAGGGGCCCGTTTCCCGCGCCCCTTGCCCTTTCTCTTGGCAGGGACTTGGCCCCTGTTTCAGGCTCTAAGTCCTCTTGATCACCCTCTCTGGCCGCCATTGACCGAGTGGACACGCATGCCCACTCTGGCAACTCAAGCATCTCCAAGTGAGACCTGAGCTCAACATCCTTCCATAAGGACTGCTCCAGGTCGTTACCTAGCAGACAATCTACAGGCATGGAAGGGCTCACAACCACCCTCAAGGGACCTGAGACCCCTCCCACTCGAAGTAAACCTGCGCCACCAGACACTGGCGCTCTGAATTGTCCACCGCAATTACTTGGTGGAATGCCCCGGGGACTACCTGCTTCTCAGAGACCAGGTGACACCGGACTGAGGTCACACTGGCTCCAGTATCTCTGAGAGCCTCTACCCTTTTCCCATTGATGGTCACCCAGGTGCTGTATTTCTTTGTGTTAGGGGGCACCGGGTTTCCTGGGACCATCTCACTGTCCCCTAGTGAGACGAGGGTCATTTCTGCGGGGTCCCCACCCTCCTGTGGGTACTCCTCCTCCCCAAGTGCTACACTAGCCAACACCTTAGACTGCCCACCGGTGGGTGGCTGTGCCCCCTTAGGGCACTTGGGGTCCCCCTTCATGTGACCCACCTGGTCACATGCAAAACAATTGCAGGGGCCGGTCTCAGCAGGCTTTCCTGATGAGACCCCTTTTTTCTTATCTCCTGGGGGATGGGAACCTTTACCATGGGTGTTAGTTTGGGGCCCTTTAGAGAACTCATGTGTTTTACCCTTGTCCCCCCACTTTTCTGCTGGGGACCCTGCCCACCTTTGGCTGAGTCTCCCCCATACGCTTTCCTGTGGACCCTGGTACTCACCCAGCGGTCCGCCTCCATAGCAAGCTTCCTGGGGTCAGTCAGCTTACTATCAACTAGGTGCTGGCGCAGATCTGCAAAACATAGACTAGACAAGTGCTCCCATGAAATCAAATTGTAGAGCCCCTGAAAATCTGTCACATTACTGCCCTTCACCCAGCCATCCAGTGACCTGCAAAGCATATCTACACATTCCAACCAAGTGTTGGCATCGGACTTCTTACTGGACCTGAACTGATCCCTGTACTTTTCAGGAGTGAGACCATACTTAGTGAGAAGGGCGTCCTTCATGTCTGGATAGGTGAGGTGATACCCCTTACCCAAAGCTATTAAAGTATCCCTTGCTTCTTCTGGGAAGAGGGGCCACAATCCTGCTCCCCAATTCTCCTCAGGGACCCCATTCATGTGTATTGCTGCCTCATAACCCTGAAACCACCTTTGTATGTCATCCCCCTTCTTGAATTCTTTGCCTACATTCTTAGGGATGTGCACAATCCTGTCTGCCTGTCTTGACGGGTTGCTGCCACCATCTGAGCTGGCTCTACTCCTCTGATCCAGCTCCTTTATCCTGAACTCATGCTCTAACATCATCCTTTTCTCCTCCATGGCTAACTTAAGCTTCTCCAGTTCTACTGCAACTCTCCCTGCTTCCTGCCTGTCCTCCAGCTCTCCTGGGGACAGGCCACTGCTGCCTGGCCTGGAGGGTTCCCCCTCTCCCAAAAGCACATCCACCCTAGGAATAGGCTCCTCTGCCTCTCCACTGAGATCACCAGACTGCTCGCTGGCATGTCTGGCTGCTACCCAGGCCCTCAGCGCCTTTTGTAGCTCCTCCTTCCTCGTGAGGCCTCTGACTTGGACTGGCAATTTCCAGGGATGCAACAGATGATGCTCTTGATTCAGGCATGATGAAGTAGCAAGTTCAAACTGGCAAGATCAAAAAATAGGCCAAAAAGAAAAAGAACCCGTATGTGGCACGTAATGGTCTGCGATATGGTAGTAATGCACACCAATCACTGTAAGTCAAGTGCAAACGCAAGTCCTATCCTCACCGCTGACAACCAATGTTAGAAATGGGATTTTTGGTAGGCTAGGGCATGTGCCAAAGCCAGGCAGAAACCACCACTCTAGTCAGGATAAGGGAGTTACACTCCTAAAATAACCCCTGCTCACCCCCTTGGTAGCTTGGCACGAGCAGTCAGGCTTATCTTAGATGCAAAAACAACAGTTGATGGACAGAATGCAGAACAATGTCATACATTCACCCCAGTACAGAGATCTGGGCCTAAATCCATCGTTTTTTTGCTCACCATGCCATTCCAGTTTGAACCCAGCCATATGCAAATCAGTCTTGACCCTGTGCCTCATGGGAACAGTCCAGCCCGAACTGCCAAGCCAGGTCCTCCCTGGACTGGAAACAAGCATCCTAGGACCGGTTTTGGGGTTTCACCCCTCTTCAGCCAGGATAGTTTGATTCCAGTGGCATGGAGAGCACGGGACCCACGTCTGGGCAAACCCGTCCCACTCGGGGTGACAAATGCAAAAACAACAGTTGATGGACAGAATGCAGAACAATGTCATACATTCACCCCAGTACAGAGATCTAGGCCTAAATCCATCGTTTTTTGCTCACCATGCCATTCCAGTTTGAACCCAGCCATATGCAAATCAGTCTTGACCCTGTGCCTCATGGGAACAGTCCAGCCCGAACTGCCAAGCCAGGTCCTCCCTGGACTGGAAACAAGCATCCTAGGACCGGTTTCGGGGTTTCACCCTCTTCAGCCAGGATAGCTTGATTCCAGTGGCATGGAGAGCACGGGACCCACGTCTGGGCATACCCGTCCCACTCGGGGTGACAAATGCAAAAACAACAGTTGATGGACAGAATGCAGAACAATGTCATACATTCACCCCAGTACAGAGATCTGGGCCTAAATCCATCGTTTTTGCTCACCATGCCATTCCAGTTTGAACCCAGCCATATGCAAATCAGTCTTGACCCTGTGCCTCATGGGAACAGTCCAGCCCGAACTGCCAAGCCAGGTCCTCCCTGGACTGGAAACAAGCATCCTAGGACCGGTTTCGGGGTTTCACCCTCTTCAGCCAGGATAGCTTGATTCCAGTGGCATGGAGAGCATGGGACCCACGTCTGGGCATACCCGTCCCACTCGGGGTGACAAATGCAAAAACAACAGTTGATGGACAGAATGCAGAACAATGTCATACATTCACCCCAGTACAGAGATCTGGGCCTAAATCCATCGTTTTTTTGCTCACCATGCCATTCCAGTTTGAACCCAGCCATATGCAAATCAGTCTTGACCCTGTGCCTCATGGGAACAGTCCAGCCCGAACTGCCAAGCCAGGTCCTCCCTGGACTGGAAACAAGCATCCTAGGACCGGTTTCGGGGTTTCACCCCTCTTCAGCCAGGATAGCTTGATTCCAGTGGCATGGAGAGCACGGGACCCACGTCTGGGCATACCCGTCCCACTCGGGGTGACAAATGCAAAAACAACAGTTGATGGACAGAATGCAGAACAATGTCATACATTCACCCCAGTACAGAGATCTGGGCCTAAATCCATCGCTTTTTTGCTCAGCATGCCATTCCAGTTTGAACCCAGCCATATGCAAATCAGTCTTGACCCTGTGCCTCATGGGAACAGTCCAGCCCGAACTGCCAAGCCAGGTCCTCCCTGGACTGGAAACAAGCATCCTAGGACCGGTTTCGGGTTTCACCCCTCTTCAGCCAGGATAGCTTGATTCCAGTGGCATGGAGAGCACGGGACCCACGTCTGGGCATACCCGTCCCACTCGGGGTGGCAAATGCAAAAACAACAGTTGATGGACAGAATGCAGAACAATGTCATACATTCACCCCAGTACAGAGATCTGGGCCTAAATCCATCGTTTTTTTGCTCACCATGCCATTCCAGTTTGAACCCAGCCATATGCAAATCAGTCTTGACCCTGTGCCTCATGGGAACAGTCCAGCCCGAACTGCCAAGCCAGGTCCTCCCTGGACTGGAAACAAGCATCCTAGGACCGGTTTCGGGGTTTCACCCTCTTCAGCCAGGATAGCTTGAGTCCAGTGACATGGAGAGCACGGGACCCACGTCTGGGCATACCCGTCCCACTCGGGGTGACAAATGCAAAAACAACGGCACGAGCAGTCAGGCTTATCTTAGAGGCAGTGTGTAAAGCATTTGCACATAACCAACAGTAATACAGTGTAAGCACTACAAAAGGACACCACACTAGTTTAGAAAAATATCCAATATTTTTATATACTTAAGACCAGACCAAAAATGATAAAAAATCCACAATACAGTACTTAGAAATCTTCAGTTATCAAAATAACCTTGAAAAACAGTTCCTTGAAGCCGATAGCTCCGTCCGGGGCTATCACGGCGTCGTGATCAAACAAATCCAAACAGTTCTGGCTGACCGCAGCGTCGCGGGCCAGCTACGGTATCGGGAAGACCCGCAAACAGTACCTTTTAGAAATGCAGGGCGTCGGCGACCTCTTGTTGAGCTTCCGAAAGCACGGCGTCCGCAGGTGTCGGTTCCGGAGGTTGGTGCAGGAGTCGTCGGGGCCCTCGAAGTCACACGTGTTGCAGATCGAACTCCTCTCTGTTGAAGTCAGGAGCGCTGGCGTCGGCAGGCGTCGGGTGCTGCGGGGCGAAGTGCAGCAGTGCGGCGTACGGTGCCCTCAGGTCGCGGTGCGAGCAGCGGCTCGGTGGCGGCGTCAGATGGCATTGTCGGTGAGACCAGGGTCGCGGTGCGAAGTGAATGCGGTGCTCGTCGCGGTGCTGGCAGGTCGCGGTGCAAGCAGCGGCGTCGTCGTTGCTGGAGCGCTGTCATCTGGAGTCGATGGCGCCGGCGTCGGTAGGCCAAGGCTGCGGTGCGGGATGAGGGCGGTGCGCCGTGTAACTTTATGAGCGGTGCCCTCGAACCACGGTGCAAGCAGCGGCGTTGACTTCGGCGTGGAGCGTCGTCATCGGGGAGGCCAAGGCGTCGTCATGAAGTGAGGCGGTGCGGAGTGCCGTGCCCACAGGTCGCGGTGCGAGCAGCGGCTCGGTGGCGGCATCAGCAGGCGTCGTCGGTGAGACCAGGGTCGTGGTGCGGCGTTGCGGCAGTGCCCTCTGCGGTGCCTTCAGGACACGGAGTCGGCAGCGGCGTTGTCGACGTCGTCGGGTTGCTTTTCTTCTGTTGCTTATTGACAGAAACAGTGGTTCCCGTGGAATAATAAAGCTGTATATTAATAATACGATGCGCAATCACAATGAAAGGGTTAGGCTGATGTCAGACATCAGCCTAAGCCTTTCATTGCGATTGCGCATCGTATTATTAATATATGGCTTTATTATTCCACGGGAACCACTGTTTCTGTCAATAATTTACCTACCCTGGTTCCTTAGTGAGTAGGGTCCCCTTGTCCTTTTTCTCGACTTTTCTTCTGTTGCAGCATAAAACACACAGACCCCAGTGCTGAGGGCAGAAGAGCTTGAAGTCTTTGCTGTTCCTGAGACTTCTTCAACAGGGGGCAATCTCTACCTCAAGCCCTTGGAGAAACCCACAAAAGTAGATTGCAGAAGGTCCAGTCCAGTCCTTTCACTGCCCAAGACAGAAACAGCCACTGCAGGCCAACACAGCAAAGCACACAGCAAAGTGGTAGTTCCTCCTCACAGCTTCTCCAGCTCTTCTTCTTGGCAGTCTTCTTGGTCCAAAAGAGTTCTAAAGTTCAGGGGTCTGGGCCCCAGTATGTATATCCCAAAATCCTTTGATCTCTTAGGCAGAGAGTGTCTGTGCCCAGCTAGAACCAGTTCTGCCTTCTCTGGTGTGACTTCCTGGCAGGAGGTGGAGACGGCATTGTCAGAGGCAGACCAGGCCCTTTGAGGTGCAAGGAAATCTCCTCCCCCTTCCCCAATTGCAGCCCAGGTCTGTTCAGCCCTTTCCTGACCCACCTAGACTATCTGGAGCCACTCCTGCTCCCCAGCCTTCTGTCATCCAAAACCCAGACAGGCAATCCACATTCCAGCAGAGGCACACGGGATGACTGAGCAAGAAAATACCTACCTTCTAAAAGTGGTATTTTCAAACACAGAATGTAAAAATCACCTTCACTAAAAGATGCATCTGTAGATTCTGAGTTCAGGCATACTAAACTTTGTTTTCCTACCTAATTCCCGGGCCAGTTATGTTTATAAGATGTTATAAACAAACTCCCCATTCTGTCCTATGGGGATCAGGTAACTGTCAGAACACAGACAGGTTAACCACTAACCTTATATGCCGGATACAGCAGGAGCGATGAATGATGCTAGTAACCCTATCCCCACAAATGGAATTCCCTGCGAGCCACAAAACCGCTCAACAAGTAACACCACCTCGGGGGAAAAAGGTAAACGTAAATAAGGAGAAGAAGAAACAGGTAGCACTGTGGCTGTAAACACCCTCGGGAGAACAGGCTCAGAGTTGGGAGCTTCACTCCAGCTGCCTGACTCGTGTGCTCTGAAAACAAAAGATAAACATACTGTAATGGACAACTAGGAATCTAGTAGAGAAGTATAGGTCTGATTGGTATCTACCAGTTCTAACACTTACAGGTAAGTATCTTTTTACTCATTACCACGTCCTGGCTGGTGACCGCCACTCCCCTCTAGACTAGCGTCGCTCTCCGAGCCTTTCAACGGCTCCAAGCGCACTCTTACTAGGAATGTTTTGCTACAGTCACAGGATAAAGAGAACGTCGCTCTCCGAGCCTTTCAACGGCTCCAAGCGCAAGGAGATTCAGGTCAAAAATCATCAGGGAAAATAGAAAAGAAAGTTGGAGCTCAAAACTGCTCTTCTTGTTCTTGTCGGGTTTTTTGGCAAGGAAAACTAAACCATTAACGTATGTAATGCCGCGATAGCCTTTCCAACGGCTCTAACGCGCACACCAGCGCTGGAGTTATTTTACATAAAGATGCCGAAGTCTGGCACAAACTTGTAAAGAAGCAGAGCTTCTACTTGATCAGGAAATGTCGCGGTTGACTTACCCCAGATTCAGAGCGCGCACTCCGGCGCTTTTCTAGGTACCACGGGCCGCGCACCAACGCGGCATGTAAAGGTCCCGTTGCTTATGAGTTCGTCTGTAGACTGCTACGTTCCTCCTTAGCGTCTCGATGGTTCACAGGGCTGATCCGGATTGACAAGCACCTGAATGCGGTTTGGGTGGGGCTTATATAGTGTCCGGTTAAAGGCCCACTGACGCGTATCTCAGGGCATTATGGGAGATGTAGTCATACGAACAATACCACAGTTCGGGGGTGTCTTAACCAGCCCGTAAAGTGCATGCAATCAATGCCGATGTCTGACAGAACCCCCTCTCAACGGCCGGCGTCTCGACGGTTCACCAGGTTTGGTGGGATACCTGGCATGAAAGCGTCTTAACAGGCCAGGGCAATGAAGATTAGACACCGGTTCCCACGATCGATCCTCGGGACCATAACCCTTCCAATCAATGAGATAATGCACCTTACCCCTTATGCATTTGGAATCGAGCACCTCCCTTACCTCATACTCCTCTTGACCATCTACATCTAGGGGCTGTGGTTTTGGGATCAATCTAGTGTGAGGGTTGCAGGGTCTTAACAGTGACACATGGAACACAGGGTGAATGTGCCAGGAGGAGGGAAGTAACAGTTTCATCGCCACAGGATTCACTATGCCCACAATAGGATAGGGGCCCACGAACTTAGGTTTCAGACGTGTGTTCCCTTTTATTCTCAGGTGTTTTGTGTCCAGCCATACTTTGTCACCTATCTTGTAGGAAGGCCCTGGGGATCGCTTTTTATCTGCGTAAAGTTTGTCACGCAGTTGGGCGGTAGCTAACTGTGTCTTGGCCGACCTCAACACTGCTCTTAAATGTGCATGGTGTTCTTGGATGGTAGGGTGGTTAGTGTGTACGGGCCACTCAAAGGGTAACATGTTTGGATGGTAACCAGTCAAACAAAAGAAGGGGGAACAACCTAGAGAGGAGTGCTCAGCGTTATTATACGCAAACTCAGCCATCCACAGAAGCGTGCTCCATTCTTCCTCGTGAAGTAACGTGAAGCACCTGAGATATTGCTCCAAGGTTTGGTTCAGCCTCTCCGTTTTGCCGTCTGTCTGTGGATGATAACTAGTAGACAGACGGGCTTCCACCTTCATTATGTCACACAGCGCCTTCCAAAATCTTGAAGTGAATTGCGTTCCTCTGTCGGTGATGATAATCGCTGGGATCCCATGTAAACGTACCACATGCTGCAGAAACGTTTGAGCCAATACCCCGGCTGTGGGCAATGTCTTCATGGCGATGAAGTGACCCATCTTGGTCAAATGGTCTATAAGAACTAAAATGGTGTTATTTCCTAAACTAGGAGGCATGTCTACTATGAAGTCCATAGACAGCGTGTGCCAAGGTGCCGGAGGAATAGGGATGGGGTGAAGCAGTCCACTTGGTTTTTTGTGTTGAGCCTTTCCTTGAACACAAACGGCACATTCCGATACGTACGCTGCGGTGTCAGCTCGTAAGGACGCCCACCAGAAGTGTCTGTTCATTGCTTGTGTGGTCTTGAACGTTCCTAAATGGCCCCCAGAGTGGAATCATGAACCCATCGCAAGGCCTGTTGCTGTAACGGCGCTGTTGGTAGATACAGCCTTTTGTCATGATACAGTAGGCGATGCCGAGATGAACGGTGTTGAGGGTCTTCAGCTACCCACGCTAGTTCTTCTGTCCCAGTAGTTTGTTTTCTTACTTCCTCGATAAAGGCATGCGTCGTGGCCGACACTTGTTGATCCACCGGAAAGGAGGCGTTCTGCAATATAACAGGGGTTACCTCAGCTGGTACTTGGCAAGTGTCGAGGGGGAGACATGGTCGTGACAGAGCGTCTGCTTTCCCGTTTTGCGGCCCTGGTCGATACTTGATTACGAAGTCGTAATCAGAGAAGAATAAAGTCCATCGAAGTTGTCTGGGAGTCAAGGCTCTGGCAGTTTTCAGGAACAATAGATTCCTATGATCGGTGTATATCTCGACAGTGTGTCTAGCCCCCAACAGATGATGCCTCCATTCCTCACACGCCTTCTTTATAGCCAAGAGCTCTTTGTCCGTAATGCTATAATTAACCTCACAGGAGGATAATTTCTTGGAGAAGAAGGCAACGGGATGCAGCTGACCTGTCTCAGGATGTCTTTGGGAAAGAACGCCCCTATCGCGTAGTAGGACGCATCTGTTTCCACCACGAAAGGACGACTCGCATCGGGATGGCGCAAGACAGGGGCTTTCGTAAAGCAACTTTTTAATGTTTGAAAGGCTGCTTCAGCAGGCTCAGTCCAGAGGAATGATGCTCCCTTCCGCAGTAGATGTGTTAGGGGTTGAATTATATTAGAGAACCCTCTGATAAAGCGCCGGTAAAAGTTTGCGAAGCCTAAAAAGCTCTGCAAGGCTTTTACACTGGAAGGAGATTCCCATCGGATGATAGCCTGTGTTTTCTTGTCGTCCATACATAGTCCACCAGGCCCTATGATGTAGCCCAAGAACTCCACCTCAGAGGTATGGAACAAGCTTTTTCCAGCTTGGCGTAGAGTGCATATTTTTGCAAACGTTCCAACACTGCAGTAACGTGACCAACATGCTCCTCCTTGGAAGTTGAGTAAACCAGTATATCGTCTATATAAACGATGCACGATACATCCAGGAGACCTCTCAACACTTCATCCATGAAGAATTGGAATGCGGCGGGGCGTTGCAGAGACCGAAGGGCATAACCCGGTACTCATATAACCCAAACTTTGTCCTGAAGGCGGTCTTCCACTCGTCTCCTTTTCTCACTCTCACCAGGTGGTAGGCTCCCCGAAGGTCTAGTTTGGTGAATATTTTCGCTGTTTTTAACTGATCCAACAGCACGGGGATTAATGGTAGAGGATACCTGTTCTTAATGGTAACGCTATTGATCGCCCTATAATCGATGCAAGCCCTTAAGCCACCCTCCTTCTTTGGTATGAAAAAGATCGGGGAGGAGGCTGGAGACGAAGAAGGACGTATGAACCCGGATGATAACATTTCGTCTAGGTACTGCTTCAGGTAAGTAGTTTCAGCCTCCGTCAAAGCGTATATCCTACTACAGGGTATACTGGCTCCTGCCTCTAGTTCTATTACACAATCATAGTCTCTATGTGGGGGTAATCTTCCAGCTTCTTGTTTATCAAAGATGGCATGGAATCTTTCGTACTCTTCTGGTAAGGTAGTGGCACAACACACAAACTGTTCTTTACAAGCACTAGCAAGCTGACCCGCTGGACTGGTTTCCATTTGAACTATTTTAGTAGTGTCTTTTGAGCAGTGTTCTCGGCAAAAGGCAGAATTCATTGTGACGGTACGAGCTGCCCATTGAACCAAGGGGTCATGAAGCGTTAGCCAGGGCATCCCCAGTATGAGCTTAAAATGGGGGGCATCGATTAAATCAAACTGTATATACTCCACATGTCTGGCTCCAATTTGCATCCGTATAGGTCGTGTGTGAAAACGTACCGGGCCTGACGTCAGGGCTGTGCCATCCACCGCTTTTACCTTCTCAGGTGTCTCTTTTCGATCACACGGAATACTAAGTTCTTGGGCATACCGTTGATCTATGAAATTGCCTGTAGCCCCGAATCCAACAGTGCATGAACCACAATTGATGACCCAATGGGCAAGTCCAACAAAACGCAGACGTTCATATGGGCTATTGAGGTTTGTATGGTGTTGGCCACTGCAGGAAAGACCTCTTTCTCACTAGGCCTCAAACAAGGGGTCTCATTCTTGTTCGGGCATGTCAGTTTCCCTGATTCTCCAAGGTACGTTCTACTACATATTGGCTCTTGGTTCCTGCGTTTCCCTTAACCACCGTCTGTGTTCGGGCCTTGCATTCTCTGATAAAGTGGCCTGGTTTTCCGCAATACAGACATAGTTTTTGCCTCCTTCTTTTCTCTCTTTCAGCCAGACTAAGGGGCCCTCTTGTTCCGCCGATTTGCATGGGTTCGGACCCTTCCATCGGGGTCGGCCGTTCATCCAGTACAGGTTTTGGGCGAAAGGGAAGAAACCGGGTGTCAGCACGTTGTTTGTCTCCTTTCCTTTCCTGCAGTCTATGGTCCAACTGTACGGTTAAGTCAATCAATTCATCACAGGTAGCGGGCATCTGTACCACTTGGGCCAATACGTCCTTAAGCTCACCTCTTAACCCTTGGTAGAACAAAGAGGTTCTTTTCTCCAGTGGCCATTCCGTTTCCACAACTAGTCTGTTAAAGGCGGTTATATAGCTAAGCAGGTCCTGTGTGCCTTGTTTAAGGGAAAGAAGCTCTTTGTCCAGCGATAATTGATGAGCCTTTCGATCAAACAACCTGCGCATGGCCCCACAGAAGTCCGAAAAATTGTATAGAACGGGGTCGTCTCTTTCTATCAGAGGAAAAGACCAGCTAGCAGCGTTGCCTCCCAAGTACGACATTACAAAAGCCGTCTTGGCTTGGTCATTAGAGAGCACAGTAGGTTTACATAGGAAATGCAATTTGCACTGACCCAAAAAGACCCCAAATTTCTTTGGATCTCCAAAGAATCGTTCAGGAGGGGCAAGGGGTATCTGTAAGGGTTGTATGACTTGTATGGAGGAAGGGCCTGTCTGAGAAGGTGTG
Source organism: Calotriton arnoldi (assembly GCA_963921515.1). NCBI lineage: Eukaryota > Metazoa > Chordata > Amphibia > Caudata > Salamandridae > Calotriton > Calotriton arnoldi. The sequence goes on from CAWUFW010014757.1 coordinate 283,866, forward strand.
GCAACAGATGGATGAGAGAAGAACCCGGTGTCTGGTTGTCCCCCTTTTACTGCCTGGGCTCCCCATTTTGATACAGGGTCTTGTGACGAAGATGGGGGTGGTAGAGTCCAATCTTTGATATAGGAACCCCCTTGGTCCCAGCAGGGGCCTGGCGAGAGAGGCCCGCTACTTCCCGCCTCATGGTGCCCATCTCGGTTTTGAGTTCTAGACTCTCACCTCTAAAGGCCTCCACCTCCATCCTCAAAACAGTTAAGGTTTCTAACACTGTGGTAAGAATAGTGTTCGTATCCATCACTCAGGCTGTAGGTATCCGTGGGCTTGTCAATCTGTCAGAACACAGACAGGTTAACCACTAACCTTATATGCCGGATACAGCAGGAGCGATGAATGATGCTAGTAACCCTATCCCCACAAATGGAATTCCCTGCGAGCCACAAAACCGCTCAACAAGTAACACCACCTCGGGGGAAAAAGGTAAACGTAAATAAGGAGAAGAAGAAACAGGTAGCACTGTGGCTGTAAACACCCTCGGGAGAACAGGCTCAGAGTTGGGAGCTTCACTCCAGCTGCCTGACTCGTGTGCTCTGAAAACAAAAGATAAACATACTGTAATGGACAACTAGGAATCTAGTAGAGAAGTATAGGTCTGATTGGTATCTACCAGTTCTAACACTTACAGGTAAGTATCTTTTTTACTCATTACCACGTCCTGGCTGGTGACCGCCACTCCCCTCTAGACTAGCGTCGCTCTCCGAGCCTTTCAACGGCTCCAAGCGCACTCTTACTAGGAATGTTTTGCTACAGTCACAGGATAAAGAGAACGTCGCTCTCCGAGCCTTTCAACGGCTCCAAGCGCAAGGAGATTCAGGTCAAAAATCATCAGGGAAAATAGAAAAGAAAGTTGGAGCTCAAAACTGCTCTTCTTGTTCTTGTCGGGTTTTTTGGCAAGGAAAACTAAACCATTAACGTATGTAATGCCGCGATAGCCTTTCCAACGGCTCTAACGCGCACACCAGCGCTGGAGTTATTTTACATAAAGATGCCGAAGTCTGGCACAAACTTGTAAAGAAGCAGAGCTTCTACTTGATCAGGAAATGTCGCGGTTGACTTACCCCAGATTCAGAGCGCGCACTCCGGCGCTTTTCTAGGTACCACGGGCCGCGCACCAACGCGGCATGTAAAGGTCCCGTTGCTTATGAGTTCGTCTGTAGACTGCTACGTTCCTCCTTAGCGTCTCGATGGTTCACAGGGCTGATCCGGCTTGACAAGCACCTGAATGCGGTTTGGGTGGGGCTTATATAGTGTCCGGTTAAAGGCCCACTGACGCGTATCTCAGGGCATTATGGGAGATGTAGTCATACGAACAATACCACAGTTCGGGGGGTGTCTTAACCAGCCCGTAAAGTGCATGCAATCAATGCCGATGTCTGACAGTAACCTTGCAATGGTGAAAAACGAAATTGGCCGTAATTCACTATCAGGACATGCCACTCACACCAGGGCATGTCCTACCTTTCACATACACTGCACCCTGCTCACAGGGGTACCTTGGGCCTACCTTAGGGGTGTCTGACATGTAAGAAAAGGGAAGGTTAGAGACTGGCTAGTGTGTGCACTGGCCAAGTCAACATGGCAGTTACAAACTGCGCGCAGACTCTGCAATGGCAGGTCTGAGTTACCATTTCAGGGCTACTCACGTGGGTGGCACAATCAGTGCTGCAGGCCCACTAGTAGCATTTGATTTACAGGCCCTGGAACACTCAGTGCACTTTACTAGGGACTAACAAGTAAATCAAGTATCCAATCATGGAAACACCAATCCATAACACAATTTACCACAGGAGCACTTGCACTTTACCACTGATCAGCAGTGAGAAAAGTGCGCAGAAACACTACACCAGCAAAAACAGAGTAAAAACCGGGAGGTCAGAAAGCAAAAACTCAGGGAAACACGCCAAAAGATGCCAAGTCTAACACAAGGTATTTATAAAAATATGTATTTATAATAATATACTCTCTAGCATGTTTTGATATCTCCTACCCGGAGTTATACACAATGCATACAATACATTAGCACAGAAACACAGTAAATAGCACATAATACACAGTGGACCCCAAGGGGGACCAAACCATATACTAAGAAAGTGGTATAAGAACCACGACTTGGGTCAAGACAAGGTTTAGAGGACGTAGATGTGCTGGGGACCCAAGGAACCACCCAAGGTGAGTAACTAGGAATCCCACGGGGAGCGTGTGCAGTGTGGGAACACGACAGCGTGCTCCGTACAACTCTACGGGTAAGTCGCGGTTGGATTTTTAAAGATTAAGGACCCTTCCCAGTGGACCCTGAAGAAACCCCATGGAAGACAGAAAGTTGGAGAGCCACCCCACCCATGGATACCCTAGTACCTACGTTACCTACACCAGGGAAGCCGGGTACATATGTGTGAAGTGGTGTCGGAAGCCGCCGTCGAACCCAATGGAGGACTTCAGGAAAGTGCCTCTGCTGAAGAAGGAGAAAGTGTCCGGGGGAATCCAAAGGTGGATTCTAGTTGAGAGGTACCTGCAAGCAGAGGGGACAGAGTCTATGTCACTCAGGAGTGACCAGGAGACTTGAAAGATGAATGCCCTCCGATGTTGGGTGTTGCAGGATGGATGACAAGGACGTTGACCCTGCAGCTGTGAGGACCAGGCGATGATGAGGAAGACCAGGAGCCATGCATGAGCTGTCCCACGAAGGATGTCGAATGCTGAGGGGTCGGTGTCTGGCGGGAGCACCAACAAGCCTTGGCAAATGCAACCAACGCAGCAATTGAAGAAGGAGCAACGTCGGGACCAGCAAGGTCCAGGAGACTCACCACAGGCAGGGGAGTCAGGGCAGGCCCCGAACAATCAGGGGAGCCCAAGAGAAGCAAAGGTGACCCTCAAATGGACCCACAGGCCGGAGGGACTGGAGTCGCGAGAGGATCTCAAGCAGCTCACCAAAAGATGCAGGCCACGGTGCACACGATGTGGTGTGGCCCAAGATTCTGGTCACTGGAGGTTCTCGAGGTTGGGGCTACTTGGAGCCCAAAGATCTTCTTGGAAGGAAGCCAACAAGCCTTTGCAACTGCAAGCTGACGCAGTGCACAGGGGTTCGGTTATTGCAACCCCCACGAGGGATACTGGCCTCAAACTTGGTGAGAGGGCAGGGCAGGCCTTGTGAGCTGAGGAGAACCACCACCTGTGTTGCAGAGCCTTCGGAGTCCGGAGGAGCTCAGCATCAGCAGACCGGTCGACTTAGTTGCAGTGCCTGCAAATGCAGGGAGTGACTCCTTCACTCCAAGGGAGATTCCTTCAGGTGTCTTTGATTCTAACAGGCCTTGGAAGGTTCCTGTATGGTGCACAGGCACAGACGATGCAGCAGACTGGAAGGGAGACGAAGTCAGGCCCAAAGAAAGTGCAGCGAAGTCCAGAGTGCCCAGATGGTAGAAGAAGAAGTGGTGTCTGATCTGAATCTTATCCCACGACGAATCTAGGGACCTTAAGTACCCTAGGGAAAGGGTTGGGATGATTCAGGGTACCTTCCCAGGGGAGGGTCTGGACAGGGGGAGGTTACTCCCATGTCCTTTGTCCAGTTGCACACCAGAGCAGGAACCAACGGCTCCCAGGACTGGTTTGAACTGGACTATGCACAGGGACACCAAATGTGCCCCTCATGCAGACTTAGTGGCACTGACAAGCGCACCCACCCGGTCCCAATTCACTAAATCCGGTGTGGGAGGTGGTCACACCTCCCTGTGACAGGATAACTATTGCTCTGCCTTCCCCTGCTCGAGCTTGGCTCAGCAGCAGGAGGGCAGAAATGTGTCTCTGATCTGCAGCAACTATTTTGTGCTGTCCGGGTCTAGAAGGTTGGCACCGGGAACACTGAGAGCCTAACGGAGGGCTCTTCCAGTGCTTGGAATCATACCTCCCACACCGTTTACGGTGTGGGGGTATGATTCCAATATGTTTGATACCAAACATGATAGGATTCGGTGCAGCCAGTTTCGAGATGGTCATCACGTAATTACGCGGTGCCCCTCTATATAGTAAATGGCTGCTTCACTGACAACCCGGGAGAATGGACTCCGTAGGCTGTAGGGGTGTCCTACTCATGCAGGGACACCCTCTCACTTAGAACCAAGCACCCTGCCTTCAGGATTGCAAAGGCTTGCTATAGGGGTGACTTATAGTTTTTAAGTTCAGTGACCCTAGATATAGGAAACCTATATCTTTAGTAAGTGGTGCTAGCACCAGCTTACACAGGCTGCAATGGCAGGCCTGTAGTTACATTTCGAATGATCTCTCATAGGTGGCATAATACATGCTTCAGCCCATGGGAGACCTCTGGGGTACGTATGCCTTGGGTACCTTAGTACCATGTAATAGGGACTTATAAGGTACCTCAGTATCCAATCTGGGATGTACCTCAGTACTGAACATAACACTTTAAGGGAGAAAGCAGAGAGACTGGGGTCCTGATTAGCAGGATCCCAGTCAGACTAGTCAAAAACAGCTTAGCACCAGGCAAAAAGTGGGAGTAACCATGCAGAAGGATCCTACCTTCCTACAGTTCTCTTGCCGCCGATGCTGCCCTGGGGCCCCTCCCCCCTGCATGTTCCTGCTCCCGACTCCCAGCTGCTCTCCCTCTCCCCAGCCCCTACTTAATGGCAGCCGTGGTGCGGCCGAGCCGCTGGCGTGTCAAAGGCGCGTCAAAGGCAAGCCTGTCTGTTCTCATCCGCAACCCGACCGCGACCAGTGGCAGGGACTCTGGTCCTCCGACCTCCCGCTGCTACGACTCAGCAACCCTCCACGCACTCAACCCTGGACTCAACAACAACTGCCAGCTCGCGACGCCAAGCATCAGCCAAGGCCCGTTCTCCTGCCGACACTGCCGCCGCACTTTCACCCACCTGCGGACCCCAACAGCTACCACCACCCAACCAGACGCCAGCACACCCAAACCCCATAGCTGCATCCTCCTCAACGTACGCTCCCTGCACAGACACGCAATAGAAATCTGGGACCTCCTTAGCACCCTCTCACCCAATGTAGCCTTCCTCACAGAGACCTGGACCAATGCCAGATCCGCACCCGACATCGCAACCGCCATCCCTGACGGGTACAAGATCCAGAAGAAAGACCGCCCACACCCTGGAGAAGGCCTCGCCATCGTCCACAAAAGCTCCCTCCGACTGACAACCTCCATCTCGAATGACTCCTCGCCCCCTATGGAACACATCCACTTCCAGATCCAGGTCAACCCCAGAACAACTCTACGCGGAACCCTTGCCTACAGTCCTACCGGACCCCGCACCCTGATCACTAACACCATCGCAGACTACATCACGCCCCACACCCTCGCCTCCAGGGACTACGTACTGCTCGGAGACCTGAATTTCCACCTTGACAACCTCAGCGACCCCAACTCCACCGCTCTCCTAGACAACCTAACCAACATCGGATTGAAGCAACTTGTCACCACCCCCACCCACAAGGCGGGACACACCCTCGACCCCCACCTTCACCGGAGGAATCAAAATTCACTTCAGCCACACCACACAACCCCTCTGGACGGACCACCTCTGCTTTCACTACTCCTTCTCGAAACAAACCGCACACAAGCCAACGCGACGCCCGCGCAGAAACTGGAGCAAGATTACCGAAGAGCACCTCACCTCCGCCCTCAGCTGCACTCCTCCCCCACCACATCCGACGCCAACTCTGCAGCAAAGGAACTCCACAAATGGATCGCCGACTGCGCCAACACGCTCTCACCCCTCCAGAACTCCGATAGACAACACACTACGAAAGCCACCTGGTTCACCACGGACCCCCGAGAATCCAAGCACTCGTACCAATGACTCTAGAAAGCGTGGAGGAACAGCAAAACCCAGGAAGCATGCATCGCCTAAAGGACCGCCACTACAGCACACCACCAACTCATCAGATCCACGAAGAGGAACTTAATCCAGGACAGAATCCTCTCCAACTCCCACAACACCAAGGAACTCTTCAACATCATACAAGAATTCACCAGACTCCCCAGCGAAGCCTCTGACGTCACTCCCTCTCAGGACCTCTGCAACAAACTGGGCTCCTTCTTCCACCACAAGATCAGGACTCTCTATGACAACTTCGATGAACAGAACCAAGGCACCGACCCAACACCTTCCACCAGCAACTCCACTCAGCCTCCCATCCTCGCCTGGACCCTTGTCACCACAGAAGACACCGCAACTACCATGAGGAGCAAACACTCCGGAGCACTCACTGACCCCTGCCCACCGCACATCTTCCACAGTGCCGCCTCCGCCATCGCACAAGAACTACAACGGACAATCAACTGCACCCTCGAAACAGGCACGTTCCCTGATGACTGGAAACGCAAAGAAGTCAAACCGCTCGTCAAGAAGCCCTCCGCAGACCAGAAGGACCTCAAGAACTACAGACCCATCTCCCTCGCCGCCAAAGTCACCAAGAAGATCGTTAACATCCAGCTGACAAACTTCATAGAATCCAACGACATCCTCGACACATATCAATCCGGCTTCCGCAGCAACCACAGCACCAAGACCGCCCTCCTAGCCGCCACGGACGACATCCGCACACTCCTCCACCTAGGCCACACTGTAGCCCTCATTCTACTAGACCTCTCAACAGCCTTCGACACCGTCTCCCACCGCACACTAGCCCCCATACTCCACTATGCCGGCATACAGGGAACAGCCCTAAACTGGATCTGCTTCTTCCTCGCCTGCCGAACTCAAAGAATCAGACTCCCGCCCTTCCTCTCCGAACCCATAGAGATCAGATGCGGAGTACCCCAAGGATCCTCCCTCAGCCCCACGCTCTTCAACATCTACATGGCCCCCTCGCAACCATCGTCAGAAAACACAGACTCAGCATAGTATCCTATGCCAATGACACCCAGCTCATCCTCTCCCTCACCAAGCACAACTTCCAGGATGGAATGAAGGACGTCGCAACCTGGATGAGCAGCAGCTGCCTGAAGCTCAGCTCGGAGAAAATGGAAGTCCTCACCCTCGGATCCACCCCCTCCGCGAGGGACAATACCTGGTGGCGCCCCACCCTCAGCCACCCTCCCACGGACCACAGCAGCAACCTCGGCATCATACTTGACTCCTCCCTCACCATGAACCGACAGATCAACGCTGTATCCTCCACATGCTTCAACACCCTCCGCATACACCGCAAGACCTTCAAATGGATCCCCCGAATCCAGGAAGACCGTCACCCACGCACTCATCACCAGCAGGCTGGACTACAGGAACGCCCTCTACGCCGGAATCAACAAATCTCTACTCCAAAAACTCCAGTCCGTCCGGAACGCCGCTGCCAGACTCGTCCTCAGCATCCCACGTCAAGACCATATCATCCAGCACCTACGAGACCTCCACTGGCTCCCCGTCGAAAAAAGAGTGACCTTCAAGCTGCTCACACACGCCTACAAAGCCCTCCACAACACCGGACCCCAATACCTCAACGAAAGAATCTACTTCTATGCCCCCAAGAGAAACCTCCCGCTCCGCTGACCTAGCCTTGGCCGAAATCCCCCGCATCCACAGAGCCAGAACGGGAGGCAGATCCTTCTCCTACATCGCGGCCAAGACCTGGGATAAACTCCCCCTCAGCATCAGACGAAGCCCCACACTGCAAGCATTCAGGAAGAGCCTCAAGACCTGGCTTTTTGGATGACCGGAGCTGCCGGAATCCCCCTCCCCCAGTGCCTTGAGACCCTCACGGGTGAGTCGTTCGCTCTATAAATCCCGGATTGATTGTGTCCGTTGGAGATGGTTGTTGAGAAGGTGAGGTTGAGGAAGCCATTAAGGAAGTTCATTTTTTACATGTTATTTGCTGTGTGGCAACTTCCTGGATGTGTGACAAAACATACAATTCTGTCACTGAACTTTTATGAGTAATGCAGTAACACCGCCTTATTTCACAGAAATTACCAAGAGCAAAAGGCTGGAAATAAAAGAACACGGAAAAAGCTGTAAAACGCTCTATACAGGAGTTGCACCCACTCTTCCTCACGTTTTGATGTTTTTTTTTCTCTTGGGGTTTAATTTGAGAAGTCCATAATACTGCAACGTTATTACAGTATGGCGGTATTCGCTGCATGTGTAACACCTAACTTCAAATGAATGCACTTCCTCCTGTTTTTAATGGGTATGTTGAAATGACACTGGCGTTTCTTCCTCAAGCAACGTGCAAGCTGAAGCTAGGAAGTGTTACTCATGGGTGCTTTAGACATGAGAAACTGAATCACGAGACTGTTGTTGGAGGAGAGGCTGGTAAATGACACCCTGTTCTGATACACTCAGTTCCGAGTCATGCCCTGTGACGCATTATCGATCAGACCACACCCGTGCCCCACACATCGTAAACACGTGATTTTTTTTTTGCTGGTATACGGCTGAGGCACTCAAATTAACCCAAGCTCAAAACAAGTAACACTCCATATTCTGCGCTCAGGCCTAGTAAACAAACACTGCTTAAAGAATTTTTCTCATTAACAATGACACAACTAGTTATGTATACAAGTCTCCGTTTTTTTAAATAGTAAATGCTATTGCCTTTGTATGAATAACAATGGATTTCTGAAAACTACCGTACTCTGGTATAAATTCCAATTGGCCAGTTACATATATATTTTACTAGCTCTAGATGGTTGAACACGACCTTGCGTTTTTTTTAATTCAGTGTGCCAAAAAAAAAAAACATTAGCAACAACTGAACTGCAATTTCCTATCAGGTATGCACCAATATTTTTTCATAATACTGTATGTACAGTTAATAACAGATCACATTCATTCTGAATCAGTTATAGGGTATTGTATTTTATTGGGGCTTTTTATATTGTGCAAACCTAACTCTGAAAAAGTGGTGTGGGGACAGAGGGGGAGTAGCAGAGTCCTTTATATAAATGACTGATGGTGATAAGCTACGGGGAAAGAGGCATCAGTGCTGCAAAAGTATAGGCAGGTGGGCATACAGAGCTTCGGTCAGCTCGATGGGAGCATCTGCCATGATGGGTGCGGGCGATGAAAGGAGCAGAAGAAGGTTTTGAGTTCTCTCTAGAACGTTTGAGTGTTGGGCCTACTCTTAGCTGACGGGGAGTTTGTTCCAGAGGTTGGGCATGGTAGAAGAAGGCCTGCCTTCTTGTTTTCTCTTTACTTCACTTCGGGATGTCTAGTTTTCTTAAGCTTGTGGCCAGGGACATAGCTTAGTGAGATTCAGGGGGTGTGGATCTCAAATTTCCCAATTAAAAAAGAAGGGGTGCTAGCTACGGTCAGGGCCTGGGAGGCATTAGTAGACTGTATGAAGGATCCAGACCACCTATCGCCAGCGACGTCCCCGGGTAGTCCCCTAGTTCTGGCCCCCGCTTAGAAATGCTGGAAGTGGAACAGCCACAATTGTGGTAATACCCAAGAAGGATAGACCGCCACAGAAATGTAGCTCATATCAACCCATCTCCCTTATTAACATAGAAACAAACATTTTAGCCAGAATATTAGCCAATAGGCTCACCGGAGTAATATCCAGCCTCATACACCAGAACCAGTCAGGCTTTATGCCAAAGAGATCTACAAGACTCAACCTTCGGAGGTTACATAACTGGCTGGAGGTCGCGAATACCAGAGCAGACCCCCACCTCATCCTGTCACTTGATGCTGAGAAAGCGTTCAACACCGTCCACTGGCCCTTTCTCATGTCCGCCCTGGAGGAGTTTGGATTTGGCCCTACATTCAGGCAATGGATAGCCCTTCTCTATGAAGGACCCATGGCCAGGACACGGGTCAATTGGGTAGTTTCACGGGAATTTCCAATAGAACACGGGACACGTCAGGGATGCCCTCTGTCCCCCCTCCTCTTTGCTTTGGTGTTGGAGCCTCTTGCATGTGTCATCCGGACGCATCCAAATATAACGGGTTTCCGGGGGAGGGGGAATTAGTCCTTGGACGAGCGCATATCCTTATATGCTGACGACATCCTTCTGTATGTCACAAACCCCGAAGAAACGCTCCCGAACATTTTGGATAGTTTCGAAAGATACGGGACACAGGCAGGGTATAAAATTAACTGGGAAAAATCTTGCCTATATCCAGGGGGTCAGGGGGAGGGTCAAACGGACACATTAGCCAACTTCAGATAGCGCCCAATGGAATAAACTATCTGGGAATTTATGCCACCACGGATAAAGCAGAAGCTCTAAATCGTAACCTCTATAGAGTACTCAAAGACTTTAGCACAGATGTAGAAAGATGGAAATCTTTGCCATTAACATTGCTGGGCAGGGCGGCGCTCTATAAAATGATAGTACTCCCTAAATTCCTATATATCCTTCAAAACACATATCAACCAGTACCAGACGAGGCATTCATTAAAATTGATGACACACTGAGGACGTTCCTATGGGACGGGAGGCCCCCAGAGTAGCACTTTCAACACTACAAATACCTGCGGTTAGCATACGCTTGGAGGACACAGAATATAGACGTAGACAATCTCCCTGAATACGCCCCTTTAGAGGGACGACTCTTAATGGGCGAGATCAAAGAAAAGGGAGTCTCCTGGACATACTGAACCATAATAAATAACAAACCAGACTCTCTTGTGAAATTGAGAGCGAAATGGGAGGTAGAATTAGGCGAGATTGACGACCTGGATTGGGAAATTGCGCTGATGCACCCCCGGGAGGTAGCTATCAAGTCCCGTCTTAGACTGATTCAGTTTAAATATTTGCATAGGATATACTATGACAGAGCTCGACTACATCGCATAGGGAGGGCTGACACACCTAACTGCCTTAGATGCAACATGACCAATGGTACTTATTTCCATACGATATGGGAATGTCAACATATACAGAAATACTGGGCAACCCAACTGACGGAATTAGAAGACATACTAGAAGATAAGATTTCCCTGAACCCCAAGTTCATATTGCTGGGTATACATACAGAAGTTGACCTTCCCAAAAGAAAGTTAACGCTGCTTAATTTGGGACTAGTGGTGGCCAAACGAGACCTGGCACGCAAATGGGGAACAGCACAAAGCCCCTCAATGGATGAGTGGAGGAAGGGAATTGATATGTATATGTCAGGGGAGAAAACGGCATATATAGCTCATGGCTGTCCCAAAAAGTTCCAGAAAATATGGAAACCATGGATAAAACATTATGGTCTTCTGATTGCGGACTCGCAGTGAGCTCCTACGGCTGGGGGGTGACCGAGGGGGGTGGCGGGAGGGAGGGGTCTGAGTGACAGAGGAAGTGAGTTACCATCTCTGAAAGATTATCTGTTATTGTCGTATATACTACTGCCGTTGAACAACAATGTCAATGTAATGCTGAACATAATCTCGCTTTTTGGAAGTCTCCACTGTATCTGTACTACAATCAAGAAAATGCCAATAAAACAATTTAAAAAAAAGAAATGCTGGAACTGTTGAGATACTGGATGTTAATGCCTGAATTTCAATAGGCCTGCTTCAGACCACAAACTATGATTTCCAACTGTCCTTTAATTATCGCATTGATGATTCCCAATTGGACACAGGTATTTGCTACATGGATCTATGGGCACAACTTGGGAAGGCGGGTGGGTATTAAGGAGTGGGGAGTTCTAAGTTACTACAGATGCTCTGGTATGGATGGGTTAATATATGATATCAATGTTCATGTGTTTATTCTTGCTGCTCGCCTCTTGACAGTACTTGACAATCAATAAAGTCTGTTAAAAAAAAGAAATTGTGGGGCAGAGGGAGGAGGGGGTGAGAGGACCAAGGTTCGGGACTGACTGTTTCCATGAGGAGCAGGGTCAGTACTGATTTGCATTAGGTGGGACTCTGTTTGCAGTGCCACATTTGGCAAAAAACAGTGGATTGAAATGCTACCCATGGTGATTACCTCTGATTAAACTAATTGCAAGCGTTCACCACATCAATGTTTTTTGATTGCCATTAGTATGTCTGTAAACCTGAGAATGGCACAGCTTTCCAAGCCTACTATTGCAGTGTTTTTGGATACTCACATTCACAAATTGCACTCATTCAAGGAGTACTTCTATGGGTGCATATTTAATACTTATTTGGTAAACCAGTCACTATATATATTTAGGTTTCTGCTCTAAAAAATGTAAAAGATCTTAGTAAAATCAGAGCGATGAGAAAAACCACCACAGACATAGCAGACCTGACACAGGGCTCCCAGACCCAACTACAAAGAATTCATTTGGAGAGGGTCACAACACAAACACGCCCTTTTAAGTTATGCATGTGCCCTTCCCACCCGGGCCTGGTAGTTCTCCCTGGTAAATCCTAACTAAGGTCATGAACAACACAACAGCTTGGAGTCCATGCCCTCGGATCACATATTTTACATTTATTTTAACTGCACTCACTTTTCTTCGTCTCTGCTACAAGAAGTCTTGATGGTACAGTTGTCAAATTGGTGCATGTAGGCATGGCTACTTGTTTCCAGTCCTCACCTTTTACAAATCATTTTATCAAGTGACTGACAGCCCTGTTTACGAAGTCCAAGTCACGAATAGCCAGGAAATCAATAGGGCAAGCCAGAGCAGAGCCATGGGTGTGGCTTGTCTCAAGAAAAAAAACAAGCCAAGCACAAGCCAAGCCATGCAAACATTTGGCATGTATATCATGCAGCACACATACTGTGAAAGTATGATACAGTCTCTTCAAAACTCGAAAAAGTGTATTTCTTTAACATACAGAAGTGTTTCACCTTAGTACATCAGATTAAACTCATTAGAAGGTCCGGTAGCCTGTAGAACCTGCCACTTCCAACATGACCTTGAGCTGACCATACCCTCAGAGCTAGGAAGTAGCCAGAGCTTCAAAACACATGGTTTAAGCTGTATACTTTGCAATGTTAGATCCCTAGCAAAGCACCCTATTGAAATATGGGATATGATTTCCTCACACTCCCCTGATATCTGGTTTTTTACAGAATCTTGGCTGAATCCTGCCAACCTCCACTCGATTAATATAGCTATCCCGGACAGCTATAAAGTTATCCATCTTGACAGGGAAGGCAAAATGGGCGGTGGTATTGCAAAAGCTTTTAAGAACTCCCTCAATGTGAACTGGGTCTCGACCATAAGTAGCACCAGTATGGAAGTAGGGATTTTCAGAATAGATATATCCACGTCAGACAGCTGGAACGGAGCTCTGGTCTATCGCCCCCAGGACCTAGGACCAACTTTTGTGATCAACTGATAGAGCAAATAGCCTTGCATGTATTAGCATCAAATAAATTTCTCTTGCTCGGCGATTTCAACTTCCATGGGGAAGAGCACTCTAACCCAGAAGTTAGTAATCTTTTACTTAACCTTGAATCACTAGGACTTATCCAAGATGTCAAAGGCCCTACGCATGTGGCAGGCCACACGCTGGACTTAATTTTTCTAATACTGACCTTTTGGTCTGTAAATCACCCATCCCTTTAACGTGGACAGACCATTTTATGATCATGTTCACCATCCAGCCTCACGTGTCCTGTGGGCCTGGTAATGAACAAAGGTAAACGACCAGAAGTACGTAGACCATGGCATAAACTCACTCCTGAATCCTTTTGGGAGGTTTTTATCCCCAAACCCCCAGATGGTAACTCTGACATATCTAAGATGCTGGAAGGCTTTAACTCTGCCTTTACGACAGCTCTGGACGCAACAATCCCTTTCAAAACCCATGGCCTCTCACAGCGTCGACCATCTGCCCCATGGTACTCGCCAGACCTAAAAGCCGAAAAATCCAAATGCAAAACTTTAGAGCGACTCTGGCGAAGAAGGAAAGATCCCCATGACAGGGACCATTATAAACAGGCCCTGTCCCAATACCATCTGAATATAAAAACGGCCAGACGAACTTTCATTATAAATCAAATAGAACAAGCCAGTAACTCTTCGAAGGCCTTGTTCAACATAGTGCGGGACTTTACTTCCCCGCAAGCTTGCACTCAATCCCCGGTAGAATCTCAGGAGCTCTGCGATTCACTGGCTGTCTATTTCCAGGAAAAGATCAATAACATATATGCAAAATTTCCAGCGGCCACTATGCAGGACTTAGGAACAGCTATTAGACCCAATGAGCAAGATAAAGCGTCCCATAGTACCCTGAATTGTTTTCAGACAGTCACGTTAGAGGAGGTACTCAATTCCTTGGTCACGGCTAAATCCGGCTCTCCTCAGGATCTCTGCCCCCTCAGAAGATGACCTCTCTAGCCACTTGCTGTGCCCCCATGATTCAAGATATTTTTAACTGCTCTATACGTACTGGAGTTATTCCCTTGGCATGGAAGGAAGCATACGTTCGACCTATTCTGAAAAAAGCTACATCTGACCCACGAGTATTCAGTAACTACCACCCAATATCTCTACTACCTCTGTTGGGCAAACTACTTGAAAATCTAATAAATAGGCAGTTGGGGTTGTATCTTGAAACTAATAAAATCTTAGATCCTTCACAATCAGGGTTCCGACCTGGTTTTAGCACAGAGACTGCGCTCTTGGCAGTGACTGACTCGCTTAGACAAGTGATGGACGCAGGAGGTGCAATGGTATTAATACTATTGGACCTGTCTGCAGCCTTTGATACCATCTCACACACAAAGCTGTTGGAAAGACTGCAGACTTGTGGTATCCAGGACACTGCTTTAAAGTGGCTGCAACATTTTCTAACAGACAGGCAACAGACGATTATACTGGGGTCTTACTGCTCAGACAAAATGCAGTTGGACAAGGGTGTACCCCAGGGGTCCTGTTTAAGTCCGACGCTCTTCAATATATATATGGCGCCTCTAGCAAAGATCGCTGAGCGGTTTGGCTTTGAGATAATTTCTTACGCTGATGACACTCAGCTTATGTTTACTGTTGGCCCCAACCTAGAACTAGAGAAAATGCGCTTCGCTGCAGGAATGGTGGCAATATCAAATTGGATGACTGAAAATTGCTTCCAGTTAAACCCGGAAAGACGGAGATCATGCTAATGGGGAAAGCCCCTACCCTTTGGTCGGAGGAATGGTGGCCCCATCAACTTGGTACAGCTCCTGTGCCTAAACAAAGTGTCAAAAACTTGGGGATAAAACTTGACCAGACCCTAACCATGAAAGATCAAATTGCCGCCACTACCAGTTCATGCTACTATAATCTTTGCCTTCTACGCAGAATTTTTCCCTTTCTGCCCACGAATTCTCGCAGGACCCTTGTGCAGGCCATGGTGTTTAGTAGACTGGACTACGGGAATGCCCTGCTGGCTGAAGTGGGTGAGACATTGATCTCCAAGTTACAGGTGGTCCAGAACACCGCGGCCAGACTCACTCTGAACCGTCCCGCAGGTACTCCCTCTGCCCCATTGTTGAAGGAACTGCACTGGCTACCGGTAAAGAAACGGTCCTTTTTAAAATCTGTTGCCTCTCATATAATGCCCTGAGAGGCAACGGTCCACTCTACCTTCAAAAAAACTCACAGTTTACAGACCATCCCGAAATCTCAGATCCAGCTCGCAGGCTCTTCTGTGTGTGCCTCGTATACGTCAAACGCGCACCGGGGGCAAGGCTTTCTCTTACCTGGCCCCAGGATACTGGAATAAATTACCCATCACTCTTCGTGAGATCCCCAACTATAATATTTTTAGGAAACAACTGAAAGCTTATTTGTATTAATTACTTTGGTGATCCCCCTGCTCAGATGTTCCTCTACAGCACCGAGATGCCCCCGGGTGATTTGTGCGCTATACAAGTGGCTGTTAAAAAAAACCAAAAAAACTACTACATAGACATTTATTAATAGAATTAAACTTGAACTTAGAAACATTAATGGTTCATCCCTCAACTACAATGTCATTGGTGAAGTAAGAGACAGGTCAGTAGTCATATAAACTTTAAACGTGGCCTGTATTCTTATTATAGATAGAGCAACATTATAGACCATTAAATGAAACATGAGAGGGCTTGTACAGCTCACATCCTGAACTCAAGTGTTTTAAAAGTGCTCTCATATTTGATAAGAAAGAACAAGCATTGGCATAGCAAATCAGTCGTGTCTTTGGGACCTTATAAGTGTTTATCCACACAGCATTATATCCTGGGTGCCGTGCCTCGAGGGACTGAAGAGCTATACAAATCTCATGTTGCAAGCTAGAATAGAAATAACACATCACTGAATAATGTTTTATTTACCAATTCTAGAGATGGGTTGAAAGAAAAATGTGTAGAAAGGCCTGTAGCAATTGTTCTGCTTGACACAGTCTTTCATTCATCCAAGGCGGAATAAGAGAGTACAGGGCACCAATCATTCAAGCTCGACCTAAAAAATCCAAGCAAGGAATGGTGGGCTGCTCCACCCTAGGAGGGCCTTAGACAGTAGCTAAGGGAATGAAGACAGGATGGGCAGGCAGACATTAGACAGCAACGTGTACCTGTTACAGTACTCTTGCATCACATGGGTGTGTGGGGTGCACTGCAATGGTGAGGATGCCCAGGAGATCTTAGTACTGTATGAGGAGGGACATATTAAAGCAAAGGCTTGCAGTATACAAGGAGAGATCATCCAAAGTGAGGTACAGTCCAGAGCAAAGGTGGTGAGCATTTTGGTGGCAGCGCACAGAGAGGAGGAGTGCACAGCCAACGTGTGCATTATACAGTGAGTGGTAATGTGTAAGGACAGAGTACTGGGAGGTGCACTAGCGATATAAACATAAGAGAGAATAATGACCTGGGACGATAAGCAGGTAGATGCACAGGGGAGTACAGTACACAGTGAGGCGAAGCAATACACTGGGAGAGACATGGAACGGTGAAGAGGCACTGCTTAGGGTGGGAACATGCAGATTGAGTGGGTACAAGGATGTGGAAGGGAGACAAGTGCATAGTATGGGGGCGGTGAGTAGCAAAAGAGGTTAGTAGAGAGGGAAAGATAATATTCTGAAAGGAAGGGTAGCGGAAGAGAAAGGGGATACTACACTGGGGAAGTGGATGTGCGGTGCATAGGGAAATGGATGTGAGGAGCATGAGGATGTGTATTTGCGTTCCACTTACTTTCACTGTTAGGAGCAATTATGGGATGCAGCAAAGCACCCACCCCTCCTTAGCAATATTTTAATGCTTAGCTCCAACCGACCTTAATAACTCAGCCCACAACAACTTTTGATGGATTGTGAAGGGGATGATTGGACGCAGAAATTATATAGTAAAATGACTGTAAAAAATCTGGGAATGAAAATGGATGACGCCTTAGCTATGACATCTCAAGTACAGGCAGTGGCGGGCACGTGTTTTGGTCTCCTGAAAATGCTCCACAGGTTTCTCTTCCTTTTGCCGACCTCTCACAGAAAGACGGTCGTTCAGGCCCTCATTACCTCCAGATTGGACTATGCTAACGTCCTCTATCTGGGCCTTCCAGAGTTCTTACTGAACAGACTTCAGATCGTGCAGAATGCAGCGGCCAGGGCAGTCTTGGGGCTCAGACCTAGAGATTGGATCTCTCACCATCTGAAGACTCTGCATTGGCTGCCTATCCGTTGCAGAATACTTTTCAAAGCATTGGTCCTGGCCTTCAAAGCTCTTCACGACATATTCGCAGAAGAGTTTCGTATTACGTGCCTGGCAGAGCTCTGAGGTCAGCACACCAACACCTAATTATGACTCCAAAATGTCTCAGAAGTCGCCGCGGTGGACGGTCTTTTCAAGTGCAAGTGGCTAGACACTGGAACAAACTGCCTCTCTCGCTCAGGCAGGCCACGAACATATTGGCGTTCAGGAAAGAACTAAAAACCTGGCTGTTCCAGCAAATAGTTTAAAATCCGTTCTCCCCGGTACTGATGTGCTCCTCTGTCAGTCTTTGTGTCTCTTTCAATCTCAGCGCCGGGACACTCTATTGAGTAGCTGCGCGCTCTACAAATCCACTCATAACATAACATAACATAACATAACTGTTACCATCCAAGCCAAGCATGAGTTAATTAGGGGTGGGGAGAAAAGCCCTACAGCTTAAAGAAGCCTGCTAGAAGGAGGGAGGGGTAGACATGTGTGCCATTAAACAGGGCCGCTCATGCCCTGAGTGCCCGTAGGAAGTTGAGCATTTCTGTGCCCCAGAGAAGCAGGGTTTTCAGGATCAGGCCGCTGCAGTTCGGATGGATGAGAGATCAACATTATCAGAGCGAGAACAAAGGCAATATGTGAACAACAGCCTTTAAATTATGCCTAAAAGCGAGTTCGTCCATGTAATATTACTTATCTGTAACCTGTTGTGTCAAACGAACGGCACTCCGATGAGCTGCTCACATGGGACTGCTCCAGCAAGACAAGACTCAAGGACCCCAGACCCAACTACTAAGCCACAAATGCATTTATTTTGAAGGTGTCACACTCCAAACACCCTCACTGAAGTTATACCACTAATTGTGGTGAGGGAAGACTGTTTCCATTGACCTGGTATCTACTGCTTTTATACAATTTTATGTAATGTTACCTTCTCCAGCGCTTTCAACCATTGATATTTATTAAGTCAAAGGTTTTTGGAGAGGAACCCATGCAATATATAGAGAGAAAAATGTGAATTAGTCATATCACTGTTCAAAGTTCTTTTTTAAATACTACAGATCAATAAAGCTGGGCACTTGTCATAGCTATATCTTGTTTTTTTATTTTGGATATGGTTCTCTTTCACTGACACTGTGTTGTATATTTGAAAACAAACATGTGTTGTTGTGATTTCCTGCAAACATTCAAAGCTGTAATTGTTATTGCATTTATATAGCGCTTATTATCCCAGATGAAGGGTTAGTGGTTAGTCCAGTCTATTGTTATTTATTGGTATTAGTCTTGTACACCCAAGCAAACCATTCTATGCATTCACTTGTTTCTTTGTGGTAGATTAAAGTAATAGTGGTTAGGTGTGATCATTGTTGGGGAAAGGGACATCTGTGAGCTCCTGCAGGTGGGGTCAATGGATGAGCAGGAAGCGATAAGGTATTATTAAGTTGCAGAGTTATCATTTTACAAAAACAGGAGAGATTGTGGTCTTTGAAAAGACAGGTGAACACTCAGTTTTATCTTGATGAATGACTACCTTCGTACATGAAGAATTGGCTCTGAGGCAACTTGAATGTTTTGTGAAATAGGATTATTTTCTTGGATCTGATTTGGCTAATGAACACTTACACACTTTCTGGTGATATGGGAATTTTTTGAGCAGCATGAGACATCCGCCTTAAATTTGGAGGATGACTTCATGTGGGTGCACCAATTTGTGTTTATTTATTGTTATCATAACTTTGATCACGGTTTGGACACACAAAATGGGTTTACGATGCATTCAGGACATTGGGATTGTATTACTTGGTACGGGATAGTGATATTTGATGTTTAGGCTTTGTTTGTAGCCCTGAGGAAGTCAGTGGCAATTGTTGCCTTGTCGACGAAACACGTGTTGGCTACATCTATGAATATTTCCATGTGTGAAGGCTACATCTAAGAACATATCTATATGTGAAGACTTGCTTGGAACAAAAGAAAAAATGAAAATTGTATATTGTGGATAAATAACAGGACTGTACACCATTGAATTTGGCGTGCTCAGGAAAATTGTAAAATCTTTGAAAAGAGTTGTAGGCAGTTTGCAGAAATACAAGAGGAAAAACATGTATGTGAACTAGAGAAGGTTGTGCTGAGAGAGAAGAGGCATGCAGCTGGTGGACAGGCAGGAGAGAGCCATTTGAAAGGAAAAAGTAGAGGATCATCAGAGGTTTTACGTAAACATAAATTTTTCATGCCGGATTTAGGAATATAGAGTATATTTTGGACATAGCATGCAGTTTGAGAATACAAGACTGTTAAAAGAAACAGCATTATTTTCATTTGCAGATAGTGCAATGTTAGGTAATTCGATAGGCACTAGTGTAAGATGAGCAGTCTGTCCACTGCTAAGCTACTACCTGACTATCATTTCAGCAAGCAGAGATGATTAGTTCAGGGCTTGAAAGCTTTAAAGTAATGGATGGATGCAAACATTGAAAGGAGATTTAGTAAATGCCAGAGTGGATATCTATTGATGTTCATTCTCGAGTTTGACTCACAGTATTAATTGTAAAACACAGTGGGATCCATTTAGGATGACTTTGGTTTGACAGAGAATAAGATCAGGGCCACTGGAATTATGAGATTCTGCTGCAGCGTCGTTTTACGTAAAAGTACAGATCTGCCTTATTTGCCACATATTCCATCATCTGCTGCATAAACTACAGATTTTTATAATTTTTTTTTTATATCAAACAGATCGAAAGTCAACGGAAATGTGTCACACGTGTCCGAGCACAGTGGAAAGCCTTTGCAAATTTTACTGGTCACCTTTCATTTGCTTATTGCTGTATTTGGGTGTTTCAATGTGTAAACATGACAAGATAATGAAGTAATACTATCACTAGTGCTTTAAATGGGCAGGTACTGCCCAGTACTGAGTATCTGCACTTTTTCAATTCAAAAAGAAGAGTATCTGCACCTCTCTGCACTGCTGCAGTATATATATATATATATTTTTTTTTTTGGAAGTTTTTATTAACTGTATATTATATGATCATACACAGCCTCTCGCCTACAACCCTGGGGGCCGGCGGCTATCGACCTGGACAGTTTTGTACACAGCTTTATGGCCAACAACCCAGTGGGCAGGCAGCGTGCTGTCAACTTTAACTAATATTTAACCCAAACAAAATCTGACGTTATTGCACACGAGACACGCCAACATTACAGTCAATGATATTTGCTATCTTCCGGGTATAAATCAGGGAGGTTTGAAACCCAACGTACAGAGTTTGTACCATGTAGAACAGAGTCCCACTACTCCCTCTAAGACAGTGCATCTCTCCGTACTGATACTACTATAGCCACATGGATCTGCACTTAAAACTCCACGACGCTACCCTTTCGTCGACCATTAAGTATCACTGAGAACCTATTGGGGGTTAGGTAGTGGGTGGACTGCGCGCTGTATCTGCACCTTCTGGACCCTCCGGCTCCTCCCCGCGCTCTTCTCCAGCCCTATTCAACCTGTATGTAACATAAAGCCCCCAGAAGTTTTTGGGCCTATTCCGCGGAGGGAGCAGCTCACTAAAGCTGTCAGTTTGTGTGCTGCAGTACAGCATGTCGCGGGACCATTGGGCTACCGTGGGGACTGGGCCTCTCATCCAGCATATCGCCACTCTACGCTTGGCGACTAAAAGTCCCATGTCGACTAGTCTACGTGTCTCCCTGGGGTGAGGTTTAGAATATCCAATCAGAGCTAACGTGGGGTCAGGTATGAGCACTTTGTCTATTACCATACTGAGTTCACCAAATACCGCCTCCCAGAACCTATATATTCCCGGGCACTGCCACGCCAGGTGTAAGAAATCCGCCGTCAGCGCGCCGCATCTGTCACACCTCGCGCTGTCTCTCAGTCCATATCTATGCAGCCTCTCTGGTGTATAATACACCCTGTTAATATATTTAAAATGGATTAGCCTGTGCTTGCCATGTAACGAGATGCGGCGGGTGCTCGTGCAACAGTAAGTCCAAATAGAGTCATCTATCGTAAGCTGCAGGTCCCTCTGCCAGGCCAATCTGGCCTTCGTATATTGCTGGGCTCCATGCGCGATGACTAACCCATATATTATAGAGATCGCTTTGCGAGGAGTGGCAGCTCGTATCACATAGGACAACTCCAAAACCTCAGGAGGCTCTGCCATGTCCTCCCCCAGCAGGTCCCCCAAAGCACTGCGTACTCTGTGAAACTGGAATCTTTGCAGCATGGTGGGAGGTCCTGTAGTGGCCGCTGCCTGTTCCCATGTCTTAACTACCCCGTCCTGGAACAGATCCCCCATCGTGTCTAGAGCCATTGTATGCAATGCCCGAGTCACCCCCCTATCCCTACCGGGGCCTAGCCACCTCGCCCATTCAATCGGCATCTTTGGGGAATACAACAGCGCACCAGCTTGCCTAAACAGTATGCTGTGCCAAGCATGACGTGTTGAGTTAATGGAGTCCAAGACCCCAGTTCTGCGATCTACAGGTTCAAACATAGTAGCCGGGAGCGGGAGTGGCGCCGCAATTAGCCTTTCAACGCAGAGATAGAGCACCTCAGCCGCGCCGTGTATCCACTGTTGAGCTTGTGCTGCCTGCGCAGCTCTATAGTACACCTCCAGATCAGGCGCTCCCAGACCCCCCAGATGGTATGGCAATGTAAGAATACGCCACTGTAGCCTCGCCTGTTTGCCCGCCCAAGCCAACCTTAGCAAAGCAGCGCGTAGCCTGTGGAAGAAAGCCCGTGATAACACTATGGGAATATTTGTAAACAAAAACAGGAATTTGGCAAGATGACCATTTTCATAATGGATACTCGGCCCAAGAGTGACAGCGGCAGCCGGATCCAGGTTTCCACATCATTCTCCAATTTGTCTATGGCGGTTCCATAATTCTCCCTCAGTACCACCTCAGAGTCAATGTGCAGCCGAATCCCCAGGTATCGTACTGGGTCTGTAGTCCATTGTAATGGATAATCCATCTCAAATTGCGATGTCGCCTGTGTGAGTGGGAAGGCTATGGACTTGGGCCAGTTTACCCGCAGGCCCGATAGCACACCAAATCGCACTACCTCGCGGAGTACCGCGGATAGATTCTGCTCCGGTTCCCGAACGTACAGCAAGGTGTCATCCGCATATGTTGATACTATTATTCTATAGAGCGAAAATCGTACACCCCTGTTACCATGGTACTCTCGGAGCGCACACGCCAGGGGCTCGGCAACCAAAGCGTATAAAATGGGAGATAGAGGGCAGCCCTGTCGGGTTCCCCTAGTTATAGCAAATGAATCCGTGATAAGATTACCAAGGCGTATCCGCGCTGTTGGCTCGTTATACAACACTCCAATTAACTGAAGGAACACTGGGCCCAGGCCCATCCTTGTCAGTACCTGCCTCATGAAAGGCCACTCTACTGAGTCAAAGGCCTTTTCCATATCCAAGAATACCGCTACCGCTTTAGTATCTGGCTTGATATGCTGCATCATTCCGAAAAATGTGCGCAAGTTGTATGTTAAATTTCTATCTGGGATGAACCCAGCCTGTTCCGGCGCAACCAGCACCGGCGTCAAGGGCGCCAGGCGATTAGCTAGAATTTTGGCGAAGAGCTTGGTGTCTACGTTTAATAAAGACAGTGGCCGGTACGAGCTACACTCCTCTGGCGGCTTGTCGGGTTTGAGAATGGTTACAATGAGAGCCTCCCTCATGGAGCTGGGCATAGTTCCGGATACACACATATCATCAAAGAGGGTAGATAGGTGTGGGAGCAGTAAGTCGAGAAACTCTTTGTAAAAACCTACTGTGGGACCATCTGCCCCGGGAGCACTGGATGATCTCATTCCCGCCAAAGCCTCCACTATTTCATCCTTTTCTATGTGGCTCATGAGCCGTTCTCTGTGGGCGTTAGTCAGGGAGGGTAGTCGTATATGCTCTAGATACTCAATAATTTCCACATCCGCACCAGTCGATCTGGAAGAGTACAAGTCCGAGTAGTATTGCTGAAATCTCTCCGCTATTTCCGTTTCATCAGTGAGCACCTCGCCCTCTGTCGACCGTATCTCCGATATCAACGTTCTGCCTCGGCTAGCTTTCAAAATCCACGCCAATACCGAGCCCGGACGGTCTCCCTCACCATATGTGCGGGCCGTGGCATACTTGCCCAAGTGCTTCACTTCACTGTCCGCCGCGTCGTGATATTCACCAAGAGCGGCCTTTAGTTCCTCTTCTAGTCCCTCCTCTCCACCCAGCTCCCGACGCCGTTCCAGGACCCCTATCTTCCGCTCCAAGTCTGCAAGCGTCTTCCGAATAGATCGAAGTACTCCCGAATGTTTGGACATGGCTTCACCGCGTATATACACTTTAAACGCCTCCCAGACTGTTTGGAAGCTATCTACGGACCCAATATTCATTGTAAAGAACGTTTCTATAGCATCAGCCATTTCCTCTTTAAAGAGGGGGTCTAGTAATGAATAAGGGGGGAATCGCCAGGTGAATGGAAGCATTGTTTTCTTAGGGGTGGCCACTACCAACAATAACGGCGAGTGATCCGAGAGCGTGCGGGGGAGTACCTGGCACCGCCCTATCTGTTCCCCCAGCGACTCAGTGGCCAGCCAGTAGTCTATTCGAGTGTGCAGGTTATGGTAAGCTGAATAATGTGTGTACCCGCCTCTGCCAGGGTTATGCCTACGCCACATATCACATAAACCCCTGCTCAGCATGACCCCTCTAGCGCCTGCGCCGCCGATGTAGCCCTCCTCGTCGGGCCCGCCGATCTGTCGAGATCAGGATTTTGTACCAAATTAAAGTCTCCGCCCCAGAGAAACTGCGTTCCCCAAGACTTGTACGCTATGTCAGCCACCTTTGTGAAAAATTCGGGGAAGTCAAAGTTAGGACCGTATACATTTACTACAATTAATTCCATGCCACCGCCCTTACATCTAGATATCACAAATCGTCCCTCACTGTCTGAGTGTAGCTGTTCTAGTGCATAGTCAGAGCGAGGGTTAATCCAGGTTAATACACCCCGCGCATGAGTCATGAAGCCTGAAGTATTGGTGTTGCCAGAGAGCCCCCTATGTCGCAGCAGCGCACTAGACTGCGGGAGATGTGTCTCCTGTAGCAAAGCTAGATCTATATTTTGCCTGCGCAGGTATGACAATACCTTCCGTAGCTTACGGTGGTCGTTCAGTCCTCTAACATTCCACGTCAGCGCGCGCAAGTAGGCACTCTGTCTCGGGGTGTCAGCCCCTCCCGTAGCCATCATGTTGGGTAGTGTGGTATATGTTGCTGCCGGATCCATGGCGCTCGCATGCCGTCTGTAATTTGTGCAATGTAGTTAGAAACATCAACATCAATCCAAACCGTCTGACTTCTTTCCTTTCCCTCCCTCCCCCTCCCACAGCAGACCTTCCCCAACTTGGTCGTGCAGTATTCCAAAAGCCACCCCCGCAAACCCCCCCGCATCCCACCCCCCCAATTCACTCTGCATGTGCATAGCACTCGTGAGCAGAGGAAGCTCAACCCTCAGGAGCAATAATATAAAACAAAACAATAATAAAAACAAATGAATAACCAGAGACTCCTCAATCCCTTCTCCCGTGCGCAATCTGCATATTAATGCAGCAGTTACAATCTCACTGCACAGGTTAATAGACGCAAGTGCCTCGCATCCCCCCACCCCTTCCCTACGGCTCTGTCCCCCTCGGAGTATCGGGACTCACATGTGTCATGTTGAGAGAATCTTTCTGGCCCAAATGTCCACTTACGGCACTAAGCACCGCCCCGCTTTAACACTGTGCAATGTACCTCCTCTGTTCAGGGAAATTAAACTTTATGTACCTTAGCCCCAAACATTTTCAAGAGTTCGACCTTTGGCCGTTATAGCCCCCTTTATTCCACGTATAAGCACTCCCTGCGCTGCCCCTCCCATATACTCATCGTCCAACTGAGGCGCTTCTACTTCAGTCCTGTTCCTCCAGTGCTCCTCCTGCCGCTTTTCCTGATAAGCGCTGGTTTGGGTTTCCGCGATGCTCCTTGCCCACTCTTTTAGAGCCTTTTGCAGAACCTTCGGGTCAGTAAAAATATGAGACCGGCCTTGTCTGTTTACTCGTAGCTTAGCTGGGTACAGCATAGCATAGTCCAATTCCAGATCCCGCACTTGCCTCTTCATGGGCGTGAATTGTCTGCGTGCCTCCTGCACCCGGATAGTGAAATCAGGGAATAGCGATATTGAAGAACCTTCGTATGTCAATATTCGTTTTTCTCTCGCCAGTTTAAGCGCCATGTCCCTATCCCGGTAGTTGAGCAGCTTCGCTATAATGGGTCTGGGCGGCGCCCCCGGGGGCGGGCGAGGGCCCAAGGAGCGTTGCGCCCTCTCAACTACGAACATGTGGGAGAAGACTCCGTCCCCCAGCAATGTGGTGAGCAATTTTTCAATAAACTGCTCCATATTGCCTGTTGTGGTCGTCTCAGGCAGTCCAGTAATACGTAGGTTACAGCGTCGCGAGCGGGCTTCTAAGTCCTCCGTTTTGTCTTGCAAGAGGCGCATTACCTTCCCAAGCTGTTTATGTTCCGAGTCTATCGCTGTATGGGCCTCCTCTACCTCCGTTAATCTTCTCTCCGACATGTCCAACCTTTCTGCGTGCTTATCTAGCCGCTCCGCCATCCTGTCCATTCTGTAAGTGAGCGCATCCATTTTCGCGCCTAACGAGGCGATGCCACTCTGGAGGCCTTTCTCCATGGAGAGAAGCATGGAGCTAAGATCCGGACTAGGTTCTTCTTCGTCAGGTAGGCGCGTTCTGGAGTTTTCAGGAGCCGTGGCGTCGTGGGACTTCGAGCGCTTTTGCTCAAATGAGAGATTGGATTGGGCCCTGTCGACTTTGCCCATGGTACTTGTCCCCAGGGGGATCCGGCCAGTCACACAGCGGCTCTTCGTGGTGGCACACCTGCTCCCACCACTCCTATACGTTCACCGCTAGCACGCCTCAGTCGCCTCCCCCAAGCTGCAGTCAGGCAATTGCAGAATGCTCTGGGTGTGCCACCGTTGCCCCCGTCTCAGTGCTATTAGCTACTCGTTGGTGCCCAACTCTGAGATCTCTGGTTGCTGTGATCAGTCACTGGGACCCCTGCTGAACATCCCACAAGAGGCACGGCCGGGGCCCCCTATGGCAGACCCTGGTGCTCCTACCACGTACACCTCTTCAGGTGGGCCGCATGCGGGTACTGGTCCTGTTCTTCCGGGCCCCGCCACCGCTCGTGCTTCGTTCTGGGCCTTCGCTGAGGGTAGCCACAGAGCAGGACGCGCCCTACTATTCTCTTCAGGAGCGCCCGCACGCTCCCTGCCAAAACAGCGTACCGACCCAGTCTCGTCCTCTGGGGCTTAGGAGGTTTTGGGTCGCTGGTGCTGTTATCGCGGGTAGGGCGAAGTCCGTATCACTCATTCGCACAGAAACAAGCACAAAAGTGTCTACATACTTCCATGACATTTCTGGGAAAGCAAGTTATTTAATTTAAAAATGTCGTATTTTTAGTTTTGTTGCTCCGTTCACTGATACTTTAAGAGATAATGCATATAAAGCTATTATTGTATGCATATTCAAACTGGAAAATTATCATTATCTGCATCCGTTTTTCATTGAATTTTCCCAGCGCTCAAAATAAAAAGAACGGTAAAAGACAATAACTTAGTCCCACAGTTTGCAGAAATACAGACCTTATGCTTCAAGTTCCTTTGAAGAAACAGGGTACGTTATGACCCTCGATTTTCACATCGTACGAGGACCCGCACACATTTATTTTGATTAGCAACCAAACTTTCTGTGACATTTGAGCCCCGTACTGGTGTCTGCCCCAAAGGTATACATTGCAGGAGACTGAAGAATTATCTACCTTAGAAAGGTTCTAAACGCGCCTTTAGGTATTTCGGCCTAAGGCGTATGTTTTGTGGGTGGGTGCGGTTTAAATACCTCCCACGAGGACACAGCGGCCTCAGCACCTGTTGCTGACTGAGAGGTCCTTGTGTGAATCTTAGCAATTTAAGAGTGCCGCGCCCACACTGTCAAACTGTCCTCAAACAATATAGATATTTTTTTGGGAGGAGCCAGATTATTTTTTCTCAGGAGGGAATGAATATTTTTGTTGTTGTTGCAGGTTTTAGGTTTCGACTGCACAGCACTTGTCCAGTGCTTGAGAAATCTGTTGTTTTTAATATAAACTTAAAAGCGACTTACAACCTGCCTCCTCCCTTCTCATTGGTTCCTTTGGGTGCCACTTACTTTTCCTCCATTACTATTGGCTGTAGCATATTTTGCTACATTTACCAATGCTTGTCCGTCCTCTACGTCTCTTATCACTTTCCCCCGCCGAAATACTGTTAACATCCGATTTGGTGGAACTATATCTTCATAAAGTTTTGCCTTTTACTCTTGTAGCATATTTATATAACAATTTATCACCAGGAGGGTTAAGTGATTTGCATAGAATCACAGGATGCTGCTTGGGCAGCCCAGACTGGAACTGGGACCCCCAGCTCTTGAGTCAGCAACACTGCCCACTGCACCACATCCATGTTATTTGTCAGGGAGCTCTTTCCTTCTTCCGGACGATGATTGATGAAAACTGCTCTTTATTCATTACATAGCGAAACTGATGCATTACCAATGCTTGTTTTATAGAGCGAGAACCCGACCCAAAGGTATTGGAGCGCTTTACATGAGCACCAGTTACATAACACAAGGACACATAGCGGCCTCTTCACTTCTTCAACTCCTAGCTAGACTGCAGAGCAGGAGTGTCCCAGTGAGGAGCACTGGGTAACATAAGGGATGAGACAGAGCCCTCCCCCTGCGTCCCCAACACACCTCATGCCTTTGTGTGTGTGGAGACGTGTTCCCCTCAGAAGGAGTACCCAATACGTGTACATTTACAGGGCAACTTTACATCCAGGATTGACTTTGAAAGTGTTCCCTCGATTCTGGTCATGGCAAGAGTATGTGACTTTTAGTGGAAATCACAAACAGAATAGTGCATAACGTTTCCTCCCCCACACACACACCTCCAGGCCTACACAACGTCTGCACTAGAGGTGGCCAGGCCAACAAATCTTTGAGGCCGTTCACGGGTCGAGCCGCGTAAATATGTTCTAGGTAAATCACACAAGAAATCACTTAAAATATGATATAGCCTCTTTTGGAATTAGCGGGGCACATTATAGCACTGCCGTGAGAAGTACTTATTAAAGTGATAGTTTTGTACAACTGGTAATTTTAACTCACATATACGAAAGTGCTTATATACGCGATGATGAAGGAAAAAAAAGTTTTGGTGAAATAAAATATTTGCCTAAGATCAAACAGTGTAAGCAGAAAGCCACAGTTGATCCAGGTTTTCTGGTTTTACTCTGTACAAATCAGCCAGAAAATAGGTATCTATTTGCCTTTCATTATGTTAAGTGTTTGGTTTTACCTTTTAGTGCATTCTTCTGCAGTTTTTAAAATATAGAATGAACTCGACCCAAAGGTATGAGAGCGCTTTACATGTGCACCAATTACATTACACAAGATCACATGCATTGTTTATAGACATGGGGAGATTAAGTGATTTGCCCAGAATCACATGATGTTGAGCTAAAGTAGAGAATCAAAACTGGTTCCTGAGTTCCATAGTTGGCATCACTGGCCGTAACTCCACATGCCCAGTAGATGGAGGTAGGCAGAAACCACAAGAAAGCTCGGCTCGTTTTGGGCCCGAGGTTCCAACAGGACCTTGAGCTGAGCCAGAGCCAGGCTTCAGGCTCGAGCTTTCAGTGACTCGCTTACCTCTAGTCTGCACTCATCCCCTCTATACCCCTTTGCTACACAGATTCAATATTTCTCTCTGATTAAAGGGTGTACCTCGTTCTATTTTCCCCAGTGTCTCACAGAATCCCCCATGCAGCCCTCTTCACCCTGCCACCTCTCCTGGTTTACAAATGGACCTTACAAAGGTTCCACCAACTCCCAGACCTCCCAGAGCTGTTTTCCTCACTCCAGGTGAACCCATGTGCCCACATTCATACTGTGGACACTCCCTTCCTCTTACCACAAATCTAACACTTGCACCATTCTACCATTCTCATCAAGCACCCCTTTCTTCACCATCATGCACCATCAACCCTTGTTACTGAGCCTGGCCCTCTCATCTTCACCTATCCATCTTTACAATCATACCCAAATATACCCTTTGTGAAGTCTTTTTCACCCACTCATGTATACCCAGTCCCACCACGCAGAATATTATCCCTTCCATCACTGCCAGTCTGTGTTTTAAAAGAAGCCAAGCAAAGGGACTTCATTTCCCATCATCCATCTGCCCAGGAAGTGATCTCATTTGAATGCCTATCATCCTTCCACAGAGGAAGTGACATCACTGGTTTAACCTCCCCACCACCCACTATGCTCCATCTCCCTCACTTAATAGTGTTAGCAGTGCAGACATGCAGTTGACACGCGCTGCTGGCACATTGAAGGTGCACCAAAAGCAAGCCCGTCTGCGCATGGCCCACACCGAGGGCTAGGAACCCTGGTCCTATGCCTAACCACCGCATCCCTGCCACGCTCCACCATGCTCTCAACCCCGGCCGCCGGTCACTGCACTGGTGCTAAATCGCACCACGCAAATTAGAAGGAGCATTCACATGCGCCTCCTGCTAGTTCTTGTACACTCTCCCACACCCTACACCCACTACTTCCACACAACAGCTCCCAACACCCCACTCACACTCACACAAACCAGCCACCTACTCATGCTAACAAAGACAAACCACCACCCACACAACAAGTTGCATTCGCATACATGCTCCTCAACACCCACTCACTCACCAAACACGCCACAGAGATATGGGACTTACTACACGACCATAGTCTGGCCCTAGTCTTCCTCACGGAAACATGGCTAAACCCAAACTCTGCACCGGACATTGCTACTGCCATACCACCAGCTACAAGATCGACAGACAAGACCTTCAGCACAAGCCCAGTGGTGGCGTCTCCTCACATTCAAAGATATCATCAGCTGCATCACCTACACAGATATCCCCGTCAACTACATGGAACACCTCACATTCAAGAAATGCATCACGGCTAACCTCTCCCTGAGTGGAACCCTCGTATACAGACCATCAAGACCCTGCACCAATTTTGACACTGACATCGCAGAATTTGTCTCATCGCTCATCATCAATGCCAGCACTTTCGTCCCCCTCAGAAACCATAACTTTCACCTAGAAGACCACACAGACCCAAACTCTACAGCCTTTCTAGAAAACATTGGAAACCTCGGCCTCACCCAGCATGTTACCATACCCATCCACACTGCCAGACACCTATTGGACCTGACTTTCTCCTCAATTAGCAGCATCACAGTCGACAAGCCAGCAAGGATGACCTGGACAGATCACATCCTCATTAGTTTCAGCATACCCATCCGGCACCACCACAGATCTACCACCAATGGACCGATTAGCCACATCTGGAAAAGCATCCCAGGTGAGGAGTGGGCTTCTGCCCTCGTCACAAACACTAGGCCTGGGCTGAGTTCGCGGAGTTCCGCTATGTGGAACTCCGCGAAATGACTAAAAACTCAGCCGCGCTACACAGAGTTCCGCAAGTGGCAGAGTGCGTTAGGTCACACCGTTTGTGCTGAGTTTTAGCGCCGGGTGCTTGTCCAGTACTGGAAAATCAGCGTGAATGGCACCGTGTGCAGCGCAAGAGGACGCTGCTTCTTTCTGCCGCTCGAGTAGATGTTCTAATCGAGCGGCAACTTGTTCAATGCAAACAGATGGTTTCTCAGTGTGAGCTGTTGTGACCATCCACAACCGCCCGAGTTGAGAAATCTCACTGGGAGGGGGTCTAGCGTTGGATTTTCCTTGCTCTTTCTCACCAACTAAACTTTGACGAGCAAGGAAAAAACTCTGCTCTGCGATCTGCTGACCCAGCCACGCTTTCTAACTCCAAACCCAACTCCTTCTTACTATACCCGGCAAAGGTCTTAGAGACACTTGTCAACGGACACCTCACCGAACATCTCAGCAACCATCAGCAGCTCAACACCGTATTCAGGCCCAACCACAGTACAGATGTAGCATTCATTGCAGCCACAGATGGCATCTGCATGATCTTTGACAGAGGAGACATGCCAGCCCTCATTCTCCTGAACCTCTCTGCAGCATTTGACAGCACCTTTTACTCCATCCTCCTAAGGCACCTGCACAAGATTGGCATCCAAGAACCCACTTCCATTTCCGCTGGATCTGCTCCTTCTTAAGGAATCGAACACAAGCGGTCAGAGTGGTACCTTACTACTCAGAAGCCTGCAAACTCATCTGTGGAGTGCCTCAAAGTTCATCGTTCAGCCCCACCCTATGCAACGCATATATGATTCTATTGACCATCGTCATCTGCGCAACCAACATCAACATCCACTCCAACACAAACGAGACGGAACTCACACTCACTGTCTTCGACCAGAGACACCCAACACAAGAAACGAGTTCACCGCCTGTATGATCAAAGTTGCCAAGTAGGTGAAGGCCAACCGTCTCAAGCTCAACACCAACAATACAGAAGTAGTAATCTTCAGCAATAACACCTCACCATGGGACTCCAAATGGTGGCTGCCCAAACTCACACACATCCAAACCAGGAACCACAGAATCATCATCAACAGCAAACTGGACATGACCATACAAGTAAGTGCTGTCACTACATCCTGCTTCCACACCCTGAATATGCTGAGGAAGATCTTGAAAAACAGTCACTCATGCCCTAGTCACCAACAAGTTGGCCTATGGGAACACTCTTTATGTTAGGATCACCAAGTAGCTCACCAGAAGACTATAAACCATCCAGAACACGACACTCAGACTCATCTTCAACCTCTCACTCAGAACTCACATCACACCACACCTCAGGGAGCTCCACTGGCTCCCAATACACAAACGTGCTCATACAAACTCCTCATACACACATTTGAGGAAGTGCACAAATTAGGCCCCCTTACCTGAATAGTCACATCTCCTTCCACCAACCACCTAGCTACCTCTGTTCCCAGGATTCCTAATTGCACACATACCATGCAGACACAGAACCAGGTTCGGAAGACAGGCATTCTCTTACATTGCTTCTAAAGCATGGAATGAACTCCCACTCCACACCAGAGCCTCCTCCTCTCTTCTTGAAGTCTGCAAGAAGATGAAGACTTATCTATTTAATTAACCAACCTACCATAGGCAGGGCTATGCGCACACACTGGCTCAGCACCAGGATACCCTTGCGACTGATGGGAAGCTTCATAAATATACATAACATAACACTACCCAAAGACCTCTAATATCTCCCAGTGTCCTCACATTCATCCAGACTGAACCTGCTAAAACCCCATTTTGCCATTTTCATCATCACTGTAGGAGACTGGGATGGATGTATAGGCGAGGAGGCTTGGTGTGTTTCGCAATGGTGTCTTTATTCAGAATTTATTGCGATTTAAACATGTACAGGTGTGTCTGAGAATATCTTCCTGAGACGATATTGATCCCTTTTCCTCTTCTTCTTTCTTTTCTCTAGGTTTTCAGGTGTGGACGGGCTTCTCAGATTCTTGGGCAAAAGAAATGAGTGGTAAGTAACTATTCACGGGCCACAAGCAGTAACTTTCTTTCACCATCACCTCTGGTGTACAAGAGAGAAAGGGTCATGCTACGTTGGAGAGAAAAGGAAGAGTATAGATATAGCGAGACTGGACTAACATTCAATATTATCTCTGTTTTTATAAACAATGGTTTCTTCCCTGGTTTCTCTCTCCCAGAGTGTGAGAGATAATGCTGTAGCCATTTGTAATATGGGACGTTCTGAGATAAATTAAGGGAGGTGCAAAATCAATATAAAAGGGTTTCACAATTATCCTAGCCCTTTATACACAAACAATATAAGGAATCCACTTTCCATTTAAAAGTTTTATACCAGTGCCCTCTGGAATTTGTAGTGCTTATGCATGTGCTTTGGGGATTTTCCTTTTTTAAGATAGAAAGAAAGTACTGGCTAGACCACTCAACCCCTCACCAACACCACCCGTGCCCAGTGTTCCCTCCCACACCCTCTTCCCTCCTCCCATCTTAGTATGAACAACAATTCTGTCCTCGTGTACTCACTCGCTACGCCGCAACTCTCCAGAGTTGCGGCGGCTGGCCAGCATCCTCCGGGGCAATCCACCACTCTCCAGGACCAGACTCATCTTATTCCTCTCCCAGACTGGGTCCTTTGGGTTTCTCCTGCTCGGCGGCTTCCCTGGCGGCCTCCTGAAGATTCGGGCTCTTCCTCCACTCCACGGGATCCCTAGCGGTGGTGCCTTTTTCTCCAGCAGCTTCTGTCTTGCTTCTGCTGGAGTCAGCATCTGCCTTCCTCCTCTTCTCTTCCAGTTTCTGTCGTTCCATTTTCTCCCGGCTGCCTCCATCTGATTGGTTCTCTGCGTTCCTGACTCTTCTGTCCTTTTTAAAGAAACAGTCACCATTTACTGCCTGTGTGACTGTGGTGCTGATTGGTTTGACCTTTCTTCCTTTTTAGGTCGAGCCTAGACACCGCATGCGCTGTCGCAAGACCTGTAGTAAATAGAATATCGAGGGTAATTTCTCCTGCCGCTTGCCATTGGTTAACTCTGGCATTGCTCGTCTTATCTCGCTTATTGTTGGCTGGCGATCCGATATGTCACTTCCATTTTTGTAGGAAGCAGCACCGACCAACTACAGTTTAGTTGCGCTGCTGGGCTGTTATCTTTTCATTTAGGGACTACTTCCTTGTTTCCTTGTTTAACACTGTGACGACTGAACATTCGGAGTATGAAGTCGCTGTGTTGTGCGCCTTTCTGTAATGGTGGCGCAACTTTACTTTTTTAACAAGCTTCCCGTTGTGCGCTCGTGTAATGGCGGACGTGCCACTTTGCTTTTACCAAGCGCCCTGTTGTGCGCTTTCATGTAATGGCGGCCGCGCCACTTTGTTTGCACGCGGGTCCGTTATCTTACTTTGTTTTTTTAACAAGCGCCCCGTTGTGCCATTCACGTAATGGCGTCTGCGCAACTTTGTTTACAAACGCGGGTCGTCGAAAGAAAAGTGCTGGCCGCTATTAAAATGCTGGACCCATGCACAATTCCACCGTCAGGTTTCAGGGTCACGGAGGATCACCTTTCCAGGATCTTGGAGTTGGTAAGGGGGTCTTGCAGGGAGTACCAGGGTGAGGAGTCAGCCTTTAGTGCCTAGAATGCAGGCATCAGCACTCGTGCTGCTTGTTGTTTATTGTGGGTGTTTCGTGGGCCAACACAGCCTCCCACATACGCTGCACTTCATCTTTAACAATGCCTGTGTACGAGCACGTCGCCCGCTTAGCGAGCAATGTTAAAGATGAAGGGTGGCGTATGTGTGAGGCTGTCTCTGCCACCTACAGCCGACGTGCGAAAGTAACATAAAAAATTAACATGCAGCGAGGCACCCGTCCGTGAAGCTGCACTTTCCAAATAATAGCCTGCACTGCACCCGCAGAGAAAGAGAGTGTGGGTGTGTGGAGCCTGGCTCTGTAAACATCATGTGGAAACAACGTGGATCTGTACTAGTAATTGTTTTGTATTTATGGAGATTATGCAGTTTTGTAAAACACCCTGCATACAGACAGAGAAACTATAGTCCTTGTTGTGGGAGTCCTCTGCCATTTAATCCTACTCTTTTGTGATTTACATTTTACACGATGCCGGTGAACAAGGCTCAGAAATCATCTCTTAATTAAGCACTGGAACTGAATGTCCCGCGAGTGATTTGGACGGCAGACTGAGTATGCATTTGCATGTGAGGGGTAGACGCTAATGTGCCCTTGCCTCTTTAAGAGTGCCTAGGTGCATGTAAGTGTGCACTTTTATTGTACTTCAGCTCAGTTTGAGAGTGCACGATAGTGTGCGTGGGACACGAGCGCACAGTAGCCAAGTGTAAAGGTGCTCTTCCCTCACACGAGGGAGCCGAAATGCTGCTCTGCTCCTTTGTATTCTTTGTTTTACCACTCTTCTCACACAAGAGCCCAGCAGAGCCGCGAGGCTGCTGTGCCTCCTTGGCGCTGCACAGCTATTTTTTCACACGGGCTCCTGCCCTGCTGTGCCTCTTTGTTTTGGCAGGCGCTCTTTACATATATATGTGCTCCCTGTCGAAATGTATGGCTGCCCATGCGACTCCCCTTTCTTCAGTAAACCTTCAGGCGTCAAATGTAATGTTACCAAAAGAAACTGTGTCCATATATTTCAGAACCAGGATAGGCCAGCGGACCACGATCTTGTATTTAGATCGCTGTGTACTTTATAAGCATGGGTGCTAATCCTATGTCAAGACACACGTTTGGGTTTACGTTTTTAAATATTTAAAATGTTGTGAAAGTTCCTTTATTAAATCTGCATTGACTGATTAAATTCTGTTCAGGAAGTATTTTATTTACAGTAGCTCATTTCCCCTTCCCATTATAATACTTATCACGGCTCATGGTGAAAGCACGCCACAATTTGAAACGGGCTCCTGAGGTTCAAGGTCGGCGGCTCGAGACGGCAGATTGTATCCTTGCTTTATTCAATAAAGTTTTAAAAAGAAATAGGCTTCAGGGTAAATCAAAGGAGGTTTTTGAAAATGTAGGACCCACACGCACTTACTCAGCAACACCTCTAGGTATTTTTATGACTTAGTCGTTAGTATAGTGTACAGTCTACCATTAATATGGCCCTTGCGTTGAAAACAGTCTGGGTAACTGGCAACCCTTAATTTGATGATTTCACCACAGACCGCCATCTGAATTGCCTTTTAAATCTGTATCATCAGTGTTGGATTTGGGGTTCTTTTACTGCTTCCGGGCAGAGTAAATCAGACCATTTATAAATGGCTACTGCTTATAAACGGTACGCAGTGTTCAACAATTGTATAGCTCTTTAATCCCTAGTGGCACAGCACACAGAATAATGTGCTGCCTGGCTAAACACTTATAAGGTCCTAAAGGCGAGACCTATTGGCTATGCCAATGCTTGTTCCTTCCAGCTCTCGTAATGCAGAGGAAGTCCGTTGGGAGCACAACAAGGCGAGATACAGGTAAGTGAAGTCCCCAGAGACACAACCCCTCACACTCACCCATTTAACTATATATCACTCTTTTGCATTTTTAACATTTCTACTTTTTGAACATGTTTCACCAGTCTCCCCACCCTTGCTACTTTCACCACGTTCCTGCCACCTAATCCATCCTCAGGTAACCTGTCACCCAATGCTACATATTTAGCAACCTAGATTACACTATGCTCAGATTGTTATCGCCTCTCCACTCTCACACCCTCTCGCTCATGCATCACACATTCAAACACAGACTCATAAAGGAGCAAAAACACAAACACATAAACATGTGCAGACACATGCACAAATTGACATCACAAACATAATAAACACATCATGCAGATGTACTCACAAAATACACACACAGGTGCAGACAGAAACAAGCACAGAAACACACCAGATGCAGAAACACACAAAGCAACATACACCACTCTCACATACAGAAGCACTCACATCCACACAACTAGGGGTGGGTGGAATTGGTGGAATTTTATTCTGTAGAATTCAGCGGAATTACATTAAAATTCTGTGAGATTCCATGGAATTCCACAGGGGGCGGAGTGGGCATTTGGTGCTATTTTCTTGGTGCAAAAGCCCCTTGCGCCCAAAAATGGATGCGAGGATGCATTTTGCACCAAGAAAATATCACAGCCAAATGCCACTCGACACTCTTACATACCCCGCCGTGATTTTAGCAGATAATGTAAGGGCATCGCTACCAAGTATGCAGTGGTTTCTAAACTTAGGAAAACCACTGCATATCACTCTGCAGTGCATACCCTCAGCGCCCTTACATACTCTGCAGTAATTACTGCAGATTATGTAAGGGAGCTACGGGGCATGTACTTCAGTGATTTTTAAACAGGGAAGGAAGAGGGAGCAGTCCCTCTATGTTTAAAAACAACTGCAGTTACATGCAGAGATATAAACATAGACATACATACACCACAGAGTCACACACAAGCAGAAACAGACATAGCATCACATATACATCACACAGAATCACACTGTATCTAAGTTCTGGGCTCTCTATAGCAGTTAGTACATCAGACACACCGCCCACTGTAGTGAAGTCTATAATGCAAAGAGAAAACTGCAGTGAAGCACTTCACACACAAAGCAGGGAAGTACAGCCAGGGCCGGTTCTAGGATTTTTGGGGCCCCGGACGAAGGGGGATGTGCGAGGCCCCTCTAGATATACATAAGTGACACCTTCAGGGCTCCGGAAGCTGCTTTGTGCAGACTCCTCCTGGGCCGCAGCTCCTCCTCTCAGCCACCTACAAGCACCTCTTTCACAGCTCATATCGGGCTGAAGGTGTGAGAATTTGCTTGTGGGCTGAAAGTTAAAGCTGTGGTGGCGCTAAAGTGCTGGACAAAGGGCATCCCGCAGTGTCTCTGAATGGGCAGCCGGGCAGGAGCCTAATTGCAGGACAAAATGCGTCTCCTGGCAACTGGCACAAGATGAAGTGTCCTCCTCCCCTAGGCCTCCCTACACCATCCCTGAGAGGCCCAGGGAGGGGACCCCTCCTGTAAGCCCAATTGCAAACAGACACCTTTCTTCAATGGGATTGGCAGGGGCACAAGAGGTTTGGTGGTGTGTTGCACTGGTGCAGAGGCCCCATGCTGGTGGCTGAGTGCGAGGCCCTGGGCAGCTGCCCACGCTGCCCATGCCTAGCACCGGCCCTGAGTACAGTACAAATAACGCATTCTGCAGGAAAAGTATCTCTGGCACAATGCACACTGCAGTGAAGTGCATTGGCAGGGTTGGACTGAGACAGAAAATAGGCCTGGGCACAAAAATAAAAGTGACCCCTATTAGTGAATTAGAAAGCTAAAAAGTGGAGCATGTTTGCAAATTGGAATAGTTTTGAACTTGTAAAGACAAGCTGTGCACATCTTTTGCAAGGCTAAAATAGTGCATGGATTTGTGCTTGCTGCCGGGGGAAACAAACAAGTGGGAGGAGGACTTTGAGTGTTCTGCAGGGGAGGGAGAAGCAATAACGGGCATCGGGAGGAGAGCAGGGTGGGGAGAACGGGGTGGGAAGACCGTACAGTGCTATGCACTCTTATAGAGTGAATGGTAGAAAACCATTATTCACAGAGGATGTAGTGCCTAGCTCTAACATGGCGCGTTCTGTCCGACCATTTTATGAGTAGGTTCTCATGCATGGACTTTCAGGAAATGACACAAACATTCCCTCCTCAAACATTGTGCTGTATGGGATGTGGTACTTACATCTGCTTTGAACACAGGACACTGAGACCTCCATTACAAGTGGGCCGGGTGAACAGATGCCTTATTGGGCACCATGATTTACATACATATATGTGGGTAGTACAGATTCATTGTATGACTTATAGCAGAGCCGTTTTATGGTATGTACAAAGTATGCACAGACCCCACCCTCCAAGGGTTCCCTGGGAAATGTAACATTTAAGTTAGTATTGTTTGGCCTCATACATGCTTGAATCAGCAGGAAATGGGTAATAAAATTCAAGTTTATTCCTTACAGGGGCCCCGAAAATATGTCTTGCCGGGTGCCCTCAAAATCCTTAAGATGACTCGTAGTTTCGGATGCGGCCACTAACTGTAGTTACTAACTGGATGGAGAATTTGGGCCAACTGAGTATGAGAGCCCGAGCCAGACTGCTGAGGGCAGGGAGTCTGTTAAACTATACTCGGTTTGATGACAGTCTGTTCTGAGTGAGACCCTGTGATTGGTCAGATGTTTCCCTCTTCTGTTCTTGGTCCTTCTAAGGTCGTACAAAATCTTGAGCAGTGAAACACACCATTGCCAATAGACTTAATTTGTAACATAACCCATCAAAACAACCTAGCCTCACTGTGCCTTAATGAATATCTCCCCTAATCAAAAACCTAGTCAAAGAATGTTTTTTTTAAGTTGTTGCATTAAAATGACACCACTATTTTACATATCATGATGAACTCTATAGACTTTGTGTGAATACCATAAGAGGGGCCAGTTCAGGTTAGAGACTTTACGAACCAATGAGAGGGGTCAGCTTCGTGCCCCCTCCCCCCAAGAGAGGGCAGCTTTGCAAGAGATTGACAACTAATCATGCCGCTCAGGATATGTGCCCTGAACTAACACAGTGTGAGAAAGTGCCCTCTTTCTTGCATGAGTATGCCCCCACTTTTTGCTGATGTGCTTTGACTGAGTGTGCCCTGGGCTCCTGCCAAACAGGTACCCAGGGCCTGTGTTCCTTCCCTAAAACTGCATTGAAGCCTAAACCCAATTGGCATCTCTGGCCACAGGTAAGCCCCTGGTAAATGGTACCACAGGTACCCAGGGCACTGCGACCAGAGAAGGCCCTAAGGGCTGCAGCACTCATTGTGCCAGCCTTAGAGGCCCTGTACCCTGACACACACACACCCTGCCCTTGCAGGCTGCGTGTCTTGGTGCAGACCCAAGTGAAGAGTCGACATGGCACACATCCCTGTGTGCCATGCCCACAACCCACTGCCCTGGCATCCATCAGTCACCCCTCTAGCTGGGTGCCCTATGCCAGTGGTGAGGGTACAGGTGCGTGAGCCCTGTACCCCTACAGTGCCCAGGTCCATTCCTGGGCACTGTGAGTGCCGTGCTGCCATTAAGAGTATATGGCTGCACTAAAGACTGAGAAGTTTGGTATCAAACTTCTCAGCACATTAAACCCACACTGATGCCAGTGTGGGATTTAATGTAAAATACACGACAGAGGGCATCTTACAGATGCCCCCGTGAAACTTGACAAACTCCCAGGGACCTAACTGAGTGGCTGCTGAGGCTGCCACCCCACACATGTTTCTAGACCCATTGGGTCGAGAGCTGCTGCTCTCGGGGCCTGAAACCATGCACAGCCTGGGACGAGGTGCCAAGCCCCTCCCCCAGGATGAGCAGGGTTCACGAAGGAGAAGCTTCAAAGGCATACCGCCTTTGTGAGCCTCTCCAGACCACTTGATGTACTCAGCAACTGGTCCCCACTGGTTCTACCCCCCCCCCACTTTGGGCGGGAGACCCGGCGGGAAAAACAAAGTAAGGAAGAGAGGTGTGCCCACCTCTGCCTACCCCACCCCTAGGATGGGGGAGGCGAGGTGAAGCACAACCTCGAGCCCCCGCCATCTTGAGGATGGGGGACCCAGCCAATCAGGACTAGGCTCCTGACCCCTCCCAACTGGAGGGTGGTGGAATAGGGGTGTACTCACCCCAGGGAAGGGACCCATTGGTCCCTGCCCTTGCCCTACCTGTAACGCCCTTAAATCCAGTATTTAGGGGCACCCTGAACCTTGCTTTTACAGATCCAGCAGCGACAAGAAAAGAAGAAGGACGAGAAGCTGTGCAGAGCTAACAAGAGGACGGCGCCCACTGACTTGGCCCCAGCCCTACAGGCCTGTCTCCCCTCGAACCTGCTCCTGCGAAACCCCGGCGTGTCCAGTGGCCAGCAACCTCACAAACCCCGGAAGACCTGCCTGCATTCCCTTATCCAGCTGTTTCTCTCGAGAACACCGGACGTGTTTAAACTGCATCTTCTGGTGCCAGCCAGGAACCGCGAATCCAGCACACTCTGCACCCGCCGAGCCCGGCCCGTGTTTGAGTGAACAAACACCACGAGGAGGTCCCCCGACGATCCTGACCCGAGATCTGGTGACCCCTGACCTGCCTCAAGCCTCCCGACGACGCCTGCAGCCTCAATCCAGAGGACCCCCTACCGCGACCAGAGCGGGTAAGAAAATCGACGTCCAAATGGAACCCCTGCACCCAACGCCCCACGGCCTTGTGTGCCCAACCCAGCGGTGCCTAACCATCCCTCTAGATCCCAACTTACCCCTCGAAGTGGTGGTCACTCCTGGAAGATCCTCGTCCCCGAGCCTGCAGTGTTTCTTTGTCCCGGAGAATCCCCATTGAAATCAACAGGGCACCCGACCTCAAAACAGCACCCTGCACCCGGCTGCCCTAGCGCCACTGAGGGTGCCCCTTCTGTGCTAACTTGGTCCCCCACTTGCCCTGAGCTTAACCCTAGGAGCTTTGCTCCCACAACCCTGTGGCCTGCTTACCAGCCGCCACCAACCGGAGCCCCCCTATCCTCCATAGGATAACATTGGGTCTCAACACTCTGCACCCGGCCGCCCGAGTGCCGCTGAGGGTGCAACAACAGTGCATCACTGACCCTGGGAGACCCCTGAGTCTAACCCCAGAACCCTAACTCAAAAGACCGATTACTTACCTTGAAACCGATAACTCATTTTTCCTCATAGGATAACATTGACGCTTTTTCTCCCAAAAAGTTTCTAAGTGTCGACTTTTGAAAACTACAAATATTCCTTGAAAATCAGCCGAATAACCAAAACGCATTCTTTCAACTGTTTTCAGGAAATGCCCCAGTGCTGAATTCAGGATCCAGCACTGAGTAAGAAAAAGTATCTATAACCTAACTTACCTGCTAAGTGAATTTCCTTCCATAGGATAACATTGGTGACTGTATGTGAAAAAAGTTTCTAAGTGTCGAGTTTTGCAAATTACAAATATTCTTTAAAAATCGTACGAGTTACCAAAACGAAGTTACTCACTTGTTTACTAAAGATGTCCCAGTGCTGAATCTAGGTATCCAGCACTGATTAGGAAAAGTAATCACAAACGTAATTTACCGATGATACAATTTCCCCCATAGGAAACCATTGACTGTTTTCTGTGAAAATTCTTCTAAGTGTCAACTTTTGAAATACAAGAATATTCTTCAAAAATCATACCTCTAACCAAAACGCATTTACTCACCTGTTTTCAGGAAATGTCCCAGGGCTGAATCCAGGATCCAGTCATGTGGTAACCAAAGTAATCTGAAAAGTAATTAACTGCATTTTTATCAAAAAGCCCATTCATTCGAATGTACTATATCTGCAATGTGTTGCAAACTGCTTACTTAAACCTGTAACCAAAACCAGTACAAGTGACACCACAATTTTGAACTGTGTTCCTACAAGTAATTTACCACTGCAAAGTATTTTCATGCTTACCTGTACCAGGCTTGCTTGGTTCTAGAAATAAAACAACAGTATATTTTTATACAAAACAATTGGCCTAGAGTTCAGTTATTGAGTGTGCGAATTCCTTTGCTGACTGAGTGGGTACATCAAATGCTTTACACTGTCCTCTGATACTGCCTTACTGCTCGACCAAGCTACCACTTTGGAGAGTAAGGTGCTATCTAACTTTAACCTCTGCCAAACCTCTGGAGATCCCTGGACTCTAAACACCCTGTACCTCACTTTGGTGCAGTGTATATAGAGCCAGTTTCTTACACACAGTTAACGTTGACGGGGCAAGCACCACCCACCCTGGCCTAAAAGAGTCTTCGCCTTATATTTTGTTATTTTTTATTTTAATCTTGGCTTTAATCGTGCTTGTACAGTGTCTGATTTGTATGGAATGACTGGCTCATACCTGCAGCAGGGTCTGAGGCTTGCAGATGCATCTTTCTTTTATGCATATTCTTAAATAACGGTTTGGATATTGGCACACTCCTTGCTTTAGTGAGCTGTTTTCTCCTGTGTGCATAATCATTTATTTCTGATTCTGGTCCGGCCCCGAACATGGCCCAGTAACTCAAGCCTAGCAGTTCTCTCTCGCTTTAAAGGTATTTAGGGACAGAGCTGCATTTATGGTCTGGTCTGCCCCTCTCTCTTTACCAAACTGTTCACATGGCTATCGACAATGATCATCTACTACCTCCTTTATTAGGTCTGGCTTGACAGTGCAGCGATCTGCAACACATAATGGTACCAATACTTTAAAATATACATAGAGTGGCTTTGGCTCGACTGCTCCTCCTAGAGGAGTAACTTTTTCTCACCTGATGCTATTGGCTGTTTGGTTAATCATCTACCTCCTATGGAGTGGTTGCACTGCGATGCATGAGAGAACATTTTACATCTCAAACGAACACCGAATAATCACACATTAAATGTATTATCTCATAGATGCATTGTGTTGCAGAAAGAAATTGTTTTCTTTTGTTTTTTCACTTCAGCAGGCTTTTACTTTAATGTTTTTGTCATCAGTTGGGACGGAAAAGTCCTGTGCATGGTAAAGACATGTACCTGTGCACTGAGTGCCCAACTGTATGGTTGTCTGGATCCCTATTGCTGATTTTGTTGGCATAGACAAACACAGGTCATGCTTGTGCGCCATGACATATATAATGATATACATCAAACATTGGTGACTAGGCCTGAGTAACTGCACATCTATCAAAAATCATGGGCTGTAGTAGAGAACACAATGTCCATAAGCAAAATGTTCAAATGGTGCTGTCGTGCTAAGC
This sequence comes from Calotriton arnoldi, assembly GCA_963921515.1. Classification (NCBI taxonomy): domain Eukaryota; kingdom Metazoa; phylum Chordata; class Amphibia; order Caudata; family Salamandridae; genus Calotriton; species Calotriton arnoldi. The sequence goes on from CAWUFW010014757.1 coordinate 327,959, forward strand.
ACTGAGTCACCTTGGGTGATAATCAACAAACCCCACAAGTGGGGTGTGTTTGCAATGTCCAAAGAGAAAAAAGCACTCAAGCACACAGTAGTATAATAATTGAGAGTAAAACTCGTATTGAGTGATGGGCCGTTGAAAATGAATAGATCCAGTCCACAGAAGTTCAATTCTTATTTTACTTCAAAGTAAAGCAGACAGTAAAATCCAAAACACCGCAGCCGACACGTGTTTCGTCCTCCTGGACTTTTTCATGGTTATAAAACAAAAAACACCTGTGAGTTCTCAAAATCTCCTCACAGATTCCATCACCACAAGTATGTATTTACATGAGTTTGACTCTCAATTATTGTACTACTGTGTGCTTGAGTGCTTTTTTCCTCTATGGACATTGCACCATGACATAGGCCTGCCTCACAAACTATGGTCTTCTTGGAGCAGGAGGGGCGCCCAAAGTGCTACCCTCATAGTGGCGGAAGGCTACTGCCTTCACCAGGAGTTAAGCAGCACAAGCACAGTGGTGGCAGCATAGCGTGTAGTGATCAGTAGTAATGAACAGGACCCTTTTACCCTGAGTCATTGGAGTGAGATCTACAGGCTCATTCACTTTTTTAAAAGTTCAGCTGCTGTGTGCTTAACTCACCTTTGGCCTACATCAGGTAGGTATGAAGTGCTGCGTAGCTCAGGGGTAGGGACTCTGCACTGGTTGTAAGCGTGCCTAGGATGAGTACAGTACAGGGATAGAGGAGTACTGTGCAGTTCATGTGTGGTTAGTGCATATGCTGAGTGTATGTATGCCTGTGAGGGATACATGACTTGGAAAGTTGTAGTGCTGTGCAGTGTGTGCACAATGAATGCATGTGCTGGGTATGTGTGTGTGCTTGCATGAAGTACAATACATGAAGGGTGAAGTGTTGTGCAACACGCACATGGTGAGTATATGTGCTGGCAGTGTGTTTTAATATATAACACACCCTGGTTGAAGATAGAAAAGCTTCAGGGCTGAACAGTGCACACATGCTGAGTGTGTGTACTGGATGCACATGTACATGTGAGAGTACAATGCAAAGAGGAAACAGTGCTGGACTGAAAGTGCGCTGTGAAAGTACACTGAGTAAGTGTGTCTCTAGAGGTACATTACATGAAGGACCCTGGGTTCCATTTTGGGAAGCCCAGGCCTGCCTGGTGAAGACTTCAGGAGGGGAGGAATCCTCCAGACAGATTTGTGTATTGCTGCATTCCTGTGAGCTGGGTGGGACACATACACTCAAAAGACTGGTTTTTGATTCAGTGATAGATCACAAGGCAGTTACCTGGACACGTCTCAGGAAGGGAGACAGGGCTCATAAGGGAATCATAAAGAGTAGGGCTGGGGGTCTGGGATTAACCTTTTGATGCACATATCACTGTGGCTGACATCCAGGTGTGAACTCTGTTCACTCCCATCAGTGGGGTCGTGGGACAATCAGCTTCGGAGTCATGCCTGTTGTGTCAGGCACCTTTCATTAGGAAAGAAGAAAGAGAGAAGAGTCCACTTCAAAAGAAGCAAAACCCCAACACAGAACTTCAAAGACTCAGACCCTAAATCACATTTGGTGACTGGAAAAGGACTATAAGAAGGGGAGGTTGAGTCCCCAAATACGTTTCATTTGCCAAGCAGCCAGATAAGCTGTGTGAGAAGGGGAAGCTCTGCAAGACGTCTGCCCTTGACTAGCACTGGGGGATAAGGCCTGCTAGTCTCCCTGCTGGGTGAGGGGACATCAAGCAGGACAACAACATCACCTGCCCTGGAGCATGGAGCACCATCACGTGCCTGCTTGTGAAAACCAGCGTGCCCTGTGAGGGAGGAAATTGGAAGTATGGCCCATGCCCAACGCTCACTTCAAGGCCGTATCACATACTCCTTTATACCAACTAGTGAGCAAATAAAGAGACAGATAGCCATAGGAAGACAGCAGGGGGACCCAGGACCAAATGGGATTCCACCTGCACTATTCAAACAGGACGCCAGCTACTGATCAGGAAAACTGGAGCTGATTTTCCAGCAGATCTCAGTGGATGCCATAATTCCCCCTCATGGAGAGGGTCCATAATCTCACAGATACACAAACAAGGTTTATTAGAGCAGTGAAAAACACAATTGGCTTGTGGTGCTTATTGACAACAAGGCCAAATACTTTGCCGTCACCATTCTAGAGGAATTAACATCGTGGGCTTCGGCTAATCAAATCATCCTGCTAAAACCGGTTTCTGCAAACATATGGGAACTATAACTAATATCATGGGTCCAAAAATGCAAAGATATCACTATACTTTTGCTTCATAGATTTCCGCGCCGCTTTTGACCTTATTGATCGTGGTAAATTATGGACTAAACTAGCTAATCGGAATGCCCCACCTACCCTCCTGAAGCTAATGATTCTGCTACACACAGACATGTGTGTGGAAGTTAAGTTAGGGGCGGGGATGTATCTTTCAAGACGTATCCCAAACACCAAGGGCCTGAAGCAGGGCTGCATCCATACCCCTACCCTGTTCAATCTCTTCTTAGCTGACAAAACTGAGTTGTTACAACTCCCATGCCCCGAAGCTGAGTGGGTTAGTCCTCTCCAACCTCTACGCAGACTACTTGGTGCTAATAAGCCGCACCCCGATCGGCTTGCAGCACCTTCTTGATGTCACCCAACCATACTCAACAGAACATGGACTAAAGATCAACTTTGGAAAAACAATAACAATGGCGGTGAACAGCATGAAAAGAAAAGTATCAAGCTGGCACATTGCCGCCAACGCCTGGAGTCAGTGGCGGAATGCAAATATTTAGGTATTATCATAGAGAAAGAGACTTTGAAATGGAAGGGGAAGAAAGAGAGTGGTCGGCCCCACTCCATCACCACTGCTCCAGGTAATACAAGCGAAATTGATCCAGACAATAACCTATGGGAGTGAACCATTATGTGGAAGGGACGCATCAGCTTTGGATGGGCTCATGGTCAGATCCTATAGAATTATCTTCAGCCTTCCCAAATGCACCTCCCCAGCTCAGATACGATTGAAGTTCAGACTTCAGAAACAATCGCTCGCCAGGAGAGGCACATACATCAAGTGTTGGCACAAAATCAAGAATGCATATCTAAACACGCTAAACAGACATCTATGACTGGAACTGTCAATCAGGAGCAACTCTCCCGCTAAGGCTTACCTTAACGAATCAGTCACTCAACTTGGCCTACAGGACTATTGGGAATCATCGGTAACCCATGCCAGCTTTAAAAAGCTGATAAACAACACCATCAAAATAGTCTTGTCAATTGAGGACAAGGCAGCAGTGGCAGGCTGAGCCCACAGCTGGTATGTGCTGCACAGTTACGATAAAGCAATACCCCAACCTTTGCTCCTATACCACCCACCCTGGAATCGCAGGTCCACTCCGACTGACTGCCAGTTGTGCAGAAAAAGGAAAAAAGATATGATACATAAGGTGTGTACCTGCAAGGAATTAAAGGAGGAGCGAAGAGCCATGCTACGCCCACTCTTCAACCAAAGAGGCATCTGAACATGCTGGCATGCGATATTTGCCTGCTTTTCACCCACGGACACACAGCTGAACTATCACTATGTGAAATTCCTTACTAAGGCAGAAATGAAATTTCCTCCTGAACTGGCCACATGCACCCAGCTGGAATTACCTTTTTGCACACAGGACATTTTAACGCCACTGCATTCTTCTTCATTTTAGAACGCCATAGAAAAATTCACTACTTTGCACATAGGTCATTTTAAACAGCAAAATGTAATCTTTTTATTTAATCCTGCTCACCCTGATCGCTCTACCACGGAAATGTTTTAATCATTGATGCAATACTATTGTCAATCAATGATTGATGGGGTAAAGCTCCTGTGGTTAAACATCTTGCTATTTTCCACATAGTTTACCTTCAATGTCTCTGCACTCCTTTTGAAAAGATTTACAAAAATGTACTCTGCACTGCAAACTGCCTAGATTGGACCTTAAGCTTTTAAACACATATTTCTATGTTCCAATATGCCTAAAATTCAATGGTCTGGCTTTTTGCACTTTAAAACTCAATTGCGCTTTAAATATATTTTAATTAAATTAGAAAAGTGCTGATTCAAATTTTGTAATTGATGTACAGCGACATCACCATTTGAATTGTTTTAATCATGTTTTATAATTGTCTTAATGTTGCAAAGGTTTTAATTAACCAAGCAATACTAATAAAACTTGACTTGAATGTGAGGGAGAGCAGAGCACTGGAGCGAGTGAGGTCCAGTGGGAAGCCCTGCACAAAGTTTCTCCGAGTGAGGTGTGAGGCTGTGCATCTATCAGGCCATTGCCCGTGTGAGGCTCTGTGACTCTTGTATGCCAGGAGAGGGCTGCCTTGTTCTGAGAAGTACTGACATCACTGTGAGGGAAGCACCGGGCCGCACTGGTGCGCACCAGTGACCTCGTATGCAAGAGGGCGTCACCGGTGAACTGACTTTGGCCTGGGAGCACGGGACTTCTGACTGCCAAAATCAGCGACTCAGTATGCCAGGAGGGGCTGCTGTAGTGAAGGTATTCGTATAAGAAGAGTCTGTGCCAAGGATCGTGAGTACCGCAACAACCCCATATGACAGAAGGGGCTGCTGGTATCACTTTGGCGAAGAGATCTGGTCATCTCCCAGACTGAAGGACTACTGCTGTGACCAATGGGTCAAGCGCGTAGGCTGGGATCTACCCCTGACAGATTCTCAGAGGATCACCAGGACACTGCTGAGGATGTCATACCCTCGCAGGTGTTCCGTCCAGGAGCCGAAAGATCACAACAGCACCCTCCTCCCCACTAGTAGGGGAAAGAGCAACTTACCTTTGTGTCTGCCGAGTGGGAGCAGCTCCATTCACTGCAATGAACCGGAAACGATGCTCGACATAGAGAGTATGCGCCTCCGGGGGTTGTTGTGTACACCGCCAGTGGCCTGACTTCACTGTGCAGGATCTGGACTCGTGAGCATCCAAGGAGAGAGCACCTGCTGCAAAGCTGAACACTGCCTTACCACGTGAAAGGGTAAGACTGGAACTGGGTCTTAGGGGCCCAGGGGACTTGCTGCTAATAGTACCGCGGCATCACAGATACTTTTGACTAATTCCGAAAGAGTCAAAGGGAGAACTCTTGAGTACGGCCCAATGCTTTGCATTCCCTGGATGTGCCTACCAGTGCACGGGGAATGAATCAGAACATGTTACACTAAGGAGGATGGGACAGGGATTTGACCTGACAACTATTAAAGTCCCAACCTCAAAGGGGATTATGTTATTGCTTCTGAATATTGTATACCTTTGCATGTGTAGAGTTAGAAAAAAATACTTCTTTTTTGTTTAAAAGTGAGTATTGGACTAGACATTGATTTATTGCTTGTACTGTTTTCACTTTGAGTTGTGAGTCGTGTTCACTGATCTGTGTCTACATTCCCCCAGAAGAGCCTTGAATGCTCGACCACAGATTTCTCTGAGAGTCAAGTGCAGAAGGGGTACTTGGCTCAGTTGCTCAGTACCCATAGTAGGTCAGGCCCCGGGACATCATGAGTAAAAGACCTCATCCACTACGGTTGAGCCCAGTAGCCCCTGCATGCCCTTTGGCCCTCTGAAAGTAGTTTTGACAGTCAGGACTCAAAATGATAGAAAGACCTATTGGCTTTTTGTAAAGATCCACTTTCCACGCAATTGGTGAAGACAGGGTATCTTTATTGAAGAGCAACAGCAGGTACCTCCAGCTCAGCTTCACAGCTCATAAGAAAATCCAGTAACTAACAAAGCATAACATTCTAACCTAGCAACATGCTGAGAGTTCCATGACATGCAGAGAACTCCACACATCTCCCCCTCACATATTATATTAATATAATAAATATGATACATTTAAAACATTTAATTGTCAAGAACAGGTAATGGAGCACGACATTTACAGACATTACCAGTGCTCCAAGCAGACCCATCATCCAGGATGACAATGTTCTTCTTTACAGATTTCACTTGCATTGGCTTAGAGAATTTACTATCTCCCTTAATAACAATGCCACCACATTTCACAACCACCCAATCTCCAATTTCCACATCATGACTTTTCACACCCTTCCTGGCATTGTAATACTTTGCTGTGGCTAACTGGCGTTGAGCTACCCCACTTCCTACAGCATTCCGATCAACGCACACACAATCCTTGTCTTTTAACCACCCAGGTACCTCCTTAACGCCAGGTTCACGCCCTTTAAGAGAAATAAACGGTGAAACACCAGTCATAGAATGCGGTGTCACTCTGTATGACCACACAAGTTTCTTGAGTTCCTCACGCCACGGTAAACCATTCAAAAGTGACAACTGTTTATTTTCCATAATCAAACGGTTGATTCTCTCAACTAAACCGTTTGCTTGGGGCCTGAACATAGCAACTCCCTCATGACTGACTCCCAACTTGCATAAAAAACTTTGCATTTCTTTAGATACTACTTGGACCCGTTGTCCGACACCAAAACTTTCGGAATCCCTTCATTCAAGAAAACTCTTTCCATAAACGCAATTACTCTCTGCGTGTTCACGCAATCTGTGGTCTCAACTACAAACCATTTGGAATGGTAGTCAACCAAAACCATCATAAATTTATCACGTGACCCAAGTTTAGATATCGGTCCTAAAAAATCAATTGCAACTCTTTCCCACGGACGTTTGGGAAATGATACACACTCTAAAGGAGGTTGTCTAACAACTTTAGATTTGTCGGCTTGGGCACATGCATGACAATCTTTCACAACATCCTCAATATCGCTATCCATGCCAGGCTACCAATACGCTTGTCGGACTCTCCTTTTGGTCATGTTCCTTCCCAAGTGCCCCTCATGGGCGATGATCACAATTTTCCCTCTCAATCCAACCGGTGGTACAAACTGACACCTTCTCATTAATTTTCCATCACATACACTCAACTCACTTTCTACATGATGGTAACTTCTAAAACGAATATCCTGCATGACACTTTCACTCCATCCCATGAGACACACCTAACTACACACTGCAAAATCTCATCGTTAGACATGGCATCCATCCATTCTTGCTTGGAGAAGGCAGCTTCCTCACCATTGCAGTTAGTGTTAAACACTTCCTCAACTACATCATCTATATCTGAGGCAACTTCATCAATTGGCATCCTTGATAAATAATCTGCCACTACATTTTTTAATCCTTTAACATATTCAACAACAAAGTTGTATTCGAGTACCGACAACATCCACCTGGAGATTCTTGGAGTGACACTACCTTCAAGCCCTCTTCCCCTTTGAATAAGTGAACTAAGGGTTTGTGATCTGTACGAACCTTAAATGGTAATCCCCACACAAAATATTTAAAGTGCTTTACGCCCCAACAACATGCTAAGGCCTCCTTCTCTATTACTGAATATGTCAGCTCAGCATCCCATAACCTCCTCGATGCAAACCCAATAACTTTCTCCACACCATCACTCATCTGCGTTAAAACTGCACCAATCCCAATTGCACTTGCATCAGTTGTAACAATAGTTTTAGCCTTGATATTAAAATGTCCAAGAGTAGGAGCATTCATAATACTTTTTTTTATCATCTTAAATGCATGATCGCAATTATCATTCCATTCAAATATGATCCCTTTTTTCATTTGCACTCTTAAGGGTTCCACTATTTCAGTGAATCCTTTTACAAATTTTGAGCAGTACTCTGCCAGACCTAAAAACGACTTTAATTGGTCTTTATTCTGTGGGGCTGGGGCATCCTTGATAGCTGAAATAATACTTTTCTTAGGTTTGATGCCATCTTTACATATCTCGTGTCCTAGATACTTTACATAACTTTTTTTTAGTTGACACTTTTCATTTTTTATAGTAAGCCCATTAGTTTGCAATCTTTTGAGAACTTCATCCATTACCAAATCATGATGTTCATTGTCCTTCCCCATAATCAAGACATCATCTTGAAAACACAAGACGTTTTTCATGTCCCCGAAAATTCTCTGCCTCACCCTTTGAAACACCGCTGAGGCAGATGCCAAACCGAAAGGCATTCTGCAATAGCGAAATGCACCCAGCGGCGTGACAAAGGAGGTGAGGTGTCTTGAAGCTACATCTAAATCAATCTGATGATATGCTGCAGACATATCCATTATGCTAAAGACAGTACCCCCGCCCATTGCTGTCAACATCTCCGAGATGTTGGGCAAAGGTTGCCTGTCCACCCAAATGTTTTTATTTAAGTCGCGTAAGTCCACACACAAACGAATTTTCTTACCCCCATCCTTGGGAGCGACGACAATGGGGGCCAACCACTCCGAGGCCTCAATAGGTTCTATGATGTTTTGTGCAAGTAATTTCTCAAGTTCATTTTTCAAGGGATCTCTCATCAAATATGGCAAACTCCTCACCTTATGCACAACCGGAATTGCATTTTTTTTAAAAATAATCTTGTGAGAAAAATCCTTAAGTTTCCCTAGCTCTTCAGAAAAGACTTGTGGGTATCTTTCTATCAAACTCGACTGATATGTTCCATCAATCTAATGTATTACAGTGGAAATAACAGGTTCTCTTGCATTGGGATTCAGAATTATATTTAGATCTTTTGGTGTCGCCACCCTAGTAAGTTGGAACCTTGCTTAGTCAAATACACTCGACCATACACCCTTTTTCCACTAAACGAAATCACCATCCATTTCAACCCCAAAATATCAATCGTTTTTCCACCATATCCCACAGCCTTAATATCAGGCTTGTCCCAAGATTTGACATCTGCTTCATGTTCCCAGATTTTCAAATACATATCCATGGACAACAGTGTATATAAACAACCTGAATCCACTAACATAGTAACGTTATGTCCATCCAAATTTATAACACAATGAGGCTTACTCAACAACGATGTACTTTCTTTAACAATATCACATTCTAAAATGGTATGATCATGATCTAATTCGAGATCCAATCCATCAACACATAACATAAACTCCTGAACATTCTCACATATATCATCTACTTCTCGTATTTGAGTTTTTGTCCTACACACTTTGGCTAGATGTCCCCTCTTCCCACAAGCTCTACACAACGCATTTCTGCCCATACATCTAGGACTAGAAGCTATGTTCCCAGGAGCACCACAGCGATAACATTTAATATTTCTCCAACCAATTCCTGAAACAGCAATGTTTGCATGAGCAGTATCATTAAACTTGCTAGGGAGTTTATTGGAAGCAGCAATATTTGCACGAGCAATATCGCTAAATTTGTTAGGGACCTTATTGGTACATTTTGTAGATGAATTTGTTACTTTGGTTTCATTCACACATCCTGCTTGTGTTTCTGCACTTTTGACAACTTGTTCCTTGGACATCGTGGGATTGCTACAACTTTCCATCTCCTTTATCCATAAATCAGTATGCTCCAGACCCTTAGCTATTTGAATTGCTTCCTCTAAAGTTGGGTCTGTAATGAGCAATTTCTCTCGCACTCTTTTATTATTGGTACACCTCACAATTTGGTCACGTTTGAGGGAATCCGCTAAACCCTCAAAGCGACAAGTCAGTGAAAGACCACGTAACGCAGCAACATAAGTTGCAACATCCTCATCAATTTTTTGTTTACGACAAAAGAACTTATGTCTTTCTAATACAACATTGACTTTAGTAGTGAATCTCAAATCCAGCATTTGCATAGTCATTTCATACACATTGCTAGGTTGACCATACCCCATTCCTAAGGAAATTTCAGGAAGATCCTCGTATAAGCGCCGCCCTTCAACCCCTAAATGGTGAAGTAGAATCGCTTGCCTACGCACAGGACCATACTTATCTGCGCCTGTGGCAAGAATGTAAGTTAAAAATAACTTCTTCCAATCTTTCCAGAGAACAGCAGGTTTACCTGGAGTAGGAAGGAAAGTAGGTGGTGCAGATAACCCTTGATCTGCCATGTAAAACACAGATAGAAGTAAAATATAGTACAATTAAAATGCAACTGAATAGTCCCACCTGTAAGAAAGGCAAACGTTAAATAAAATAACAAACTAAGATAACAAATCAAAATAAGAACTATAAAATAACAAACCAAGTTGTCCTTTGATGATTGCTTGAAGAGATGTTTTATCCAGTTCTTATTAAAATTGTTGTTAATTCAATATGTTGCTTTATTGGCACAATCCAGTGTTGTCTATCCGATGTGTTGAATCCGATTTTTCTCCGTTGAATGAAACGATGATCTCTGTTGAAAGGAGAACGGCATGCCTCAATGTAAGATAAGGGAATTCTTCCCACTGTTTCAAAATGGCCGCTAGAACGTGAAGTTTACGTCTATTTTCTAAGGGATGTTTTCTTTCAATTAGACCGTTGACAGACTCTTAACTCCGTCCCTCGCAGCAATTGACCCCACAGTTGAAGCTGTTTACGTTCAATTAGACCGTTGATAAACTTGTATCCTTATAATACTTAAAGCAACCAGGAAGGCACATGCAAGATAATTCAAAGGCCTTAACATTGGTAAAGAACGGCTCATGTAAGGCAAGTCAGCACAGTACACACACTAAAAGCGGTAACACTGTTATATCTCAGATACAGTCTTGTAAACAGAATTGCTGCATCTCTAAAGTTTCCAGGAACTTGCAATCCGCAATTTCCACACAGTAGTGCTGAAAGTGGCACAGAGTTCAAAATGTAAATCTTTTCCAGATGGAGCCATTCCGATTCCCTTTCAATTAAAAATAACAAGTAGGCAGTTGAGGAAGGAAATTTCAGTACTCACATTGAAGTAATAGTAATGGGTCCTTAATAGTATATTCATCCAGGGGTGGAGGTACAGGTCATCTGCCCCCTGCGCATCCCATCCTCGTCGCCAATGTAAAGATCCACTTTCCACGCACTTGGTGAAGACAGGGTATCTTTATTGAAGAGCAACAGCAGGTACCTCCAGCTCAGCTTCACAGCTCATAAGAAAATCCAGTAACTAACAAAGCATAACATTCTAACCTAGCAACATGCTGAGAGTTCCATGACATGCAGAGAACTCCACACTTTACTAGTAGCAGGTGCTACCAGAGGGAGGTGGTGGGGAGGGGGGATGAAAAAAAATGAAAAAAAGGTCATTAACTGGAACGGCCGGCCACCGCCTCTCCTCCATCCTCTTCCTTCTTCCAGTCTCCAGTCTCGGACGGCAGCAGGAAGCACACAGGCTCACAGGCTCCACATAACCAATCACAACGCTGCAATGCAGCATTGTAATTGGTCTGAGCACCGTGGTTCGGTGCTCAGACGGGGACAGGGAGCCTGTGCATGTTCCTCACCAGGCTGTGTAATGCAGCCTGGTGGGGAACATGCAAAGTGCGCATGACTGTTTGGCCGGTCTCCCCATGCTCTGGCCTGCCCTGTCCCGCCACTGACTGCAATAGGAAAAATAAAATGATATGTTATTATTATTTTATCTTTTGAGCAGTGGGGCAATGCTCCTCTGCCTTAGCAGAGGAGCCACCACTGGGCTTTATCAATGCTTATTTTTTTATTTATGAGTTTTATATAGCGCAAACTTGACCCGAATCGGGTATCAGAGCGCTTTACATAGCACCAGTTGCATTACATGAGGACACATTCATTTTTGTTAGGCACGAGGAGATTAAGTGATTTTCCCAGAATCACAGGATGTTAAGCATCATTGCCGAGACTCGAACCCCGTTCCCCAGATTCGAGGTCGACCACCCTAGCCGTTAGGCCAACTCCTCTCCTATTTTTGAAGAGTCTTCTTAGACTACTTGCACTTGGAACACCAAGGTACATTCCAACAACCAAGAATAAGCATATACACATGAACAGGCGTGTGTGCATGAATAGGTGCAGATTGCTGCATCACACTCAGACATGAGCAACAGATTGTATCAGTTTTGCCGACGGCACTTCAGCAGGTCCGGATCCACTTTTGTCAATGTGTGTCAGCTCAGGAATTGCTCTGCCTCTATCTGCTTTTAGATGTGCATAAACTATGAGTACAATATAGTACAAGCAACATTATTTAATGACTTTATAAAATAATAAATAAATGAAGCAGTGCGGGGCAAGGGGAGAAAATCAGCTCACGGGTGAGAAAAACACAGCAAAGGGTGAGAGGAAAAGCACAAGAGAGAACGCGAGCAGTACAAACGGGAGAGAGCAACATGGAGCACGGGGTGCAAAAGCACACAAGGGAGAAGGCTGAAAAACATTGCACTCTAATGGAGTGCTTAACCAAAAAGAAAAAATAGTTCCTTAAAAGTGAGAGGTGGACGAATACAAGTCAGCCATTCGAAAGGGTGGCACAGAGGCTACGCTCCTGGCAAGATGAGCAAGATGGGACGAGGAAAGTCATTGAATAAGAAGCAAGCAAATAGGAGTAACAACAAAGCCAATCAATGTTAAGCAATGGGTGCAGTGTAATCCCCCAGTAAGTTCTTGGTCAGCCCACAATTTGCACTGTCTGGTAAGCAAGACCTAAGAATGACTTTGGGGAAGAACTTGAGCACACCACTGATCAAATCTCTAAATTAGTCTACCACATGAAGCCCAATGTTTTTTATTACCGTTTTTTGTTTCAACTTCACTCACCCATCCCTTCATTTAATTGTTGGGGACTTCCCTGTTATAACATTTGTAAAACGTTTTGACTTGGGGTGTGGTGGGGATTGGACTTCTATGCACTAAACCAAGCGGGCATAGCAGGGGAGATTCACATGGGAGAACTACCACGTCCTTTAGTAGTTCTAATTTAGGCAGCTCTGGTGACAACTTGTCCCTGCTTTTCAAAGATGGAAATTCATTACTGTTGTATTCTAACAGTAGATATTTTAATTGCCCATTATGGACACCATCTGTTGCCATTTGGGCGAGACATAGAAAATACTGTCTGAATGGACAGCCTGGGAAGGTGATCCCACCAGGTCTCAGTTAGGCAGACTACTATTGAATGTTAGGTTTGCAAGTGGGTGGAGAGAGGGTAACAGTGTATTCCCAGGTGTCAAATCCAAGGAATTTCTGTGTAAAATCTCTTTTGAGAGTGGAAACTCTGGAAGTAGGAAGAACCTGCTGCTATGGCCAAACCCATGCTTGTGTGCAGCAATGAAGAGAGAGGGGCATGGGGTAGAGGAGAGGTTGTTCCTTCTGGGGCCATACCTTGCCCCATAGAGATCACTGCCAGGGGATATGTCGGAGCTGGATTGTCTGCAATTGCTCCATTTTGCTCCAGGAAAAGGTGGCAGCAGTGCCCAACAGACCTGAATGTCAGTAAACTGCTGCTAGATGGCAGCCTGCAGAAACTTTAGTGGTGCTTGTGTCATAAATATCATGATGGTTTTCTAGTAACATGAGCAACGTTCAAAAAGAATATCCTGGGCAGTGCTTAATTTGTAAAAAAAAACTAATTAGGTGCCAGAGCCCTTCTCAGGAGACCACTGCAGCTTGCACCACCCATTGCCCCAACCAGAACCAACACTGACAGTACAAACACATTTACTAACCATCACACTCATACAAGTTTGACAATTCAGGCTAATCCAGGTGACCTAAAGCTGTAAGAATTTTTTATGTATATTGAATTATTAAACACTGTTGTTTTTCTCATCTATTAATTAGACAGACAGCACCACCATGTTTTCGAAATTCATTAGTGGCGGTGTTGAGAATTAAGTGCTGGTGCCGACTACCAGAAAAAACTGGCTCAAATTAAGCACTGATCCTGGGAAACATTTGAAGGCAGTTCCAGCATCTGGCGCTAATTTTACATTCCTCATCATGAATATATCACAAAAGCAGGCTAAGCCCGCTTGTATGATATATACATTTTTTTGTTGTTGCAGTTTTAGATAGCGCAAACTCAACCCAAAGGTATTGGAGCACTTTACATGGACACCAGCAGAGACGTTTTAAGGCATGGGCAAAGTGGGCTCTGGCCCAGGACCCCAACCTTTTAGGGGGCACCTGATAGAGACATCTCAGTCCTGCAGAGTCTTGCCCTGATGACCTTGAATAATTCTTAAACAGATTGTTTTAAACACCGTTTTCCTTTAATTTATTTTGAATGTGGATGATGTGTGAGATTTTTTTACAGACATTTTGCAGAGAAATGTGTTTATGTTGCGTGTAGCATTCATAAAAAAAGTTTATTTTAGATCAAAACAGGACCTCACATATGAGGAATGGGAGGGTGTTACAGAGATTATTTGCAGTAATATTTGTGAGCTGCTTCTGTGTTACAATACTGAAAACACGTCACTATCCCTGAATATTAGCTGTAAACACTTTTAAAATGTGGATGATGTTGCCTGTGCACCTGGCCAAAGAGGGCATGAAAGAGCTGAATTTGGATCATAAATTCAAAGCTGTCCTGAACAGGGGCCACCAAAATATGTTTGGCCCAGGGCCCCCAAAATCCTTAAAATGTCCCTGGACACCAGTTACGTTACACAAGGACACATTCTATTTTGGCGGGCACAGAGAGATTAAGTGATTTGCCCAGAATCACAGGATGTTGAGCTGATGCCGAGGCTCAAACCTCGTTCTCCAGCCCCAAAGTTGGCAGCTCTGGCGTTACACCACACTTAATAGCGGCAGAGCAGGTCCCTGAAACAAGAGGGACTGGGGCGGACAGTACCAGCTGCTCTCCTCTTGGACATCGTGGCAAAGCAGATATACTAACCGGGCAGGGTTGTGTGAGTACTGTGCTACGTTCTGATGACCGGCTTCTAGAATCCTGCCTCACATGCTTCTCTTCACATAGGATGGTGATATAGGCATGTGGTGCATGTTTTTCTAATGCCTATTGGAAGGGTATTGAAAGCTTCTTGTGTTGCTTTTCTGTGCTAGTGGACCAAATAACACTAAACCAAAAGAAGAGACTCCTGAGCATGCCTGAGAACAGACGCTAGTCCGTTTTTTATTTCCTTGTAGCTCTGTGTTCCGGGAGGTGCCTGGCTCCCGTTAGGGTGGTCACCATCATAGGCTGGGACCACCAACACTGGTTTTAATTGTTTTTTGATTTATTTCCTCATTTTTACTTTGTTTTTATTTTAGTTAGCAGTAGTAGTGCGACACAGGGGAGCCTGTGCGCACTAGGGGGGTTTGGGGGGCAGCCGAGCACCGCGAGGTCTGCCCCCTGAGCAGATTGGGAGGGGGAGGGGCTGGCCGGAGAGCCGCCATTTTGCAATATTTGGGCTGCTTTGGGACTAGCCCAATAGTAGCCCAAAATTATATTTACAGCCCAACAGGTATACAGGGGTTGCCAGCGCTGTCCCAGCCACCATTTTAGGTTTGGTGACCTGGTGGCTGGGAGCGCTACGCAATTAGGTTTTTTGGCAGTTAGGGCCTAGTAGTAGTTGGTGGCTTGTGTGGTAGGTAGGAGCGGATTAGTAGCGTGGGGACGAGGATGTCGGGCGAGGATTACCGCGTGTTGGAAGCGGTTCGCTTGCTTAGCGAGGCCGGACGGCTGGACATCTAGATGCCGGTGGCCTCGAGTGGAACGCGCCCGGTGAGGCGCGCGTCAGCGGGGGTGGCGGCCGCCGTCGCGGCTTGCTCGCCCCCCCGGAAGGCCAAAAAAGGGAAGGTGAGTGTGGCGGGCGGGGAGAGAGGTTTCGGCCCTTGCGGCTATGGCAGAGACTCAGGTGGGGCATGGCGGGAAGGCCCGGCGGGGGAGCGCTTTACGCGTCTCCCTGCCGAGGTCCCATGAGGACAGGGGCCGCTCGCAGGAGAGCGGCCCCCGTAAAGGAGAGGAGGCTGAGCGGCCGGTTTTGGCGGCTTCGGCGCGCGCGAAGAAAGGCCCGGTAGTGGAGGTGGGGGTTGGGGAAAGGCAGGCCCTCTCGCACAGGGAACAGGGAGCTAGTGGCCTAATATTTATGGAGGAAGAGGGGGAGGCGCCTGGGCTTAGCGAGGGCGGTGTGGGTGGATTGCTGGTGACAGGAGAGAGAGGTGAGGTAGTGGGGGGGAGGGGTGACTGGGGTGCAGAAGGGGGGGAGTTTTCTCCCCTGTTGATTGAGTCAGAGGGCAGCGAGAGGGACTGGGACGGCCTGGACATTTTTGAGTCATGGGCTGAGGAGATTGGGGGGGCGCATGGGGGAGAGGTGTGTCTCAGGAGGGCTGGGCCCTTGGCTTTGGGGGGGAGGACGAAGGGCTTCCAGCAGGGGGGGACATTGGCGGGGTGGAAAGAAGGGTGGAGGTGGGCCCCCTGGGGGAGGTGGCGGGGCCGAGTTGGGCTGGGGCACCGGGAGCGGTAGGTGGGGAGTGGAGCGAAGAGGATGGGGAGCATGTAGAGAGCGAGGAGGTGGTGGATCTGAGCAGAGTAGGGAGAGCGTGGGTGGCTAGCACGATAGGGGCAGGCAGGAAGCGGAGCTGGGATGGGAGGGAGAAGAGAGGTAGGCCCAGCACACCAGACCATGCTTTTGTTTTACAGGCGGCAGAGCGACGCGGGGCACCAGACTTGGTAGGGCTGGGAGCGGCCCGTGGGCACCAAGGAGAAGGGAGGGTGGAGCCTCGCGCGGCGTACCCAGTACCGGCGGGGGATCCCATTGCGGCTGGCAGACGTAGGCCCAAAGCGGGCTCGCCGGCCCCACCACCCACTGGGCCTCAACGGTCCAGGGGACACCGCAAGAGGAGGAGCGAGGAGGACGTCTTTTCAAGTTATTATAGGAGGGTGCAGTCGGCACCCCTGGCGGCGAGGGCAGGGGGTGCAAAGGAGGAGGTTTTCGACTATGAGGAAGATAGTATGGAGGAGGGAGAGTTGAGGGACACGGAAAGCGTGGGAGAGGGGGGGCCGAGTAATGCTGTGCATAGTGTTTTCCAGGTGTCACGACGCCCCTCAGAATCCACGGGTCGGACATCGCGCTGGGAGGAGAGGTCGGCCCCCTCGGCAGGACGGCCAGTGGAGCGACGGGTGGCATCCTTAGCGCCAGGTAAAAAGGCAGCAAAATTGGGTCCGTTAATGGTGTCAGTAGAGGTGGGGGTGGTTTAGGAGGAAGGGGGGGCAGGGGGTAGGTTGAGTAAAGGTGCATATGTGTGCGATGTGGGAGTAGGGACGGATGACCCAGGTAAGGGGTCAGCGGCGGGCGCAGGTAAGGCGTCCGGGAACACAGGAGGCAGCAAGACTGACACGAAGGGGACGGTAGAGGTCACGACGGGGGACACGGAGACCAAATTAGAAAGTAAAGAGTTAAAGATAAAACGGCTGCCGTACATGGGCGTCACGAAGCCATTGGGCGCACATTTGATGATGACCACTAAGGAACGTATATGGAAAGGGGAGTATGTGGAGATACTTAAACTCCTTCATAGGGAAGTCAGAGCAAAAGAGGGGTCTAAAGAGGAGGAATACGAGTTGGCAAAACGGCCGAAGGTGCCATTGACGATAGAAAACTGGACGGCAGCGTTCCTTATTTTTGCCAGTGTGTATTGTGAGAAATTCCCTGAAAGGTCCGTGGCCATGTTCAAGTACATGGATGTTATCAGGAAGGCCCAGATTACGGGGGGCGGTTATGCATGGGCGCAATATGACGAGGAGTTTAGGGCACGCATGGCGTGGGACTCCGAGGCCAAATGGGGTGAGCTGGACACAGACTTATGGCAGCACACGATGGGGCTAGCGGGGTCGGGGAAGACCATTTTCACGGCCAGCGGGCTCCCGCTCGTTTATCGGCCCTTTCAAGGGCGCCCCACTCGAGGAGGGGTGGGGGGAGCAGGAAGGGGACAGGCGGGTTCAAAAGGGGCTTGCTGGGATTACAACAAGGGCTTGTGCACTCGGGAGTACTGCAGGTTCAGGCATGACTGCTCGGGGTGTGGAGGCAGGCATGCGTTGGTCAATTGCTGGGGGGGAGGGCAGGGGCAGCAACAGGGGAACCAGCAGTGGCAGGCAGGGGGGTTTAGGACGGGGAGTCAACAGCAGCAACCGCTCGCGGGAGGGCGAGGGGCTAAGGGGCCTGGGCCAAAGGGCTCGTACGCCAATTAGAGTCGACAAATTGATGGCAGCCCTGCAGGGGTATACGGATGTAGGGGCTGCTGAACGACTGAAGGTGGGGTTTTTGGAGGGTTTCAGACTGGGGTACGACGGACCTATGACACGAAGGTGGGCGGACAATCTGAAGTCAGCAAAAGATCACCCGAAAGTGGTACAGGAAAAACTGGATAAGGAGGTGCGTGAGGGCCGCATGGCGGGACCTTTTGAGGACTGGCCTCTAAAAAATTTGATTGTGTCACCCATAGGAGTGGTGCCGAAGAAGGAGTGAGGTCAGTTCCGCCTGATACAACATTTGTCGTGGCCCGAAGGGGGGTCGGTGAACGATTTCATTGATGAGCATGAGGCCACAGTGTCATATTCATCAGTTGACGTGGCCATGTCACTGGTAGTGACTGCGGGCGCAACGGCGATGATGGCAAAGTGCGACATAAAGTCGGCTTTCCGGCTGCTTCCAGTCCATCCAGATGATTGGGACCTTTTGGGTATCCAGTTTAACGGTCACTGGTACGTGGACAAGGCATTACCGATGGGCTGTTCTATGTCTTGCGCACTTTTTGAAAGTTTCAGCACGTTCCTACAATGGTTGTTTACGGAACGGACGGGTCACCAAGGGGTAACACACTACCTGGATGACTTCTTCTTTGTGGGCACCTCAGACTCCACGGACTGCCAGAAGGCGCTGGACAGTTTCAATGAGATAATGAGGGAGTTGGGGGTGCCGTTGGCACCGGAGAAGACTATGGGGCCCAGCACGGCTCTGTCATTTTTGGGCATTGAATTTAACTCTCAATTAATGGAGGCACGCTTGCCGGCGGACAAGAAGCAGAAAATGTTGGGGCTGCTGGCGACCATGTTGTCGAAGCATAAGGTCACTGTGAAGGAGATTCAGGTGCTACTGGGCCACCTTAACTTTGCTTGTAGAGTGGTGAGAGTAGGGAGGACGTTCTGTAGGCGACTGGGTAGGGCATTAACAGGACAGAGACTTCCGCATCATCATGTGCGTCTGTCGGCGGGGGTGAGGGAAGACTTGAGAATGTGGCAGTTTTTCTTGCTGAACTTCAATGGCATCCCCTTGATGAGGGAGGGTGAAATGGTTTGGGATGTGCAAATATTTTCTGATGCGGCAGGGAGCAAAGGATTTGGGCTGTATTGGCAAGGGAAGTGGTGTGCGGAGCAGTGGCCTTCAGAGTGGGTGGGGGGAGGCAGGAGCATAGCCTTCTTGGAATTCTTTCCTTTGGTGGTGGCAGTCACGCTGTGGGGTGAGCAGTTGGCACACAGACAGATAACTTTCAGAGTTGACAACATGGCGGTGGTTGAAGTTGTGAACCGCCAGTCTGCCAGGGTCGAGCAAGTCTTGAAATTGCTGAGGGTGTTTGTGCTGGGCTGCTTACGGCATGATATTGCCTTTCGCGTGGTGCATGTGCCAGGTGTGGACAATGACATAGCGGATGCTTTGTCTTGTTCACAGTGGGGAGATTCCGTGGGCTAGCCAGGGACGCGGACAGGACCCCGACCAGTATGCCGCAGCAGTTATGGTACGTAGGCAACACAGGATGTTGCAGCTGATTTTAGGGTCTCTGGCGCAATCCACGAAAACTGCATACAGGACAGCATGGGAAGAATTTTTGCGCTCAGGTGCTAAGCGGAGGGACTCACCAGCGCTCCGACGGGAAGACGCAATACAGTTTATTCTGGCTCTGATTGAGAAGGGACTCACTAAGGTTACGATAGTGGGTAAACAGGCGGGGATTGCTTTCGTGGGGAAATTGTTGTGGGGTTACGCGCCATCCGCAGGAGAAATCGGGACGCGCCTGCTGGAAGGTTGGGCCCGCGAATGTGGCCGTGCGACCAGGGTTCGGAACCCCCTGTCTTGGGACCTTTTGGGGAGGGTGCTTAAGATTTTGCCGGGGATATGTACAGACGGTATTGAAGTTTGTCTTTTCTCCACACTGATGTCATGGATGTTCTTTGGAGCCTTTCGGGTCTCGGAATTGCTAGGGTCAAAATCCGACCAGGGGCTATTATGGAGCGAGGTGTCCTTTTGCAGGGACAGGATATGCATTTGGCTTCGGAAATCTAAGACGGATCAGAGGGGAGGGGGTAAATGGGTCTCGTTACAAGCTTCTGATCCACAACTGACTTGCCCGTGCAGGTGGGGTGCGAGGTGGAGGTCCGTGGCCCCCGACATGGTGGGGTCAGTTTTCAGGCATGCCAACGGGCGGGGTGTGAAAGCTTCCCAGCTTTTGGCGGTGCTGAGGAAGGCGCTGGCCGGGCTGGGGATTGAGGGAAAAGGTTTTGGGACGCATTCTTTTCGGATTGGGGCAGCGTCAGAAGTGAAGAATCGGGGTTGGGGGCGAGGGGACATAATGAAGTTAGGCAGGTGGTCCTCGGACTGCTACCAGCGTTATGTGCGCAGCGCATCTGGGTTGTTGTAGCGCGGTTATGTTGTTTGCCTTTTCCTTATTCATGTTTCTCGTTTCAGGTTCTGTGATGGGTCCCCTCGCCAGGGAGATGACCATATGGATTGTTGGACATTCCTTTGTGAAGTGGGCGCAGGTTCAGGCCCGCGCCAGTTACTTTGGGGACAACCTTGGGTTTAATAAAGAAATGTTTCAAGTTTGTTGGAGGGGAAAAGGGGGTATGCGATAGAAGGAGTTGATTCCAGTTTTAAATGGGAGTCTGGTGGCGGGTAGGTGCCCCGACGTGTTGGTCATTCACCTCGGTGAAAATGATATGCTGAACGAGACTGGTTTGACGTTGATGAGAGGTATCAAACAGGATTTGACTTTGATTAAGCGACAGTGGTCGGGTTGTGTTGTCCTTTGGACAGAATTTGTTCCTCGCAGGGTCTGGAGAGGAGCGGTAAATCCGGGGGCGGTGGATAAAGCCAGGAGGAAGCTCAACACAGAGATGGTGCGTTTTTGTCGTCAGTTGGGGTTTTTTAGGCTCACTCACAGGGATATCAAGTATGATACGCCGGAATTTTTTAGGGGGGATGGGGTCCATTTATCCCTGCTGGGTATGGACTTGTACTTGCTGGAACTTAGGGAAGTCCTGGCCAAACTGTTGGGGGTGCACAGGCGTTAAAGGGGGTAGACCTAGGAGGCAGGGGGCAGGAAAATGGGAGGCGGCGTTTCGCCTACCCTCCCGCCTTTTCCTGGGTGGCGGGGTTGTTGAAAGTTGGCCAAGATTGGCTGTAGTTTTTAGTTAAGTTTTGGGAGTTTGTGAGCAGGAGCAGGGAAAGGGTATACAGGTAGGATAAGTTTAGATTAGAGGTTTGTTAGTTACAGTTGCACAAAGGCAGGTAGGGGTTTGGGTCATGGGAGGTTAGGAGTTGTAAATGCTATATTGTGTAGGATTGTGTAATATTATTGTTATGTAATGTTATTTTGTATTTGGCAGGGTGGGGGTTTGATGTGGGGATCGTAGGGGTGGGGGGGGAACAAGGGGTCAGGTAATTTATGTATAGTGAGGTTTAGTTTTGTAAGGCAGTTGCCAGTGTTAATAAATTGTGATATGCACCTGTTTCAATAAAGCGGCCTTTTTCACACACAAATTGGTCTCGGTTTGGCTTGCCCCCCTCCCTCCCAACAGGGGTTTCTGGGCCCTTGTTAGAATGCCTGTTACTTTGGCCATATCTTCTTTTTCTATTTGCGTTCTGGCGCTGAGGCCAGACACGCCACCCTCCCTTCGGGGGTACTTAACGATGATTGCCTCGTGTCCGCACAGCTCCTCCTGAGCATGCCTGAGCACGGACGCTAGTCCGTTTTTAATTTCCTTGTACCTCTGTGTTCCGGGAGGTGCCTGGCTCCCGTTAGGGTGGTCGCCATCATAGGCTGGGACCACCAACACTGGTTTTAATTGTTTTTTTATTTATTTCCTCATTTTTACTTTGCTTTGATTTTAGTTACCAGTAGTAGTACGACACAGGGGAGCCTGTGCGCACTACAGGGGTTGCTGGGCACTTGTTAGGAAGCCAGTTACTTTGGCCATATCTTCTTTTTTTATTTGCGTTCCGGCGCCGAGGCCGGACACACCCCCCCTCCCTTCGAGGGTACTTAAAGATGATTGCCTCGCATACACGCAGCGGGCGCACTGCGGGCACGCCAAAGGCAAGCCTGTCTGTATCCGTCCGTGCCTGGACCTGGCCTTGGCCCAGGGCCAGAGACCCTGGATCTTTTCTGGGAGAACACAAGACATGTTTTCAATATTCAGGTGAGGCATTGCGTGCTCTACGCCCCCCACCCCCCATCACCACACTTGTACACAATTGTGCTTTTTTGCAGCAGTGCACTCAGGAGAGACGCAATGCTTGCACTGTAAGAAAATAATTATAATTTTACCACCTAAGATAGACCCCTGTTTTACTGATCTCCCGTAGTCTCCCAGGACACTTACTACACTACAGTTTGCCCTTATTAATGCCAGGTCGTTAGTTAAACACAAATATGAAATAGCCGACTTCATTACTGATGCTAAATTAGATGCACTTTTATAACAGAAACTTGGAGTGGGGAAGCAACCGATCCAGACCTTGCTGTAGCAGTCCCTTTGGGCTTTGAACTTTTTAGGTTGGACAGACCGATAAAAAGAGGTGGAGGCCTTGCTTTAATTCACCGCAGTGAGATAAATACCCACTGCTCAGAGATCCCCTCCACGGACTGTGAGGCTTTTCTTTTAAATTGACAATTTTTAATCAAGTGACTTTCACTGGAATGCTAATTTATTGACCACCCGGCCCCAAAAATAAATTTTTGGCTAACCTTCATTCGTTGCTAGAATTAGGTCTCCAATCTAACCATTTTACAATACTTGGATATGTTATTTTTCATTTAGAATCATCTACTGATAAAGACACGCTAACCCTCCTAGAGGTGACATCTGAAATAGGTCACAAACAATTGGTAAATGACCCCATGCATTTAGCTGGTCACACTCTGGATGGACTTTTCTCTAATAATCCTACCATCACCAATCTTAAAATTCACCCACTATCCTGGTCTGACCACCGAGCGATAATCTTTGATTATAATTTACCTCTATCTTGTCAGACTGTTACTAAGTCGGCAAATAAGGTTTCCAGCAGACCATGGCATAAAATAGATTCTACAGTTCTAACACTCCATTTGGCACAGAGTCAACCAGACATCTGCATGGATGTTAACTCCTCAGCCACGAGTTACACCTCATGGCTTGAATCTACTTTTGCAAAATTAGCTCCCACTATCTCAGCCAACAAGTACAGAGGAGAACCTTCGGCTCCCTGGTTCTCTGAGGCATTAAGACTTGAAAAACAAGCCTGCAGGAGGCAAGAGAGGATCTGGCATAAACATTATGAGAAATCTGAAAAACAACAAAATAAAGCTGCCCTTGCTAAATATAAAAAGTTGGTCATCAATGAAAAAAGACTTTATTACACCCAATTAATTGAAAATGACGGCAACTCCAATAAAGAACTGTTATACCGATGCTTACTTCAGTTACAAAAAACAACTCAATTACGCATAATCAAGGAATCTGTGACACCCTTGCCCGGACTTTTAAAAATAAGGTCGACCAAATTTTTGACCTATTTGATAAATCTAATGACATTACGGATATAAATGACCAGGAAGTGACTGACTCGTCTCCGCTCACAGATTTTACCCCGACCTCTCCCAACCAAGTAGCCTCTCTTCACTTAGCTGCTAAATCTGGCTCTCTGGACGACCCATGTCCCCCTAAGATTTTTAAGCTTGCAACTCAGCCTATTGCCTCTCATCTTTCCTCAGTGTTTAATCAAATGTTTCTGCAAGGGACATTTCCTACCCTTGGAAACAAGCCTGCATTCTTCCTCTTATCAAAAAACCAACTCTTGATACTAACGATCCTGCTAACTATCGTCCTATCTCGAGACTTCCCTGCCAGCATAAATTATTGAAAAATAATCAATGCAGAGCTATCTAACTTTATTCTCGAGAATCAGCTTTTAGACCCCAGTCAATTTGGGTTTAGAGCTAACCATAGTTCGGAGGCTGCACTGATAAAACCCACCGAAGAAATAAAAATGGCACTAGATAGCAGAGGGTCAGCAGCTCTAATTCTATTGGACCTTTCCGCAGCGTTCAACACCATGGACCACGGGTTATTGGTCCACCATCTGAACGCCATAGGAGTCAAAGGTAAAGCTCTTGCCTTATTAACATCATTCCTATCAGAGAGATCCCAAACTCTGAATCTTGGTCAGTTTAAATCTTTACCCTTCACTCTACCATGCAGGGTTCCCCAGGGCTCCTCATTAAGCCCAACGCTATTTAATATCTATGTCTCGGAACTCGCTTCTTTAATCAAAAGTTTTAATCTAAATCCAACATCCTATGCTGATGACACCCAATTGGTTGTATCAGCCGTGAACAATGATGTCAACTACTCTTTAAGATTACATGACTGTATGACTGCCCTGAGCAGCTGGATGAGCAGACATTGCCTAAAGTTGAATTCAAGTAAAACTGAGGTTATACTATTTGGCAATCTCTCTCCAGCATGGTCTCCTGCCTGGTGGTCCGACAGTCTGGGCTCACCTCCCCCCCCGGGGACCAAAGCTAAAAACCTAGGCTTTCTCGTGGACAATAAGCTCAGATATGAGGCCCAGGTGTCTAAGGTAGTGTTCTCTTCATTCTATACCATCAAAACCTTAAGGAAATGTATTCCCTTTTATCACCAGAAACACCAGGAAGACTGTGGTCTCTGCACTAGTCATGTCAAAGCTAGACTATTGTAACAGCTTGTATATGAACCTCCAGGAAAAACTACTCAGGAAGCTCCAGGCGGTGCAAAATGCAGCAGCCAGACTGAATCTGGACATTCCCAAATATCACTCTGTATCTTCAGGGCATCGGGGAACTACACTGGCTCCCGGTGCGACAGTAAATTAAATTTAAAGCGCTCTGTGCGGCCCATAAGGCTTTGCATAGAGAAGGTCTGGAATTTTTATGGAAGGCTTTTAATTGGCATACTCCAAACAGACATCTTCGGTCAGCAAGTGCTAGACTGATTACCACCACAAGAGTCAGAAAAGTTAACTGGGGAGGATGGAGCTTCACTAACAGCACAGCCAGGCTGTGGCACTCTCTACCACTACTTCTTAGGGCCATACCCACCCTCCTTGCCTTCAGATAGGAACTTTAGACTTGGCTGTTTAAGAACTAGTAATACCCCGGCTCAGTATGCTCATGTTCAGCAAGCGCCAAGACACCTATGGGTAGACGTGCGCTATATAAGTCTGTATAACATAACATAACATATTTGCATTTATAACTGGAGTCATACTGGTTCACGTTCATGCTTTTGTGTAGTCCTCTCAGTGTTTTGTTATCTGAACAGACTATGGTTTTTCACTATCTCCATCAAATGAATGCCTTTTTCTCCAATGAACATAATTGGAGATGCTGCCTACACATGCGTCAGATCAGACTTCTGAGATGTTGACAAGTTTGAACTGATGAGCCTGGGGGTGGAAGAGAAATAAATAATGCTTGTAGTTCCTGACTAGGTCGATGTGGTGCTAATGTGTCAGATCCAGACAGCAATACCAACTAGGGCCAAAGCAGGCCAGAGTTGCTTGCAGTAGCTATATTTGGGTGTCTGTTTCCTGGGAGTAATTCTATCCTGGTGTTTCCTTTGCGCCGCTTGCTGTGCCCTGAAGGGGGAGAGGGGGTTTGAGTGATAATATGGTCAACTCACTCATAGTTGTCTCTCCTACTTGCTCGACTCAGTGGCACTGCGGCTGTGGCGAGTACAGTGCACAAGAAGCGTAGGTCATGCAGGGCCACCATTCACTTCCTCACATCCTGGCAAGATGATCTGGTTAGCCAAGTGCTTGCCGCGGATGTTTCCTGTGCTTTGCAGGTCACCAGTTGCCTTCCTTTCAGGTTGGTAACTGAGAACTATTAAACTGGTCAGTAGTAATACCTGTTATTTACAGTACTGGACATTGCAAAATGAGTATGAAGTGCATCGCCACTGAGAATCATTGGATAAAAGGCATTTCTTCTGATAGCATCAGTGAAAGGGCCTCTGTAGCTAGGTAAGCCCTGTTGCTGGTATTTGTGCAGGGAGCTAGACTAAGTACAGACATTGTGCATGGATGTTAGGAATAACCTCTGTCCATGTGTGCCTGGCCTGGGCGTTGTGATACTGACAAGGAATATGAACCTGGAAGTGCAATGTGTACCTAACAAGGCATATGTGCACCTGTGATGGAACTGAGTGGCAATTTGTAGTATTTGATACTGGCATGGCAATGTGTACCCCAACAATGTGTAACCCAAAGAGGCATTAAGGACACTTACTGGCATAGAAAAGTGTACCTATCGATGGAAGTATAAACCTGGCATGGCAATGTGTACTAAGGAAAGCATTATGATATCTACAACCCTGTATCACTCTGTGTCAGTATGATATTGACTCGGCAATGTGTGCCCAGCTAGTGGCATTATGTACTGGCTTCCATATTTGTACTGGACTGTGGCATGTTGAAACTAGCATGGAAACATATGCCTAACTGGTGCAATGTCTAACTGGCTTGCTGATTTATTAGCAGTACTTTAAAATATGCATGAATCAATCAGATATACATTGGAGATACCCTGCCACCATATGTCCGACAGCACCATGGCACAACATAGCATTTGTGCTGGTATTATTACTTTTTGCACAATTGTCTTTTTTTAAACAGAATTGTATTGATTTTATATTTAAGATGCAGTTCTAATAGGCTTTTAGAGTACAATTTCTTTAGCTTACATAGCGATCTCAGCCAGGTACCATTGCATATAGTCCTAATTCACTACAATGCCGTACAGCTATCGAGAGGATTGGTTAAATGAGTGCAATATTGGGATCCAATCAGGACATGAACTATACAACTTCTTCGTCCCCCAAAGTGAGCTCACACTTAAAAACAGAGAATGCAAGAGTAGCTTTGATTACCAAAGTAGCCTTTTATTAGGGAAGTTTAGCCGTTTAAAATCAAAGAATGTGTTGGGTTCCCTCAAAAGGTCCTATTGCAATTGTATTGCTATCGCACTTCAGACAGCTGCAATATAAGCTGCTGGCCTTTATCATGTATATAGATCTAAACTGCTGCACATCTTTATCATTAGCCTACAGGTTTGTGTTCTTTATCCCAAGAGCTTCACAATAGGGATTATTATCTTTGAGTGATTGGGTTATTTAATTCCATTTCTGCCCTACAGGGGGTTTCATCTACTCCTCTTTTTTCCTCTCTGTGCAAGTCGTTTCTCTCTGCTTCTGAAAGTCACAGTTTTCCTCCAGATAGAAGGGATGGTCTGGGAGTTTTTCAGAATAAGGTGGTGGCTCTCTTAGCCAACAGTGAAGCATGGTTAATGACGCTTGATGTCACCTTGCCTTGCTCAGGTATCGGAAACAATCTTAGGATGCATTCATCTATGTGCTGAGAACTGAGCACCTGGTAGTCTTAGCTACATTCTCTGTTACATCCTTCCAAAATCCCCCAGCCGAGGACAGACCTAGATCAAGTGCCTGAACCTTGCCTGCATGTTGTAGGGCATTCAGGGGAAGCTCCTGGCTATATCTAGCTGTTTCTTTGCAACGTTTAGGTGGGCTCTACGTAGCATATTAAACTGTATCCTGGCTCTTCTGATGAGTCAGAGCTGCCCGAATCCCCCCCCTCCCCCCAGCGCCTTGAGACCCTCACGGGTGAGTAATGCGCTTTACAAATCCCCATTTGATAGCCATTTAAATTGGTGCTATGGGCAAGGGCGTATCTTGGTGAGTGCAATTGGAGGTTGTGAGCCTGAGATTTCCCCACAATCACCTTGTTGTAGACAACATAAAACATGATGCAACATGCAGGGGTTGACAGTGTTTTAGGGGTGTTAGGAGGGTAGAGGAATGAGGGATTGTTGGGGTATCAGTGCCAGGAAAAACAATATTTAAAAAATTAAAATTCTTGAAGAAGTTCACATCTAGCCAAACATTGAGTATCTGTGTGCTGTACGAAAAAGAACTTTAGAAAGGTGAAAATATGCAAGTGAAAATCTGACATTTTCTGCATTGGTATAGAGTGACGGTAGCCTTCTTCCACAAACTACCACCACCCTCCACCCGCCTACTATTTACAAGGCGGAGGATGGGCAAGTGTCAATCCTATGGTGGTACCCCTGCCTGCTCACCACCAGTGATCTGTCAAATTCCTGTGATGTAAGAATTAGAAGGCAGTAATAATTACCTGATTTCTCCTTCATGTGCCCGTGTGGAAGGATTGGCTGTAGGACCTACCAGTTTACAGGTAGCTGCAGTGCCTAGTAGGGATTCAGAAGTGTCCACTGACCCTCTATGTATGTGCAGTAGGGTCGGGGAATCCCCAAGGATGTCTAAATCTTTGGGAGGGTAGTAATCCCCAGAAGTACCTGGGATGGGAATACTCCCATGGGGAGAGGGTCATTGCTTTTTTCATTCTCAAAAAGAAAATCCCGCTTTGGGATATTCTATTTGGAAATAAAAAAAGAAATTGAAAGTGTGCCATACTGCTCTGTCATGTCGGCACAGCCATGCTATACAGTTTCCATGCATTGACAGAATCTGCGAATGATGGCAGTTCCTGCCAAAATAATCAATCAATCAGCATTTGTAGAGCGGGGCAATGTCACCCCTTGGGGTATCTGGGCGTCGGGGTGCAAGGTCTCAGTCGAAGAGCCAGGTCTTGAGGAAATAGCAGGAAGAGGGAAGAAACAAGCAGAAAAAGGCAAAACAGAGGGCAGAAAAATGAGCGACAGGAAAAGGCAGAACAGAGGGCAGAAAAACGAGCAAGCAGAAAAGGCAAAACAGAGGGCATAAAAAAGAGCAGAAAAGCAAAACAGAGCAGAAGAGGGCAAAACAGAGGTCAAAACAGAGGGCAATATAAGAGATGTCCACTGGGGTAGCAGACACCTCTAAATTTGGAGTGTGGTTACTCTGTCAGGGCGACAGAGTAAAATACTCTGTCGCCCTGATGAAGCAAACACACTGAAAATCAGTCTCTTAGTCACTGGTAATTTCTAGGACTGCTCCTCAGTCCATTGTTTTTATTGCCCACTAGTCCACCTCAGACTTAGTCCTGCTCTAATAGGGACGTTCCGTCGGAACTGCCAAACGCGGTCCTCTCTGAACAGGAAACAAGCGACGAAGACTAAGTTAGCCCTCATTAGTGTGGTATAGCTTGAGTCCTGTGGCACTGTGAGTGCAGGACTCTTGACTGGGTGTCTGGGCATACCCGTCACCATTAGGATGTTGCATTGTGGAAAACTAAACAGTGATGGGTGGAATGCTTCACTTATTCCCAGTCACTGGAAATTACTCGGACCACAGTCTAGTCCATCTTTTTCTCGCCTGCCATGCCACTTCAGACAGAAACCAGCCATATGCCAGTTAGCACTGGTCTTGTTATAACAGGGGCTGTTAATTTCGAAGTGCCTGACCAGCTCCCCATTGAAAAGGAACACAAGCAACACCAGTTAAACCTTATCAGTGTGGCACAGTGAGTATGAGACCCATGTCTGGGCATACCAGTTTCACTGAGGAAAACAAAAAAGTGATGGTTGGAATTAATCCCTGCCACTGTTAGTTACTCAGGCTGCATATTTTTCTGCCCACCATTCCACCTCAGACATGAACCAGCCACGTGCAGATCAGCCTTAGTCCTGCTTGAAGAACTGCCAGGCCAGGTCCCCTCTGAACAGGAACAGAAGCAACAACAGACCACTTTCAGTCTGTCAGCGGGGTATTGCTTGAGTGTTTTAACACAGTGAGCAAAGGACCCAAGTCTGCTCTTATTCGTCACACTTTGGGCATTGCACTGAGGAAAATAAAAAAGTGATGGGTGGAATGCTTGAATTCATATCTACCACTGCTAATTACTCAGGCCACATACCAGTCTATTTTTTGTTTGTTTGTAGAATCACAGCTCATTTGCATATGAGGAGGGATGGTGGCTCAATGATTCCCCCATTGGTAGCACACTACCCAGTAAAACTTTCCTTCTTTTTCCCGCTGTGGCACATTGACCAATGATCAAAAACTTAAACTGCAGGAAAACATTTCCAGTAGCTAAACTGGAATTTCCACTGGGTCCATACCAAAAACCTTCTCATAACATTACATAACACACATTATTTTGTCATTTGAATGAATAACAATAACTTTCCTTTTCAGTGATCTTTTGGGGTTTTGCAGGGCAATACTTTGGCTCAAACACTTCGGTTCTAATAGATATGACCTTCAAACACGCCCTGCACGCACCTCTCTGGCCCTTGAACAGGATGTACCCAACTCTCTTCTCACCACAGTGTTCTTCGCCTTGGGGAGTTTGCATCGAACAATGGAAGTAAGGCTTTGCCTCTGGCCATGACGGACTCTTGCTACCTGAGCCATCTGCTACCAGCTCCCTTGACCAGAGAATCTGCATTTGTTCATGCTTTTAGCCCAAAACCCAGAGTCAGACTAGGACAGAAAAGAGGCCCGGACACCAAAATAAAAGTGGCCACCATTAGCATATTGTCTAAAGAAAAGTAGCACACATTTGCAAATCAGGGCAGTTTTAAACTTGTAAAGACAAGCTGTAGAGGTGTTATGCAATGCAAAGCAGACAACGTGATTTTGTGCTTTCTGCAGGCAATGTTTGTGGTAATATCATAGCACTAAAAAACAGCTGGCCAGACCATAAAACAGGCTCACACCAGCCCACAACAGTCAAAACAACAGCCCATCCACTGATCTGTCGACCAGTCCTTTGGGCACTGCCAGATTGCTCTCTAGTCTAGCTCAACCCTGCCAGACCCCATGCCCCCACAGCCTGTTGAACGCATCCCTTGGCCATATGCAAAGGGCACTGGATGCAGGGTGCAATGGGAAATGGGTGTAGGCAGGGCACAAGTCAGGGGTACGAGTGAGTAGATGACGTCCACCCATTATTTTCACAGGGTGGACGCCGTCCACCCTGCCAAGAAGTTTACCTCACTAAAGTATACTGAATTCGTCCATTGTAGGTTTCAGACACCGGGACACTTTAATCAGCGCCTGCACGTTGTCTGCTTTTGTTCCGAGAAACAACAGGCAGGCAGGGAGGGGGCTTTCTTATTTTGAATTTCTGCTGGCCCAAGACAAAGGCTAAAGTTAGGGGGCCATCAAGCCTCTATTTGTTTGAGTATCCTGGCTGGGAGCTATCTGGAGACTTATACCTTAATGCAATGGAGGGGAAACAGAGGCACACAGCTTATCACTTCACAGGTACTTAAGAGAGGCATGCCTTTAACTTTGTTCAGTCCCAGTATATAAGAGCTATGCATGCACTTTAAGAATGTCAAAGGTGTTGGTCTGTTTCAGCATGTACACAAATTATGACTGAAATACCACTATTCTGTTTTATTTCTTTTATAGCATTACTCATCCCAATGCAGGGTGTCAAGCACTTTACATCACACGTACACATTATACATTGACAATAAATCATGCAAGTGTGTAAATTAATGAACAAGATGTGTGACATAAGACAGTGAGGTCTACAAGGTGTCAGAGTCACATGCCCTTAATAGCTCACTGTGCTATATTTGAAGGATTCCAATGTATCAGCTGCAAGTAACGAAATGATCTTTGTTTTCAAAGCAGTAACCCACTTACCTAGCTACACAAAATAAAAATCTGCCATCTGCATTTTACATGATGTGCTTTGCAGGAGACACATTAACCCTCCATACTACTTTGATTCAGATCTGGGACTAGACAAAACACAGATCTCTCCAGCAAATGTGTTAACCTCCAGAGTTATCTTACCATTATTATTATTCCCTGTGATTTACTGGGCACACAAAGATCTCTACAACTAGTGCCATAACCCAATAAGATATTTTAAAATGCAGACTTTGCAACCAATTAAGCAGAACAGATTTACTGGCACATTTCTCCTTGCTGCCAATTTCTTTTTTGGCAGAGTTTTAAAAAACTGAATGTATATGGTGAGGCCCAGATTTTGTGTCAGGGTTGTGTCACTATTTTGGCACAACCTCAACGCAAAATCTCACTTGATCTCGTAATACACTCAAATGTACTTGTGATAGAACTGCTAAACATATGTCTGAGGTGTTAAGATCTGATGTCACTTCTTGTGATGTCAATCCCTGTGTGGTCATGGGTTGTGATGGCACTTCCTGTAATGTCACTTCCAATTATGTCATATGCGATGTCACAAACCTTGATGTCATGTGGCATGATGTCACTTGCATACTGCCTAACTTGGTTAGTTCTCCCACTTCTTTTTTTAGGATTTGTACCCTGCGTGTAGGGATTTGTCTTTGGCTAAGCACTGCACCTAGCCTGTCATCCTTGACAGTCTCCTGTGCATAGATTTTATTGCAACAGGAGCCCATTGCACCCAGCCTTCAGCCTTGCAATGTGGCGATGTCTAGTGGCTAATGAACAGACATCACAACCTGGAGGCCTAGGTACTAATAGCAGTTTCAGTTCTTACAATTGTACCTTTCTGGGCAAATCCCTTTATCTCCCTATAAGAAAGTTGTAACTTTGCAAAATGCAATTGTAAGCTAATGTAATTATGAAATTTTAAAAAATGAGTAAATCCCCACTTGGAATACAGGTTTTTGTATTGTCTCTTAACTCCTCCCCACCCCCAAAATTTAATGTACAGCTCTCCAGCACGGTCTGCATGGATACCAAAACATACAGCACTGATGTTTTTAGAAGCTAGCAAACCTTAATATGCAGTTTATAAAAATGCTGTCATCAGCTTTATGAACATTTTGAGTTGCTTGCAGTCAGTAAATTTCAACAAAACATATTTAGGGCTAATGGAATGACTTTCATTTTAAGTCCGTCATAGAATGGTAAAATGGAACCCAGAACTCAGGGCCTCATTTATGGCATTTTGGCATAGGGCAGCGCAGCAAGGCACCTTTCTGTGCTGCTCTATGCCAAAGTGAAAGGGCAGGATTGCACCGTATTTAAGCAATGCAGTGCATTCCTGTCCGTTCTGCCTGCGTTGGTGCCATTTTGGCAGCTTAGCGCCAACGTAGACACCCTTGCACCATAGCGCAAGGGTGCCTCTGTTGCAGGCAGGATTGTTTCTGTGCAGGAAGGGGCACATTCCTGCACAAAATCAATCCTACAAGGAGTTTTCCTCTACTTATGTGTGCTGCGGAATGTAGCACACATGGAAAGAGGAAAAAATGAGGAAAAATTAACATATTTCTCCTTGTTACGTCTCACCTCGGGAGGCGTATGGATTTGACGCTTCCCCAGGTTTACATCACTTTCTAAATCTGGGGCAGCGTCAAATTCCATGGGTCTTGCGTGAGAAACCCCACCGCAATGCCCATGTAATGCCCCCCGGGCGCAGAGTAAGGCGACGCAGTGATTTGCTCGGCGTCGCCTTACTCATGATTTATGAGGCCACTCAAAGCCACGCAGGGTGGCTTTGTGTGGTTTTGTGTGGCTTCATAAATCTTTATGAGAGCCCAGCGTCACGCATGTACCACTTTACGTGGTACAAAAGTGACGCAGGACTCTCATAAATAAGCCCCTCGGTGTACTTCAGTATAAGGTCCGCAACACACAGGATTGTAACCTGGCTGGTTTTACACAGACATGACTGGTATTTTACTGTCCCTGCCTGTATAAAAAATCACTGAAAGCCTGTATTTTTTCCCCTCATCAGTATACACACTTGAAACAGTAAATGTTGGAAGAAAAGATTTCAAACTGTGTTCTGCACCTGCCCCAATGACCCCTGACCTGGGTTTCACAGTCCTACCGTGATCATTCATTTGTTTTGTGTCAACATTTACTCATTACAATCATTATTTTTGTCTAGCCTTACTGATCGTAGTTATATTTTTTGTGAAGTGCTAGTGCATACAATATCCTTTTAAGCATGTAGCTCGTCCAGGGTTCATGGACTACTTTTGTGCCCATTTTCTGTTGTGCATTTTTTTCGTGTAATTTTCAACATTTCCAAGCCCTCTGGGACGTTCCCTAGTGCTGCCTGGGGGCAAGGTGTGATCCCCAGACGCACATTGCTGCATCTTATTTCTTCGGTGCCACAAGGGCCAGATTTACTAACATTATGCATCATGGTTGCACCACTTTTGTGGCGCAGTCATGACGCAAATGCTAGTAGATATTTACAAAGCCACGCAAGGAGCAATTTGCAACACCTTGCATTACATTTCATTCTGCGTGGAGCTCCATGGGTAGAACATGGGCGTTCCCATGCATCCACCTGTGGATGTTGTAGTGAGGAGGTCCACGCAGGAAGGTAGTAATTCAGGAAGATTTATTCAAGCAGGTAACATGTTGAATAGTTCAGAACAACAAGTAGTTAAGTTGTGAAGGAGAGCCCGACCAGGAGCAGCCTGTCTGCTGCTCAGCCAGTGCCTGTGCTCTGAACTCAATAGAATGTTGGAGTCTGGATGAGCCTCGGAATGTTGGGACACAGAGAGGTGAAGTGACAGTTGGGCATGGGCTGAGCAGCAGACAGGCTGCTCCTGGTGGGGCTCTCCTTCACAACTTAACTACTTGTTGTTCTGAACTATTCAACATGTTACCTGCTTGAATAAATCTTCCTGAATTACTACCTTCCTGCGTGGACCTCCTCACTACATTTATTTGGCGACGAGTTGGCGAAGAATCTACGTGCTGCCAAAGAAAAGAAGACCTGGAGAAGGCGCAATCTACAGAGACTACAGCTGCGACAACCACAAGATGTACACGAGGAGGTACCCAAAGAAACATGAAGAAGAAATATGTGTGTTCCACACAGAACCAAAAAGACGACAACAAAGAAGAAACAAATTTTTCACAGAAAAGAAAAGAAGACAACAACATAAGTAAGATGAAGCACTATGCCGTTCAGCCCCATCAGTGTCCTCACCATCGGACAGCCCTAGCCCAGGCGTGCTGTGCTCTTCTACTCTACACTATTTGGACATTGTAATTACCTCTACAGTCCACCTACAGATGTCATGCAATCCCAGATTTGCAAAGGTTTGTAAAACCTGGGATTGCGTGAAATCACTTTGTTATTCCTTCTTTTTATGTGTGCTGCTATCTGCAGCACCCATAAAATGAGGAAAATGCCTCAAGAGATTGTTTTTGTGCAGGAAGGTATGCCTTCTTGCACAAAAATAATTCTCTTTGTACCGCAGGCACCCTTGCACTGTGGTGCAAGGGTACCTGCGTTGGCACTATGCTGCCTGAAGGGCACCAGCGCTATGAGAGAGCAGAAGTGCACCATATTTTTGTAAATATGACACATTTCTGATCTCTCCCTTTCACACAATGCACCACAGCTACGCTGCGTTGCGTGAAAGGTTGGCAAATCTAGCCCAGGGTTTGTGGGTGGTTTGCAAACCATCTAAATCATGTGATCACGGATACAACAACGTATCCAATCTATGTATAATGACATTTTATTGTTCAGAAATGTTTTCCAGGTTGCAAACGATGCCTGATGGAAGAAATAGACAGACATCTTTGATAATCATAGGCTTTCTTCATTTAAAACTAGATTCACACACCAAACTTTTTCCAAGGGTCAGCTATATAAAAATATTAATTCCCAAATATTCTTGTGAAGTACGTCTTGAAATAGCGCAAAAACTACTATACATGTTTACACCAATTGTGGATACGCATACAGTAACAGCTGACCTTATTTGTCACCATATATCTTTTCAACATCTGATTATATTTTAAGATACACCCAGCAGAGCACATTTCCCTTCCACACTGCTGCAGCTTATGTTTGTTGTAGATTACTGCTCAAAGACGTCAGGTATGAATATGTGTTAGATTGTTGCCAGGTATGTAAGTCTCTGTGTTTACAGAGGTTTCTGACTGGTGTCACATGGCCGACATCACCTGTGGCATAATGTAACACTGGCTAGGTGGGAGAGATGTTTCCATTGGTGAATCAACAATGCCTGGCAACCCACCTAAAACACAACAGACTTCACTGCTACATCTGATTATCGTAGGAACATTGTTAGAAGCAAGATTGAGTAAACAGGCAGTGTTGACTAAACCACTCTTAGCCAACAGATCTCCATACAAGCGGTCTCCACACAATCATACGATAAGTGCTTAGGAGCTTTTGTCATTCACTGCAGCAAGCGCAAGTCCCTCATAAAGTAATTAAGGTTTTGAAAATTGATAATTGATCCTGGAAGGATCGCAGTCAGGCGTGGAATCAACAAGGCATTGGAAGGCTCTGAAAATGAGATGCACCCAGAACCACTTTGTTCAACAATTCCTTGCCTTTATACATTCTCTTGACTAACTCTTTATTACGTCTTTGTAAGCTCTTGAAAACTCATCTGTTTTCTTCTATCTAATTTTCTCTTCTTCCTCCTTTCTTTCTAGCACCAGGACACCCGGTTCCCCGGTAACAGCGTGCTTTATGAATCTTGCAATCAACCAGTCAGTCAATCACCACATTGTTTGTAGCTTCATGGTCCTTCTACGAAACCTCAACTGCTTCATCGAAACCCTGCCTGGAGTCGAGCAGTGCTAGATGTGAGCTTGACCCTGGCAATCACATGGACACGGGCAATAGTGAGTGCCATAAGGATGTTGCATTAGCCTTTGGCTCTAATAAAGGCAATGATAAGTTTGAAAAGATTTGGAGGTGAATCTGCGAGGGGCCAATGAGAGCAAGAACAACAGTGTAGCCCCCAAGCACCTATCATAGCTGAGGCTATATATCCCAAGCAGTGGGCTGTCGTTTAGTGGCACCTACGTCTTAGTAATCTGTCATGAAATATATGTGTAAGTCTCCATTTATAAGCATGCCTCTCTTATTCTTTCATATTTCAGCCCAGAGACATGACAGCCCACCCAGTAATGATGCCAATTGATGACTAAGGATCATGAGGAGTGAACCTGCCCCTCTTACGGGGCATCATACCTGCTTATTCACTGTGCTTGGTTTTGAGCAGCATGCAGGAGGGAGGTGCATGTCTGAGTCCTGAAGATTGTTGCAGGTTCTGGAGGATCGCTCCATTCTACGTGGTGATGATCCAACATGCAAGTGTGAAAAGCTAGTATTGAAATTATGCGACCATCCTGATAGTGTATTTTATATCTGCTTGTATTAACACATGTGAAATAGTTTCTTTACCTGCTTGAAGTACTATCTAACACCTATGCATTATTGCACATTAGCACACATTTTAAAGGGGCAGACATTTTGTATTTCACATTTCAATACACTGCACATATAGCCTTACTGTAAGTGTAACCTCATTTTGAAGTTGGCATAGACAAGCAAGAACTGCAGATTTATTGAAGTCAACTTTCTGTCACACCCTACTATATCTTTCTCCCAAGCTCTTTTATCTTTCTTCCTATGTGAGGAGCAAGGCACCTGCTCGTAAGTGTCTATTTTGAGTTTTGGTTTAGTCATGTTTTTTCCCACCATTTACTACACTGAAGAAAAAGATTGAAAGCTGTGTACTGAATTTAGCATTATCTGCTCTGACTGTTCAAACGGTGAAGCAATGGCCCATTGACATTGAGAATCGCACTTAGAATATTTTTGATGCTAGCTACATGTTTGAATTAAATATGTATTGGACTTCTATGAGCTTTCCTGGGTTTCTGTTTTCTTTCACAATGTATTCAAATTTGTTTAAGGACACATTGGGTGACTATTGAAACAGATTTCTGCTGTGAAAGC
The DNA here is from genome assembly GCA_963921515.1 of Calotriton arnoldi. Classification (NCBI taxonomy): domain Eukaryota; kingdom Metazoa; phylum Chordata; class Amphibia; order Caudata; family Salamandridae; genus Calotriton; species Calotriton arnoldi. The sequence goes on from CAWUFW010014757.1 coordinate 365,723, forward strand.
CTTGGACCTGCTATTGTTTTTCCAGACAGAGATATGAGGCCCTATTCTGTCAGACATGAGTGCAAGAAAATAGGTTTTGACACACTTTAAACCCCTTAGAGTTTTTGGTTTTGGACCTCCTGTTTTTGAATCTCTACTGTGAATGAGAGTTTCACTGAGTCCGACTCACCGTAAGCACTGATAAAATAGACTTGAGTGCCATCAGTCAGTGTATGCCTTTTAAAATATACGGTTGGATGCTGTGTTGCTGAGGTAAGAGGCTCTTCACTGTTTACACGAGACAACATATGTGCACATGTGTGCTCCCGTGTGTTGGTTGAATAAGTGGCACTGCTATCTAACTCAGCCCAGTACACAAGTACCACAGAGGTAGCCTGTCACCGATGGGACCTGTAATAAACTGGCTTTGACTTTATTGACCTTCTAATTTAACTGGGTATTCAAAAAGAAGTGTCCCCATTTCTTTTTGTCTATAGTGTGAGTCAATAGTGTTCGCTGTAAGTCTGTAGTGCTTTACTGCATTCACAGTCTAGGTGAACACTGGCCCAAAATATCATGTTCACATTAGCTCAACCCAGGGGAAACGTCATTTTCTATTGGCTAAAATGTCTTGAGTGCAAATATAATATTACTTTGGCTATATTTGTACTTCTTCATGATCCTTCGATTTTGCAGTATTTTTCTTAGTCAGTCCTAAGGAGATTTGGACTTTGAGCTACCCTGATGGGCCAAGTTTATTATTTTGCTGGCCAGCAGATAGGTCAAAAGTTTCTTCAAAAAATAGGCTCACTTGGGGAGGATTAGCCAACTCCTGGGAGAGAAAGAGGGTGGGGGACAAATCTGCATGGACTTAGTAACCCAAACTTTCAGACAACCCTGGTCCTGCCTATTCTCACAGAAATAAAGGGAGAGGGCCAGACCTCTGGAACCACTCATGGGAGAGGCTCTCTTTTGACGTCTTGGAGAGAGAGACACATTTGCTGTGTCAGTTAGAGGTGCTGCTAAATGCTCTGAAGGAGCTGTGAGTAACCAAAGCTTGAACTCATAATTTTGGAAAAAACCAAAAGGCTGCACAGGTGTGGATCGGGGGTGGAGTGATGATGATGCATCCTTGGGTTGCTCATTATAGACTAGTTTCTAGAACACGCTACCTCCACTTTCAAATCCCTGAATAAAGTAAGAATTCTGAGAACACCCCGATAATTGGAAAGATTGGGCATGAAGGCCCTATTGGAAATAGAAGACTGCTGACTCCTGCTGAGGAAAACGACTCAAAGGCACCTGAATCCTGCTGAAGAGAAATACTCCTGACTCCTGCTAGAAGAAGAGACTTAAGGACTTATGACTCCTGCTGACACCCACTGACTGGAACTTGTGTCTATGTCCAGTGGCACTGGCCTCCTGATTCTCTCTGGGGGACAGGAAAGGGTGGGCGTGCTGACGCCCTGCAGAAGAGTTTTTCTCTGGGACATCTGTGGACTGATCCTACGGTGGGTACCCATGGAGGGGGAACATCTGACTCCTGCAAGACACACAGGCATCTAGCAAGTGGCCATGAGGTGGGGGGGCCTGGAAAGTGCAGGCAAGAAGTGTACCCTGCACTGAGGGCCAAAGGGTGCTGCTGAAGAAAGACCCAAGCCAAGGAAATTACCAGGAGCCCAAACAGGGGATCAGGTCCCGGGCTCTGTGCTGCTCCCCACTGCTGGCATTGCTAGGGAGACCTAAAACACAGACTGAGGAGCTAAAGAGGAAGGAGGGCAGGCCCTGATTTTTCTTTCTTCGAAGGGACAACAGCCGAAAAACCTATTCCAACACCTTCGAAAAATTAACTGAAGTAACTATAACTCGCCCCCTGCCATGCACAGTGTTGTCATCAATGATGACATTTCAGATGTCATCATAGATGTTATCAAATATGTGAAAGAACATGTCATGAATGTTGTTATATGTGAGGCCTTAAACAGTGCATGGGAAGGCGCAAGTTATAGTTATTTCAGTTAACTATCACTGGTGAATTTTAGTGGCTTCACTTAACCATAACATCACTTTAACCTTTTTTTCCAGTGAATTTCTGTGTTTTTGTTTTACCATAGAGTAACAATGTAAAGTGGTGGCATTTTAAATAATGCAGACCTACTGACTATGTCAAAGGGTAAACACACCAAAATATAAAAGGGAAGCCTATTGGCTTAATCAGGGGATCAGCCAACACATCATCAAATATAAAGCAGGCCTATTTGCGTCATCAAAAATGAACCACTACATTTTACCATAATATAATGTATTCCTTCTAAATACACATACAATACATAACAATAATTGCCACAAAAATATTTAAAATAAAGGATCGTTATTCAAAAGAACCATAAACATATGTTTGAGTCTTCCTTTAACACTTTTCAGCCAACAAAATGCAGCCACAAGACAGCCACAAAAAGTCGATGCACTCCAGCAGAAGAGCGCACAGCTCCAGCTTGAAGTGCTTTAAAAAATATGGTAATCTCTCCTGGGGTCATGCATTGAATGACTCAAGAGACCTACTCTTTTTTTAATGTTCCCCAGGGGGGCTGCTGTACTCCATTCAGCCCCCCACAACACTTTCATTTTCGTAGTTAGTGGTGGCCCTGCACCTCCTTGGAGTACTACGACAACTAGAGTACTTTAGTCCTTAGGCCATGCAGGGCATTATGGGGTGCTCACAGGAGGTAGCAGTGAATAATTATTTTTTTTCCAATAGTAAAGTGGCGAGACCATGACTATTGTTCTTTTTTCAATATTTTGTTTTTATTGCGGGTGGCCCAGTCCCAAGTGCGACACTCTCTCGGATATAAAAATACAAAGCAGATATAATTATGGTACTCTTAGAATACAGTCTGTAGAGTCTTGATGTTATGAGCATTAGGACCCTTGTGGTTCTCAGAGGACTTCTAACAGGAATTAGTTAACCTGCTGGGAGGTGTTAAGGTGTGGTTATTTCATCATGACGTAATGCATACTGTTTGGATGTTGTGTGATTGTATGATGAAGAATAAAGACATCTGTTACAGAGCTCAGTGTGTAGTGTGTTTCATGTATGTGCTCCCAGGCTGGGGAGGATGCGACACGGTCCTCCATCTATTGCAGATTTTATCTATTTCTTAATACAATTGCAGTTTCTGTACCACATAGTCTGGAAATACAAACATACTTATAAGGAGGATAGGGAGTGCTAAACACTTGTACTTCATATGTATATAAAGCTTTTGTTTGTGCACAAATAAGAGGGCTTTAACATTTGCCATATAACCAGTGATCCTTGAATTAAACCTAACATGGATACTTTGAACTTCTGAGAGTGTTTGTCTTCATTCAGGAACCTGAGTCTACTGTGCACTGACTTATAGTCCAGTGGCACCTTTGTGACAGCTGAACTCACTCCTCATCAACAATCTGGATTCAGATTCTGAGCATATCCCATGCGGGGAATCCCGACGAAGTTTCATGAGAGCCCAGGATTGATAGTTTGGTGCAATGTGTTGTCCTTGTGCAGATTAGTTTGTTGCTTGTGGAAAATGGAAAATTGAAGGTTTGGTGTGCTGTGCTGTTTAGTGAAGTGAGGTGGTTGTCTGAGGACATTGTGTATGTGTGTAGTTTTGATGACAGGCTTTGTGTTGGAGTCTGGTTAAGGGAAATTTGAGCTGAACAGATGTATGGTTAAGCTTTCCATTTTTGTTTAGTTTTGTGTCTTGAATGTGTAGACTTAGTGATAAAGGGGAAACCTTTTGTCAACGGAAGGCAGTAGGTTCCGTGCTCTGGCTGCCGTGATACTGAGCGCCTGTGAATACATGTCCTTTGTGCATATATGTTGCATGTGCTCATTTTGAGTGTGCAGACCTGTGATGGTAGGACCTCTTGTTACAAGGAGGTTGCAAGTCTTTCACGTCTTGGACCATTGTGCAATGGTAGTCCTAGCCTAGTTGTTGTCAAGTTTCTTTGTTTGCCATGAGACATGGAGAACCTTATGTCTTCAACCGTCACAGAGTTTCTGTGACAGCTATTTGCTGTCTTTCTGTGTCTCTGTGGGTCTTGAAGAGTCTAACAGTTTGTTGTTGGTTGAATGTGTAAGCTGGACACGTTGGAGATCGAAAAGACTATTCACAAAGTAAACTTGCACTTGTGAGAGCCTGATTGCAAGTGAGTCGGAATTATGCATTTGAAGGTATTTAATACATCTGATATTAATCAGATGCATTAATTAATTTATTACATTTAACGGGGGAAAAGCATACGGTATTTACAGTATCCATGTGGATTTTTGTGTGTTAAATACAAAAATCCGCGTTATTCCATACATACTCGTAATGCGATAAATTACGTACCCCGTGGTATCACTATGTATCAGGTGTGCTAAATAACACCTAAATTCGTAATCAGGCCCTACACATGTAATTTACTCTTACAATTTTGAGTAACTTTACTACTTTTGGCTATTCATAAAATCTGCTTGTAAAGTTACTCAAAAGTGTAAACTTACATGAAAAGGTGATGAAGCCAAACTTATGAGTGGAAGGTACGACTGCCAAAAGAAACTGTAGTATGTCCAGCACCACAAATGGTCAACCACTGATACTGCAACACCCTCCCATAGAAAATAATCGATACTAGGACTTATAATAAAACCCCTTGGAAATGATGTCAAATTAAATTACATTATTTAAACTAGTTAAATATATATAATTTATGGTAAAAAATATAATTTAAAACTTTTATTATTTAATTATAAAATAATTTACCAACCTTTTGGAATTTATAAATTAATGACACATCAATTCTTTTTAAAATATAATTAAACTATTTTAAATTAATTCTGTACATCAGTTTAAATCATTATTAATGCATAATATTTGTTTTACTTTATGTGAGAATTTATGGTTTAATGTAAACCTCAGAAAAATAAATGTAATTTAATATAGTTAAATTCATTAAATGCTTAATTCAAAATTAAGTCTGCCATTTGTGAATAGACCCCTGATTGAGGGAGTTGAGAAGAATCCTGTGTCTTCCTAGTACCCATATTTCTGAGGTGGTGTCTAAAATGCTGAGCGTCAATAATGTAATAGAACGTTGATGTGTGGTCTGAAGTGGAAACTATGAGATAGGGATAGTTGGAGCGAGTATGAAGCCCCGACAGGACCTACCTGCTTTTTCTGTAACCTAAGATTCTAACATGAAATAGAGAACTAACCTTGTCCCTGATTGGCTCCAGACTCGTATATGAAGACCCTGCTTTTTAACTCCAACATTTTTCAGTTTTGATCCTTAAGATAGCTGATGGCATGCTTTGTATCTTGGAGAGTTCGTCCACCGTGCCACACGGTTTGCTGGAGGTGTTTGAGAGTCAGCTTGGGGTTTCTGAAGGTAGACCAAGGATCTCTAGGGCATCGCTGTGGTGCTCTCAGAGAGCATGTCAAGGGGCTCTGATCCTAAAGGCCTTGGGATGTTGTAGGATCATCAGTAGTTTGATAGTCTGATAGGCTGCTAAGGGCCCCTGAGGAAGAGATTTGGATCTCTGGCTATTCAGTGTCTCAAAACTGGAAGAATCCATATTTAAAACAACTAGCAAAAACATAAAATATAATGCTGCAACAGTGAAAATAAATTTGGGCCAATAACCCTTAATTTAGGGCAATTGTACCAATAAACACACACTCAAGCATTAATTGCTACATTACAACCTTCCAAATCTGTTTTATTACTACAGCACAGTGACATTGGCATGAGAAAAACAATATTTACTGCCTCACGACCAGCATGTTACAATGACTTTGCAAAGGGAAAAAACACTGTTAACAGCCACAAGGTCGCTTCCCGGTTATTTTACCTGAAACCTAACCTGTTCAGGGGCGAAAGGCAGGCCCCTGAAGCCACGCAGGTGCAGAGAGGCCCCCAATCCTTCAGGGGCCCCCATTCAGCCAAAGGTCAGTGAGTGTCTGCAAGATATTGGAGACTCAGTGGTCCCTCTTTACATTTTGCAAAGGGGTCGCATCATTTTGCGTTACGCTACTTAACCCATTGCCTTTTGCTCTGAAAGAGACACATCCTTTTTCCAGTCATATCCAATATATATTAAATAAACTGTGCTTTAAAGGTGAAAAACAAAGGTAATTGATTTCCAACCTCAGTGTGTCAAAGCCAAAGTTTGCAAGTCAAGATGCCAACCACGTAGGTGTTTGCATACCGATGCAAATGTAATTGATTTTGGTGATTGGAATACTACCCACCAGCGTCGGATTGGTAACGCGTGCACTCGGGCAATGCCCGAGGGGCCGGTATCCGAATTCCAGCTGTGGGCTGCTTTTTTGTGCAGCCTTGGGGGTTGATTTGGGCGGTTTCTGCGTTGTTCGATGCCGTCAGCGGCTCAGTGGGTGCCTGAGTGGCCTTTCTGGAGGTAGATGGGTGTCCATTACCTCCCTTTTATCAACAGCAGAGGTGTCACTCCCTTTTTCTCGCTGGGCCGGCCCATTAATATATGCATATTGAGAGGGGGCAGTGGGCCTGAGCAAAAGTGGCCTCACTTGTTTTCAGGTGTGTTTCAGAAGTGTAAACTAATCCGTGCATTTTTTTAAACCCGCCCCCCCTTTTTTTTAAATAAAATTTTGCAGAAGCAGGGTTTTGCGGAAAGGCAATATGCAAATGTGGGCCACTTTTTTTTTAGCATGCCCGGGCCGATTTTTAATCCCAATCCAACCCTGCTACCCACCTAGTCCGAAGCACTTTTTCCTGCCTTGAGAAACGTTTGCAGAAGCAACAAAGTAATGAATGGAGAGAAACACAATAAACTGCGGATTCTTTCAGTGGCTGAACTAGAAGCAAGAGCTTAACTCCAGAGAAGCTTTCAATTGCAACATTTTCTATGTTACAACCTCTAAACTGGTATTCTGTTATATGCATGCTAAGCTTTGCCGACCCGACGACCCCTGGCAGAGCTGTGGCTCTCAACTAGCACGCGCGATCTCTGTGACGCATTGGCAACGGCAGCGTAGGACAGGACACACCTTTTTAATTGGATGTTTGCCTTGGCAGTCGTCCAGTGATTACGGCGCTCTCTTGTGATGAGTGCTGCACGCACACGACCTTTCCTCTCTCGCTTTCAAGGCCTCTTCATGCCACCCACTCTTTCATTGTTCCAGTGGTTGAATGTGGCGTGGCTCAGTGAGGACTTTCCACTTGACACCTCTTCCCTAGAACCTTATCGAACCAAAGCTGTAGGCTGACGTAACAATATTTGAACGGATGACTCAGTAAGTAATAGCAGCTTGTCCTATGATGGCGCCCACCTCTGACCTCCAATGCCACAGTGTCAGCTTCACGCATCTATGATATTTACCTCATTGGCAGAACTCTCAGGTTTCTCAGTTCCATCCCATGTGAGTAGGTGATTCATTCCACGATTATTATTCGTATCGTCTTCCCACCAGCTCTATCCGTTCCCCATACAATAAATATTATTCCCTTTTCATGTTTGTATTTCTTTTGCTATTTGTGACACTTTATAAGCAAGTGTATCACTCTGTTGCAATCTTAAAGAGCTCTGTCACTATATTTTCCTCTCTACCTCGTTCATTCTTTTCTGATTTATGATTTTGAAGCACATTGGCCCACATGCACTTTACACTACCTCTTCCTTACTCTCTTTAACCCTGTTCCACCCTCACTCTGCTCCTCTATCTCCACACTCTGTTGCTTTCCCAACTCCCTTCTGCCCCTGCCTTCAGTCACTGTCTCACTCTCCCACCCATGTCAGACTCTCTCTACCCTTTCTGCCATCCCTTTCTTTCTACTGTCCTCCTCTTCCAATTCCTTTCTCTCTTTCTTTCAAACACCCTCCTTCGTTGTCTTGCTGCTACTCTCACTTTGCACCACCCCATAGTTCCCCCTGAAAAATGTCAGTCCTGAATACTACATCATTCCCAACCCTACCACTTTATGCCGTAGGACACCACACTTTTTGGCAGCCGATTTGAGCCTGCAATCCTACCGCTTGTTCATAAAAGTGTGCCAGCCACCAATTTAACAGGAAGGACTGAGCCCGAGCTGAGCCAATGAACGTCTTGTAAAAATTTTATGTTATGTTGTTATGTTATTTGAATTTATAAAGCGCGACCTATCATTCGAAGAGCAGGGGTGTAGGTCGTCTCCTGAGTGTTCGTTGAAGAGCCAGGTCTTCAGCTTCTTGCAGAATTCCAGAAGCGAGGAGGAGTCCCTTATGTGATGAGGGAGTTTATTCCAAGTTTTGGATGCGAGGTATTAGAAGGGCAGGTCTCCAGTTCTCCTTTTGCATATGTGAGAGGTGTGTGTGAGAGACAGTGAGGCAGAGCGTCGGATTCTGGTGGGATGGTGGAAGTGGAGTGGGTAGTTGAGGTAATGAGACCAATGTAGTGCAGCGTATTGTATGCATGTGTGAGGAGTGCGGATGCATAGTATGTGGACGCAGGAGGAGCTTACTGCGTTCACCTGTGAGGCCATGTTGAGTTTATCGTCTAAGATGATTCCCAGGTTACATGCGTGGGTAATGGGTGATGGTGTTGAAACAAGCTCCGATGTCCACCAGGTAGAGTCCCAGGGGGAGTTTTTGTTCCTGAAGGTCAATACTTCTGTCTTGTCATAGTTGAGTTTCAAGCAGTTGGTTTTCATTCATTCTGCTACTCAGATGATGCATTTGATGAAGACGGATCTGGTCCTGGATGACATGACTGACTTTGAGAGAATGAGCAGGGTGTCAACGGTGTATGAGATGATGGAGCTGCCATGAGACCTGATGACATCGACAGTGGTGTCATTTAAATGTTGAACATGGTGGGGCTGAGGTATTATCCTTGCAAGACTCCTCAGATCAAGTACTTGGGCTCCGATGTGTAGGGAGGCAGTCTGACTCGCTGAGTGCTCCCTGTGAGTAAGGAGCAAAGCCATTCGAGGGCTGGACCTTGGATGCCTTTTCTGTGTGGTCTTTTGATGAGGCTGGAGTGTGATACGGTATTGAATGCAGCTGTGATGTCTAGCAGTATGAGGGCGGCGGTTTCTACTCGGTCCAGTACGGTGTGGATCTTGTCTGTGGCAGTGATGAGTGCTGTCTCCAAACTGTGGTTGCTTCGAAAGCAAGATTGGCAGTGGTTGAGAAGATTGTGGCGTTCCATGTGGTTGGTGAGTTGTTGGTTGATTGCCTTCTCTATCACCTTCACTGGATATGGTAGAAGGGAGATGGGGTATAAGTTGCTCAATTTGTTGGGGTCTGCTGATGTTTGTTCGAGGAGGGGTGTGACTACAGCATGCTTCCAGTCCTCAGGGAAGGTTGCGGACACAATGGAGGAGTTGATGATGTGAGTGAGGAATTTGCTTATCACAGGTCCTCCTAGGTTGCACATATGATGTTGACATGGTTTTATGGTGCCCCCGGAGTGAAGTTTTTCATGATTGAAGTGGTGTCTTCCTCGGTGACTGTTCTCTAGTTGGTTAGGTGTCCATCCGAGTGGTAAGTGGGCAGCTTGCTGATGATGTCATCTGAGCTTGTTAGTTTTTCAAAGTTATTGTAGATCTTATCAATATTGCTGTCGAAGAAGTTTGAGAGGTTGTCGCAAAGTTCCTGGGAGTGGGTTATGTAATTGGCTGAGGCTTCTGGAGTGGTGAATTCCTTGACGATAGCAAAAATCTCTTTGCTGTTGTTGGAGCTGGCTTCAATCTGGTCCCTGAGGGATCTTCTCTTGGTGTCTCTCAGGAGGTGATAGTGCCTGAGGGTGGCCTTGTAGGTTGGCGTAATTGGCTCTCCATTTCCTTAAAATAAGATAACCTCTTCAAAGTTCAAAAAAGTATATTTTTTAACAGACACGTTTCACTTTAGAACATTAGATTGTATCACTTTTCTAATGATATGTGCACATCCACATTAAAAGAAGTGAACTTCAGTGCCAGGGCTGGTGGCTAATACTGTACTTTGCCATTTTTTATCTTTCATTCTTTATCCTTTTTCCTTTTTTTAGTCATTTGTGAGTGTTTAACCTATGTCTTCTCAGAAACAAGCAGGTACTCTAATACAGAGTACCTGCACTTCTATTTTTCCATTTCAAGCACTGCTTGTTAGTCATCTATAGACACACGGTCAGTGTAGGAAGCTGGCTCTCTATATGCTATACCAAAGTAAGGTATATTGTGCACACAGTCCAGGGAGTCCCCACAGGTATAGCAGAGGCTAAATTAGGTAAGTACTGACAGCTCTCTTTGTGGTAGTGTGGGCGAGCACTTAGGCTTATCCAGCGGGTGTGTTAAGCATTTATTGTATTCACTCATTAAGGACTGATTACACACACTCAGAGACAGAATCCAGACCAATTAGGTAAGTATTAAAAAGGTATACTTATGTTTTATTTTAGAACCAAGCAGGACTTGGCACAGGTAAGTAAAATATACTCTTAAATGCAACACTGTTCAAGGAAATGCAGTAGTGGTTGAATTTGCAATTGTTACAGGTTTGTATCACTTTAAAATGCAGTTTGTATTACACAGTAATTAATTTCAGATTACTTTTTAGTTACTTTTAAATTATTTTGAGTACTGGCTGTGGTATGCCTAGATACCACACCTTAGGATGTCACAATACAAAGTAAGTAAGACTTTTTATACTTTGCAGCTTAGTTCTCCTTTCTCCATACAAACATCAGTTCAACACTTAAAACATTTTAGGCCCAAAATCTCTTAACATGGGTTCCTATTGGAGAAAAGTGTTAGCGGTTTCTCAGGTAAGGTCACGACTTACAAGTGGGAGTTTTGGGGGTAGTACCAAGGTTCCCGAAGGTCCAGATGGGCACTTAAGTTGCACCACCAGCGGCACTGGGGCGGCCAGTTGCAGAGTGCAGGGGCCCAATGTTAGCCAATGGGGCTAAGGGGGCCTTCAGTTAGGGGCTGCTGACGAGCAGACCACTCGGTTGTGGGAGCAAAGCTTCTGGGGTTAAGGTCAGCACTGCAGGGGCCAACGAACAGCACAGGAGCTGCACTACCAGTGGCACGGGGGTGGCCGGGTGCAGGGTATAAAACTGACGTCAGGGGCCCTGTGCTATTCAATGGAGACCTTTGGTCTTGCAAAGTTGCTGCAGGCTCGGGCAGGGAGATTTCCTGAAGGCGACCACAGGCTGGAGAGGTAAGTTGGGATCTTGGGGAATGCTGGGACACCATCGGTTGGGCCACCCAAGGCCGTGGGACGTAGGTTGCAGGGATGCGTCGGGTTTTCTACCAGTCACGGTCGGGGAGACCCTTCAGGTTGAGGCTGCAGGCGTCGTCTTGAGGGAGGTCAGGGATCACCAGATTCCAGATCAGGATTGCTGGGGAGACCTTCTTGTGGTGTTGAGCCACTCAAACTTGGGCTGTGGGTGTCGGGTGCAGAGTGGTGCAAAATCGCGGAGTCACTGGAAGCCAGATTCTGTGGTGAATCTTTGCTTGAGCAAATCCGGTGCTCACGGGAGACAGAGTCTGTAAGAGGGTTGCAGGGCAGGTCCTCTGGGGGTTGCTGGCTGCTGGACTCGTGGGGGTTCTTGCTGTAGGCAGGTCATAGACAGGGCAGGCAAGTAGGGCTGGGGCCAAGGCAGTAGGTCTCCTCTTCTTTTTCCTGGGTCAGCACGACTCTTCAGTCCTTTTTCATTCTTTCTCGAATCTGAGGAGGCAAGATTCAGGGTTGCCCCCTAAATACTAAATTTAGGGGCATTAAAGGGCTGTGCAAGTCAGGACCAATGGGTCCCTTCCTTGGGGTGGGTACACATGGGCGTAGGAAGTGTGGGGGACGTGGGGGATATATCCCCCCAGATTTTGGAGTGGGGGGGACACAGGGGACAAGGGTGGGGGGGACGAGGGGACAAAAGAATTTCCCCTTTCCCTTCTGTTATTCGCAGGGCCATTAGCGCGTGAAAGCGCTACCTAATGGCCCTGCACTTGACCTGTGACCTGCCTGCAGTCAAAGAGGCCACCCGCCCTCTGCCCTATGTTATGCTGTAGTAAGGCTCAACCTTTTGGGACGGGCAGAGAAGGAAAAAAAACTCTGTCTCTTTTCCTTCATGCCCAGAGAAGGCACGGACAGTGTCCGCTTCTCCTGCTCTGCCTCTGGCAGATGCCCTCCTCCCCACTCTCTCTCTCTCTCTTTATTCCTCCATCTCTTTCTGTCTCTGTCTCGCTCCTCTTTAAGTGCTGATTTCAAGAGACAGCTCTTACGCACTCTCTCTTGCCTCTCCTTTTCTTTATTTGTTCCCCTGTGAAATGGAGCAGAACACTTTGGCTGGAAATGTCCTAATTTTCTGACCGTTTTCTATTCCAAAGTACAACCTCAGGACGGAGAGAAAAAAGTATCAAAATACGAAAAATAATTAAATAACTAAATAAAGCAATACAGAGTGGTCAGCAGACAGGCCAGATTGTTATTTACACCCACGCACATTAGCGCCGCTTTACATAGTTTGCCAGTGAAGCGCTACTTTCTTTTTATCTTCTTCCTTTGAACAACATTGTTTTGCCAGGGTGGGGAAGTACACCATTCCTAAAGGGACTGCAATACCTGGTTGATGGGTGGAGTGGAAAACGTTTAATATGATCGTTTTCAACTGTTTTAATTATTTTAGCTTATAGAATTTGTTTAGGGATGTGGTCTTTTTTAAACCAAACTGCTTACTTTTTGTAAGGATATAAGCAATGGACATTGAAACGGGTCCCTTCCTGGTCCTGTAGTCATGTCTTGAACTTTTCAGTCAAAATCACTTACTGATTTCTGAATAGTGAGTTTAAAACCGTTAAGGTATCCATGTTGTTCCTGCTTACATTTCACATGCTTTGCTTATCCTTGCATTCCCTATGAGTGTTTGCTTTTTTCAGGGTGTTATTACTTTTTTTCAGGCAGCATTTTACTCTTGTCTAGTGCATAATTTGAATTGAGTAGCAGCACAATTGGGTTGTAGCTGAAGGCAGTGTGAGTTTCTCCCAGTGGGGCAGTATGGTGTTCAGTGTGGGAGAGGAAGCAGCACTCTGGCCAGAGCTGCCAAATTTGGAACTGTAGAACCATGTTCAGCCTTCATGACCAGTCCACCAGACCACTCTCCTGACAGAGCACATTCCGATGCTACACCTTAGAAGGCCCAATAGACCTTAGAAGCCCTGGTGTCTTAGCACCAGCAGGTGGACCCTAAAGGTGGCAAGTGTGAGTTAACCTTGAAGACCTCTCCACCACAATCCATGCAGTTCACCTCCAGTCTTGCGGGCAGGCATACAAAGAAGCACAACCTAGAGCGACAGTGACTCTGTCACTGAGGTCACAAGACCCTTGAGGCCAGTCCACCTCACCCATTGGTACCTCCATTGGCCTTTTTCAGCACTAGTAGTGCAACTTACCAGGGGTTGGCAATGTAGGATTTGCATGCACACCAAACTTAGGGGGTGATTATAATGGCGGTGGGACCGCCACATCACCCCGTCGGTGACGGTCCCACCTCCATCGGTGACTGCATCACCGCTCGCCATATTACAATGGCGGGCGGTTCCCTGGCAGTCGGAAAGACCGATCGCCACGCACCCGAAGGGCTCCTTGAGCCCGCCTGTGCGGCGGAGGGGCTCATAGTTCCGACAATGCTGGTGGTCCCTACCAGGCACCGCAGTAGGGATTACGATGTCCCTAACCCGCCAGCCTATCCATGGCGGTTCACCCGCCATAGAAAAGCTGGTGGAAAGGGACATTGGGGGCCGGTAACAGGCCCCTTTACCCCTGGCCCCCAGACATGGGACCTGGGGGGCACCTATGGTGCACCCCTACATATCACTGCACCATGTGGCACTGCCACGTAGTGCAGTGATATATGTAACATGTCCCTTTTTTACATTGCGGCGGGTGATGCAGCCAGCCGCACCTGCCGCAATGTAAAAGATAGGCATTGCGAACGCCGTAGTGGCGGTCGCATTGTAATGCCTATCGTGGGGCGCCGCTTTATAGGTGAGCGGTCCCATTCCCCAATTCGATGGCGGATGGACTGAAGTCCGCCTGCCATCGTAATCAGCCTCTAAGTTCGCAGACTTCATGGTCTCTGCTTCGTGCACAAACACTTTTAACATGTGCAGCCTGCTTTCGGGCCACTGGAGTTATGCAGCAATGGAGGCCAAAATTATGTTGCAGTGTTGACTAAATTGTGCAGCAAAAAAAAGGCTGCAGCGTAATGTAGTACATTTTATGATACTTTATTATTTTGACATATTTATACATACTAACAGCCTCTGCAAAGCTTTTGCCTCATTAGTACCTGTGTAACATACAAATGCAGCAGTGAGAAAGGTGACCAGTCAACCTTTGCAAAGGGCCCTACACTTCACAGGAACATAAGTCACATTTCTTTTAGTAATTTTCGATCCGTTTGAGCTACAAAATTGTTTTTAGGTGAAATTGTTAGATTATGCAGCAGATGATGTATTATGTGTCAAATATGGTACAGCCATAATTAAGTGGAAAACATTTTTTAAACTAGGATTTTTTACCATTCATGTTTGAACTGCACTTGTGGAAAAAGTGAGTAGAAGTGCTGATGACAGAAACTGCATGGCTCGGAGACAAATGGCTTGTGATTCCACTTTTAAGCGTATTAGGCACATTCTGTGATTGAAAACATATCCCTCTTTGTGAATGTATTTTAATGTCAATAACTCATACTAAACCTTAAATAAGCATGCAAATCTATTGGTTGAATTAACTGGTCAATAAAATGCCAAACAAATACTAAAAATAAGGAAGTTTTGCTCTCTCTGGCCACACATCTGACTCCGCCCACAGACCCAAATCTCAGGTTATTCTCGCCCTCTGATTCTCCGCCCACAGTTCTCCTACTTTTTTTTCTCCACTTCGACCACTGCTTCCTGCCTATTGTGTTTTGAATGTCGAGTCCTTTCGAACTGAAGTATTATCGGAGCCTGACTGTAGGGTTAAGCGCGGCAGTCGCAGATCACAGTAGGCTTATGTGAGAGCTGGGGCTTGAATTTAGGAATCACAGACTGCATAGGGCACTTTCCCTGTGCCTTCCCACTTCACTAAGAAGCCTAGTGAAGGTACCAGATGACACTGTATCAGGAAAAACGCTATTTTGCAGTCCCCGACTTTCCTTAAACACAATAATGCATTCTGGGATAGATAGTCTTGCATTACATCAGCTTAACCAAGTGGATTAATACACTGAGAGCAATGTCAGGAAAAGGGAAAGCCCATGACTTGACCACTGTGTCTCTGATGATATAATGGAGTCCTCTGGTAACATTAAAGGTAAGCCACACTTAGTCAGTACCACTCTGAACACGGATAGAAATATGAGGGCCCTTTTTGCAGGCACACAAAGTGTAAACCAAGTTGCCCCATTATCGAGTCTGTACCATTAATGGCCTGACAATGTTACCAATTTAAAACTTAATTTTCCCACTTAGGCCTGTTGTGCTTGTGTTTGTGATTCATAAAAAGTGCAAGAGATTTACTCACAGTATTGCACCAACAATCGAAATGTGAGTAGCCTTTATGACCCCACTGTGCCAGTTGGCGCCCCGTCTACCTTTAGAATTTCCAGGCCTGCTTGGGCATGTTCTTGAAATACTCAATAAAACATGTGCCAAGTGCTTTAGCACCACATGCCCTCTATGCTGTCTCTTTGTGTTTGTCTGTGACAGCTGTGGGTCTTCTTGAATTAGGGACACTTAAGTGGGCTTTCATTAAGAAACTATGTGTTTGAATACTGTACAAATTAGATTTTCAGCAGAGTAACTTTAAATTTTAAAGCTCCAAGTGGACAAGAATCACAGATGAAGTCATCAGCCAGTCCTGGCTCTTTAGCCAGCAGCCCTTTGTATACTGGTACTTGTAGTTTTACATTTTCTACTATCGGCTTGGACTTTGAAATCCAGGCATGCAAAGTACAGTGGGATAAAAATCCAGAATGGCCTGAAAGGCCTACATTTGACATGTGGCCAATTAACAGCTAGGAGCGTAACAGCTCTAGGTATGAATCTGGGTCTAGGATAACAGAGGGATGATGGCTCTCAAAGAATGCAATCTGTGGAATTCACTTGTCAACAACGTGGGGCCAGTATGAATACTTCTGGATTGTATATCGGGGTGCAAACTCAGCAGACAGTTGTAAGTTCTGTACACATCACTGGTGAGGCATCATCTGCAGTATTAGGCCTAGTCATGCAGGTCATATCTAACAAACAATGCAAAATTATCAACGGGCCAGTCAGGGACATATTCAGACACCCTCATTCAGGGGGACACAGACGTTCAAGAACCAATAAAACAATGAGGAAACAGGCCTAGCCCATCCACACACTCAGGATCTGTAATTACATCCCTGTATCCATTAGGACCACCACAAGGATGCTCCAAGTTAGGAAGGAGCTGAAGATGCATGTCTTTAAAGAACACTACATCACAACACAGTAACGAGTCCACCTCCCATCGCAGAACCCAGGACCTCCCACCCAGATTCACTTTCTGGGTGGATCTCTGCCTTTGACCATGTAAAGCACTCCATTGCCTTTCAACTACGTGTGCACTTTACAAATACAGTTAATGCGAACAGCCGCTGCCCGTACAGGTAAGAGCAGAGGGGCCGGGTAGGAGGGGGAGATTTCGACAGACGACGACGAGGGACAATTAATTATTTATTTAATTTTCCCTTGCGGACGTCTGTCAAATTCTCCCCCCCCCCCCCCCCAACCCGGCCCCACCGGTCTTACCTGCACGCGCCGCGGCTGAATGTGAATATGATGGCACGGGGTTCAAGCAACAAGTCCTGCCTTTGGAGGCTCTATATTCTTACATACCGTGGGAGGGTACGTGGGTGGAGGCATGAATGAGAAATAGCAGAAGCTGTACACAGTGCAGTTGGCAAGCATTCTTTAGTAGTGGAACCCTCCGACAATTACAGACAAGAGACTGGTAGCTGGTGATGCTCTGAAGCAGTATTCACTCTGATGGAAATAGTAACGTAAGTACCCCAGCAGAAGTAACAAGGATTGGAAAAGATACATTAAAATGGACTCGGATTTATGCCAAAGTCAGTTGTGCTGAGTAAGCACAGTTAACTTGGGAGACTGTTTTGGGTAGAAAGGGGGCAGGGACTTTGAGATGAGGTTGACAATGTGGCCCTTATTTTTGGTCATATGTAATGTTTCTGTGCTACGTCATGGGGAAGGGAGAAGGCTGGGGTCCTTGTGTCTTGCAGAAAGGAGAGAAAAGGGTGTATCTGCTCTTCAGGCAGGATATGCAATGCAGAAAGGGCCAGACTAGCCACTCTGGCATTTCCTTTGTGGGCTGCAAGCTAATGATGCTTAATTTAAGCTGGTGTCTGCAGGTGAGGCCCAAGTGCATTCTTTGTTAGAGACTGGTACATTTTTTAAACCATCAGACTGTAAAACCGAACAAGAGAGAGAAAGGTATCAAGGGGTGTGGGCAGAAGGAGGAAGGGAAAAACGGAAAACAGAGAAAAGGGAGAAAGCAAAGATGAGAAAGAACCTGGAAGAGTGAGATAATGTGGAGGGAGAGTATGTTGGTGGATGAAGGAGGCAGGAGCTGAAATCAAATAGACAGCCTTGGTATTCAACAACCCAGCTCCGCCACGGATTCCCTCACTACCACCCTTTAATAGTGCCGCTCAAGTCTCCATAACCACTCTCTCAGATGCATTTAATTAGTTATATAGCGCCACTCATACCAGAGCAGGGTGTCAGCACTTTACATCACTCACACTACACAGAGGCAGTAAATCATAGGTGTATAAATCTGTGATTAGGAAATGTTACATAAAACTACAGGGTGTAGGAGTCACATGTTATCCATACTTGTAGACAGTATTGTTTAAGAGTGCTTGGTCTGGATGTTGGAAAGTGGGTTATTAGTAGGGGCAAATGTTTATCTGTCCCCGGCAATAAGGCCACTACCTCAATATATGGCTCAGTACCGGTCTTAAAAAATTATTCCCATGCTCAACCCTTGGTAGCTTGGCTGTGAGCAGGCCGGCTTAACTTCAAAGACAGGTATGTAAAGCATTTAAAAACACCAATTCAGTAAATAATTAAGACACAACACACAATAAAAATCCAACACCAATTTATAAAAATAGGAAATTTTTTCTCTTTAAAATGAAAAAAATCCAATGTAGGGAACCGGGGATATGACTTTTTAAAGATTTAGCACTATATAGCACATAGAAACGTATAGCGCCTATTGGTACATCTGGTCACGCTAGACCTGCTCAAAGTCAAAGTTTCAGGCCGACCGCGATGAAGCCCTGCGGGGCTACTCCTTGCGGTAGGTCTCGGTCAAAGTTTTTACCTTCTGACTTAGAAACTTTTCTGGAGCTTTTCTTCCCGGGATCCCTCGAAACTCTCAGCCAGCCCTGATTCGGTGAGGGTTCGCCGGCTTGCCTTGCGACGAGCTCCAGGTCAGACTTATGGAAGTCCAACCTCCGGAGCTTTCCAGCGGGACGAGCCAGGGATCCAGGCCGGCATACAGTTGTGGTGGGTGGCTTGGCTCTCGTGGTTAGTCCCGGTCACCTTTTCTACGTTCGGAATTAGAAACTTTTACAGAGCTTTTTCTTGCGGGGTCCCTCGATGCTCTTCACTAGGCCGGATTCGGTGAGGGTTCGCCGGCTTGGGTTTCCGCCTACGTCCAATCAAACTCTGGAAGTCGGAGCCCTGGAGCTTTTCAGCAGGAGGAACCTGGACGGCAGGTCAACTTATGGTTGAGGTTTGCCGGCTTGGCTGGCCAGGGCGAGTCGGTCAACTTATGGAGATTTTTTCCAAAGTTGCTCCAAACTTCTCCAAACCTCTGGAACTTCTTCCTGAAGTTTTCCAAAGGGTCTCAAAGTGTCCAAAACTTACTCCAAGGGTCTGAAATCTCCAAGATGGTCCTTGAAAGGGACTTCAGTTCCCACAATCCACTTGGACAAAACCCTTACAAATTCACTGGTAGTTCTACAGGCTGGGGATTCTTGGTGGTGGTGGTCCAGGTGAGCTCTGTTAACCTCCAGCTTGCAGGGAGTCCACTCTTTAGTCCTTTTGAAGCAAGGTAGTGCACATGGCTGTAATTCCAGATTGTGCAACAGGCACAATCTTCAGAGTCCAGGGCCTGGTTGGTGCAAATCGAACTCCTCAGCAGGGACCCTTTTTCTCCTAAGTTTGAAGCAGCATCATCTGAGAGGCTCTGTCCCTCTCAGATACTTATTCCAAGTTCTCTGGGTCAAGAAGGAGGTCACTCCTGTCCAATGAGGTGCAGGGCAACGCTCCAGGGTATGACCACATCCTCTAAAGTGTGGCATTATTTTCTCACAGAGAGCACAATTTCTCCAAAATTCATCATGGCTGATTTTCCAGCAGAGGGAGCAGAACTAACTAAACCAGCCTACAGGATGGCTTCATCTACATAGGTCCACTCCCCTTACATCTGGGAATTCCTCCTTAATCCCCCCATCCGGCAGTGGGGCAGGGGGGAGAGGTGCAAATGAAAGTGATTTATCCAGCTTGTCTCCTCCTTCCCTTGAAGATCATTATTTACTACCCCTCCCATTGGCCCTGGCATTCCCATGCTCAGCAACCTCTCCTCCCCGAAAGGCTTCCTAACACCAGGGGTCATTTATTACCTCTTCAAAGCAGCCAGGCTAATCCTACTTACCTCTGACCAATCAAGGCAGAGCACTAGAGGGCTGAATTGTGGCTTACAGACAAGAAAGTCTTATAACTTCTTGTCTGTACATTTTAGAATAAATTCAACAATACCACATTGTTGCATTTATTTAACATTCTTCTGATTCCTTTAATCCCAGTTTTATGGCTTTCCTTTCTCCAGTTATTAATTAATAACCTCTTGCAATGTTAACCTATGGGCTGGGGATCTGCAATGGAAAAATGAACTGGCCAATTTCTCCAATACCGGGGCCTATATAAGGACCCTGCTTATACCTACAGGCCCCATACCCCTGGAATACCTAGGAAAGACTTTAGGGGTTCTGATTACATCAAAATATTGCAGATCCTCACTTCACAGTGCTCCTAGCACAAAAGCTGATTTGGGGAAGCACTTTACTACCATGTAGGCAGTGAAATGTGCAATTTCACTAACCCCAGGGCATATAAAACTCATTTTATAAGGGTCCTCCTTGTAGATACCTGACCCCCCACCCCTGGGACACCTAGGGGAAACCCTGGGGATACCTAATATGCCCCAACATTGTAGTTTATCAATTTGTAAGTGCCCCAAACCCAAAAGTCAAGTTTGGGCACAATTTGCATTGTAAAAGCAGTCCTGCAACACAGGCTGACTGGTGGCTGACAGAATTAGGAGAAGCACCTGCCCCTAGGGGCTGGGCTAAGAACTTAGGGGTCAGAATAGACAATAAGCTTTCAATGGAAGATCAGGTAAATACTCTCGCAGGAACCTGTTACGGGACCATGCGGTTACTTAGAAAGATCTTTCCATGGATCCCTCTGAACGCTAGAAAGACCCTTATCCAGTCGCTCCTTATCAGTCGCCTTGATTATGGCAATTCCTTGTTGGTAGGAATTAGGGAGGACCTGCTATCCAAGCTTCAGGTGGTGCAGAATACCGCAGCCCGTCTTGCCCTTAACAAACCAGCACGAACTCCCTCCCTCCATCTCCTGCGCCTTTTACACTGGCTTCCTGTGAGGAAACGAGCCATTTTTAAGCTACTCTGCCTGGTCTTTAAGTCCCTGCACGGTCTGGGCCCGTCCTATTTGACTAACAAAATTGAACGCTACCAACCTGGGCGACAACTTAGGTCCAGTAATCGTAGCCTGCTCTGTGGCAGGAGAATAAGGAAAGTTAAAATGGGGGGTCATGCGTTTTCTTATCTGGCCCCCAAACATTGGAACGAGCTCCCCGAACATCTTCGTGCCTGCCCAAACTTTCCACAATTTAAAAAGTTGCTCAAGACCTGGCTATTCTAACGAGTGAATTTTATGCTCCTCCCTCACTTGCCTCCTTCTCGGGCGCCGAGAGATCCCCCTGGGGATGATTTGTGCGCCTTATAAATGAGTTAAATAAATAAACTGACCTTAGGCTTCAGCAGTGCACACATGGAAGCGCAGGAAGGGCTGCTGGCCTCTAAACTGCCATGCCCTATTATATACTAAGGACTTAAAGGTAGTTCTAATCCCCCTGCCCTATTTTGTACTAGGGCCTTATAGGAGAGGTCATGCCAATCATAGGGGTACCCTAACCCATAGTGCACCGTAGTGTATGTAGGTGTTTTCACTGTATTTTTAAGTGTCTCTTTCAGCATAGCACTGGCCCTGGGCCTGGTTAGGCAGAGCCCAGGGTCAGTCAGAGTCAGGTACCACCAGTACCAGTCAGCAAAAAGTTGGGGAGTGCCCAGGGCACAGGATGGCTTTGCAACACTAGAGAAGCACAAACCCAGAATTTAAAACATAACACCATGGTTGGGGGGTTCTCTTTAATAATCAGAATTGATTTCCATCCTAATGAACCCATTTTCCAACATTAGGATAATGAAAGACTGGGGAAAAATCATAACGTTCTAATCTATACCTTGCAGTTTTCATGCAGCTCTTTGATGACGGTTAATAGTTCACTGTTCAATGTTAGGATTTTAACTTATAAACTGCAAATAGCAAAAGAATCTCTCAGACAAAAGCAGTAACTCACTGACCTTTTTACATTATATGCATTTTGTGATCTGCGTGGTACACGTTCTTTGCAGCAGGCATATTAACACACTGTGGCTACCTTACCATGAGTCAAAACTTCCACTAGACAAACCTCTGATCTCTCTCAATAAAGAACATTAATCACCGAAGTTATCTTCACATTTTTATTGTTGCCTGAAAATTGCTGGAGACCTGGAATGCAGCAGGAGGTACTTTTCAAACCATAATGCACTTGCAAACACGACGCCCTCACCCTAAGTCAGCGATCTTTGTTTGCTTGGTTAACCAAAAGATGCAAGATTCTTATACATGTTTTTTTAACATTTGGTCTGATTATTATGTGAATGTAAATAACAATAAAGCATACGTGCAAACTGTGACTACATGCCTGCTTTTCTCAATATTTCACTTCAAAACGATGCGATTGTATTTGTTTAACGGGCGGTGAATTGTATAGGGTCACTGGAAAGTCCACAAGGTTGTCCCTGTCCCCCCCAGAATTTTAGTGTCTCCTACGCCTCTGTGGGTACACCCCCTATTATGCCACCCTCCAGTGGGAGGGGGCATGAGCCTCTCCCTAATTGGCTGAGTCCCCTCATCTCAAGATGGAGGGGACTGAATGTGCGCTTTACTTCGCCTCCCCCATCTTAAGGGGTAGGGTTGACAAAGGTGGGTACATCTCTCTTCCTAGCTTGGTTATCCTGCTGATTCTCCCGCCCAAAGTGGGGGCCAGAACCAGTGGGAGCCAGTTGCTGGGGGCAGCAAAAGGCAGGGACAGCTTCCAAAGGTGGCAGGCCTTTGAAGCGTCCCCTTTCGTGGACCCAGCCCATCCTGGGGGAGGAGGAATAACACCTCTGCCCAGGATGGGATTTGTTTCTGGACCCAGAGAGTGGAGGCTCTCTACCCAGGAGTCCAGAAACCTGTCTGGTGGTGGCAAATGGTGGGCAGCCATTCAGGAACCACACCAGTTCTGGTCGATTTTCAGGGGACATCTCTAAGATGCCCTCTGAGTGCATTTTACATTAGATCCCACACTGGCATCAGTGTGAGTTTAATGTGCTGAGAAGTTTGCTTCCAAACTTCCCAGTTTTTAGTAAAGCCATTATGGAGCTGTGGAGTTCGTAATGACCAACCCCCCCCAGACCATATACTCTTTATGGCTCTACTACACTTACAATGACTAAGAATGGACTTAGACACTGTAGGGGTGCAGGGCTCATGCCACTGTACCCTCACCTTAGGGCTAGTGCACCCTGCTAGAGGGGTGACTTACCTAGGCCTCAGGCAGTGGGATGCAGGCAGGCCACACAGGGATGTGTCCCTTGTCAACTCTTCACTTTTCTCTGCACCAAAACATGCAGCCTGTAGTGGCAGTGTGAGTGTGTTAAGGTGCAGGGCCTCTAAGTGTAGCACAATAGGTGCTGTAGCCCTTAGAGGCCTTCCCTGGTCACAGTGCCCTTGGTACCCATGGTACCTTTTGCAAGGGGCTTACCTGTGGCCAGAGATGTGCCAATTGTTGGAACAAAGGTACAGATTTTTGGAAAGAACACAGGCCCTGGGAACCTGATTGGCAGGGACCCAGGGCACATCAGGTCAGGTTGCATCAGATGTCAAGCAAAAAGTGGGGGGTAACCATGCAAAAAGGGTCTCTTTCCTGCAGTCAGCAAACCTCAGTCTGCCCTGTCCAGATACGGTAAATGTGGTGCAGCTTCAGTGACACACTACGAGGTCTGGTCCTAGTTTGATGTGTGCTTAAGCTGCACACCAGCAATTGGGTGGAGGGTGGTATAAAAACCTAGTTTGCACAACTCAAGTTGTGTCCCACTATGCCATTACAAAACGACACATCGAATGGTACACTTATCACCACATTCAGGTCTCACTTCAGTAGCCAGTGTGTGAGTCATGGTGCTGTGACCAGCACTCAGGACCTTTTCAGTGAGCTTTAGGACCTATATATGATGAATGTATAGCATCATGATTCAGCATTGGCCAGAATTGAACTGCCATGGTACCATGATGCATGGTGTCACGGATAGGTCATTCACATTGAACATGCCCAGTCTGCACTGTATGGTCACTCCCACATTTTATTTGTGTGCTGGCCAAGTGAGTCCAGACAACTGAGTTCCACATGGCCACGTTCTGATACAGCTAGGCACAATCAGCATGCATGCAAATAAATGCAGAACGTAATAGGCTCAGTGAGGACTTTATAATTGCTGAATCGCTGTAAAACCAAAATCATGCTTATTGAGAATGATCATAGGAATTTACTGGTAATTTGGGGCCCATACCTATAGGTCCTTGCCCATGCCAACATAGGTAGGGAGAAACTTTGGAAGGAAGTATTGTAGACTCAGGTCTATCTTTAAGGTATGTTTCTACAATCTAATGATTCTAAAAAATAGTTTTTTCATTTCTGTCTTTACTCCCAAGAGTGGTGTCAGTCAGTGCATTCATTCAGTTCTGTCTTGATTTTGACGGCACAGCCTACCTTGGTCTGCCTCAAAAACAGCAGTAGGATGCAGTATAAACAATGCTCTAGTCAGGATATAGCTTGGACTGAAGACATTTGACGACATCTCTTCTAAATTTAGAGAACTCCAATTGATGTCTGTCTAAAGAAGCATCACATTCAAGACACCATATATCTAAGGGATGTATTTCCTAAGAAATATATTTACAACTCAGACCTGGATTAGTTAAGAACAGTTGTAGTTTCTAAGGGCCAGATGTACTAATGTTTTTTGGGGGCGCAAATGGGTTTTAGACCTATTTGCGACCGCAAAAAACGCGTGGCGTCAGTACTAATCCTATTTTGCGAGTCGCACATCAATTTGCGACTCGCAAAATAGGATTAGCGACTCGCTATTAGGAAGGGGCGTTCCAAGGGCGTCCCTTCCTAATAGCGACTCCTGAAGCTATGTATGACTGTTTTGTGACCGCAATTGCGGTCGCAAAACAGTCGCAGTTTACCACCCTTCACAGGGGACCCCTTCCCCTTTGTGAGTAGCTCTAAAATTATTTTTTAAGGGCAAGCAGTGGTCCCACGGACCACTGCCTGCCCTTAAAAAATGAAACTGAAAAGTTTCATTTCTATTTTTTAAATGCATCCCGTTTTCCTTTATGAAAAACGGGCTGCATTTAAAAAAAAAGAAAACTGCTTTATTTAAAAGCAGTCCCAGACATGGTGGTCTGCTGACAGCAGCAGGCCACCATCCCTGGGAGTGCCAGCCATTCCCAATGGGGTCGCAAGTTGCTACAGCCTCATTAATATGCATGAGGCATGCAATTTGCAACCCCATTGGGAATCGCAAACAGTGTCTCAGACACTGTTGTGCTCCCAATTTGCGACTCGCAAATTGCGAGTCGCAAATGCGATGCAATTTGCGACTCGCAAATTGGTGGGTCGTACATCTGGCCCTAAGTATATAACTGCGAGTTGTTCAGAATATTGAAACAAACGTGATGGACATGTTAAATGTGTAATTATGTAAAATACAAAACAACTGTACTAAAAAGGCAGTACATTTTACATGGATTCATGATCATAGTTTAAAGTTGAATATGTACCAGGCATAGCCATGCATGACTGCCATGGAAAGTCGGATCCTTACGTTGTGGCAATCTTTTGCTCCTAGATGTTTCCCAGAGCCAAAGGAAGACTTCTGTTTTTGGACTTAAACTCTGGATAGAATAGTCCCTGTTGTCCTTTCACATAGATTTGAAAGCCTGACTTTCTTGTTACCCTCCTTCACTATCTTCTGATTTTACAATTTTGGTCTCTCGTTCTTCTGTTCTGTTTCAGAGTGCCTAGATATTGTTATGTCCGTCTTGTGCACAGCAGTAAGCAAATACACGAAAAGTAATAAAGAGACAAATAAAATGGAATATTGGACGTCCAATTTGTGGTTAAATAGAACTGTGGCCCCAGGACACCAGATGTAACTGACTTAAAGTGCCACAGTTGGAACCCAATAACCTCTGGCTGCGTTGGTATCCCGGAAACCAGGCTAACAGAGAGAACTAGCACTGAAGGACCGCCCTCCATTGAAGGGAGTTGGGGGGTCTATCAATATCTGCGAATGGTCCTATCATATTTGTTGCTTATGTATAAGGCTTTTTTCGTCGAATTTATTCACTATTTTGAACACACTCATTCATTTGAGGAGCCGTGCATCCATCCATCCATTCATCCACCCACCTACTTTAAGTAAGCAAATGCTGCAGGATTTATGTTGCACATTTTATTCTTTCAGTATTTTTAACCCGGCATTGGCTGCATGCAGTATATTTCGACAACCATGCTTTTCAATAGTGCACATATTCGTGTTTTGTTTCCAAAATGCGAGGGCTGAACAATTTTTGGGAAACACTTCGTAGTGTCCGCACAAACGCTATTGTATAGGGTTCTGGTACCTTTTGCGCTCTGTGAGCCCGCATCTTCCCATCTTTCTCTTTTGTGCTCCTTATTAATACAGCTTCATACCCTTCTAAACCGATTTCAAACCTTTCAAAGATCTAGGACCGAAAACCTCACGCCTTACCATTCCACTTCATGCACCCTTCATCTCTTTCCAGTATATTACTAAAATCATTACATAGATTCACATCTAGAAATTATTACCAGATGAAATTTACAAAAGAACAAGTGTTGTACCATACACTAGGAAGGGGGGGGGGGGGGTTTCCTCGGGCCTGTTCTTTCGGCCGCATACTTTACATTCCAGCATGTGACTCAGTGCCCCCCCCCCCCCCCTCCATCCCCCTCACCTCCTCCTTATGTGACATAGGCCTAGTTAACGACATGGAGTCCGTCTCAGTTTGCTTTCTTCAAAAATGATTGTGAGAAAGGCATTTGTTTCAGTTTGAAACTGCCGGCGTCACTGACGACAAATTTGTAGCAAGGACATATCCTTCCCTGTGGCAAGGACAGCATGTTTCCGGCCCTCGCCTTTCTTTCACAAATTCACAAGTGTTAGTCCTGTTGGGTCATTTGAACTGAAGCATGGCTTCCGATTCCAGAAAACAAGCGGGAAGCCTAGGAGTGGGGACACAAGCGGTGATTTAGAGTTTGGTGTGTGGGAGAAATGCCATCAATCAGTCGTTCACCCATGCCCCACTAAACTTCCTGTTCCCCTTGCATCATTTACAGGTAGGGGAAGAACCGGGTTTACAATGTTGAAAAAACTGTCAGAACTAAGGCGCTGATTTAGAGTTTTGCAGAGAGGGTACCCTCTCACAACGGCGACGGACAACCCTCTCCACCAAACTGAAGGTACGCCTGATTTACAGATGGGCGGGCTTTAAGTATGTCAGCGACGGAGACTACTCCGTCTCTGTCGCTGACATACTCCTCCGACCGCCCAGTAAGAGCCTTGGGTGTTTGGCCATTTGACTCCCCCCTCCCCGAGTTACAGTGGGCAATCGAATGGCCAGTTTTTAGTCACCCTTAGCACCATGAAAAATGTGGAGGGAAGGTACGGTAAAATGTTTATATGACCCCCACACAATAGCAGAATGCTTCCATGGTGTGGGGGGTCAACATTTTTTATTTTTTTCAAAAACAAAATCCAGCTTTGGGATTGGAAAAACATGGTAAGTGTTTAACAGATGGTACCATCATTTTGACAGTAGTGTCGGTCAAACATTTAATGCATTAGTATGAACCGCCGGGATGTTGATTCCTGACAATGCTTAGAGTTGTCTGCAAGGATGACGGATAACTCTAAATTTGGTGGGCAGAGTTCCCTTGGTATGCCGGGTGTAAAGTACTCCAACATACCAATGGACTTACCTTGTTTGGATGGAAAGGTTACTCGGATGATAATGGGCATGTGCACTTGCTCTGAGTGTCCCAGCTGCGGTGATATCTGGATCCTTGGTAACAATTTGTTGGTCATGGACAAACACGGATCATGTGTGTGTAATGGCAGAAAATGTGAAGCCGTCTCATACCTTTAGCAAGGAATTTCACCTATCGCCCTCACCAGTGGGAAGATATAGACAACTCTGACAATGTTGGAAGCCTAGTCTAGGGAAAGATAAATAGATATTCCAATCTCCCTTTTAAGAGAACATGTATGCATATGGAGTCAATTTCATAGAATAGTTTCTGACATCTATGAATTAAGGTTTCATTTCAGATAACACATTTTCGAAGGCTACCATTAATTCACAGAGGCGATTGGTGGCAAACACATCTCTCTGTGCAAATTACTGATGAAAGATGGGTATATTTACTACCAGAACATGATAAAGGCCTTAACGAAGCAAATTTAAAATGTAGCTACTTTAAAATTTGACATGGCTGACATTGGTCCCTGCTTAAGTACATTCAATGGACTTCAGTTTTTATTTCTTATTCTGGAGTTGAAATGCTTAAGACTGCGACATTATCTACAAAATTTGGTCTTGCTCCACTTAACTCTGAAGGAGTTCTGAGCAGAGTAATTAACGGTGTTTGGACAAAATAGCGAGTAGTAAATATCGGGAGACACAAATGTCGGGAAAAAATATTGTGACACAAAAATATTGTGATGAGAAAAAAAAAGGTTGTCAAGAATATAATATTTCTGTACGTAATATCGGTTTTAAGAATATGGTTGTTTTTAGTATCGTTTCAAATAGTATAGTTGTGAAAATTAGCATTTTAAAATTATTTTAAGGTGTTTTAGTTCAAACATTAATTTTATGTGTTACTATTGTTTGTGTGATTGTTGTTAAGTTTTTTAAATATAGTTTGTACTTTTAAATGATTTAGGGCCTAATTATGAGTTTTGCGGTTCGAGGACCACCAAACGCACGGTCCGGCCACCGCTGCACCAGCGGTCCGACCTCCAGATTACAACTTGGGTGGTCGGACCACCATGGCACCCCCGCAACCACCAGGGATCAGAGATCCCCGGTGGTGGCGCAGCAGTCTGAGGGCCGCAATGTGCTTGGTGGTGCCCTGTGGCACCTCCAAGCATATTACAACTTTCCTCACCGCAAGCGGTCTCATGGAGGTTCTTACTCCATGAAACTGCTGGCAGTGAGGAAAGAAAGGGTGCCCCACAGAGCCCCCTCTTAGCCCTGTGCACGGGGGTGCAAGCAGGGTGGCAGATGTTGTGCCCCCCTGTGCGCATACACCCCATTCCTGCATGCATGGACTGCACAGTCCATGCCGTGCAGGAACGTGCACTGGCAGTCCCATGGCAGTGCAGTTTCAGGCTCTCATATGAGCCTTTAAAATGCACCGATAATACTCATAATCTGGCGGACGGATGACGGTCCTGTTTGGTGGTGTGGGAGCGAGGTGGTGGCATGCTTCCACACAGCCAAACGCGTAATCGGGCCCATAGAGTTTAATTTAATTGCTAAGAGTCATTTATAGTGTTGTAGAGGAGGGCTGTTGGGTTTGTAGGGGATAGGGTGGGAAGTTAATGAAGTAATAATCAATTAACAATTAATTATTAACTGTTATTTAATTGATTATCAATTATGTAAATTGTGCTATACTTTATTTGAGTTACATTTTAGTTGTGGAATGCTGGGTATACAGTGGTAAAGGGTGGGATGGTAATTAAGAAATAATGAATTAACAATTAATGATTAATTGTTAATTAAGTAATTGATCATCAGTTATGTAAATTGTGCTATACTTATTTATTTGAGTTAGACTTTAGTTGTCTGATGCTGGGTTTGTAGGGGTCTAGAGAAGGAAGTTAAGTAATAATAAATGAATTATTAATTGTTAATTAATTATTTGATTTATTTTAAATATGTAAGTTATAGAATATTAATTGTTTTAGTTATATTTTAGGTGTGGACTGCTAGGTTTGTAGGGGTACAGGGTTGGAAGTGAATTCATTATTAATCAAATAACAATTATTTATTATTTGATAATAGTAATTATTAAAGTTGATTACTTGTTTTTAGATTTTTAAATATAAATATATTTTATTCTACTTAATATTTCTTTTATTAAGAGTTTATTTTTTCTACTTTGATGGGGATACTCATATATGTAATGTGTTTGAAGTGAAGTGTTTTCCTTACTCTTGCTTAGACTGCAGTAGGAATAGTAAAATTAATGTCTTTTCAGTCCAACACTTATCCTACTGTTGCCCTAACTGGAGTGGGAATAGTAAATTTCATCCCTCCGAAATCGAACACTTTCCCGTGTTTTGCCCGGGCTCTACCTTCTGGGTGCCCCACATCAATGACTGTGGGCTATAGCTAGATACAAGATGTACTGTGGATATCTATTCTATTTGGGGAGTCTAGCCCCGCCGGTTTTGACGGCCATGACGTCTTACCCCGGGGATACAACTGGGCACTTGCCCGACAAGAATACTCCCATTTGATTTTTTCTTTTATTTTGTCTTTTGACCCGTTGGGCGTACACACATATTTTTACTTTTTTCTTACTTTTGAATTTAATTTTAGCCGAGGACACTGGTCTTGTAATTGCTGTCTGTTGGGCTCACTACGTAACCTCTATGAAGCTTTTTTACAGTGGGCACAGGCCTGTTATTATTATTATTTTTTCCTAGAGATGTTTTTTCCTAGAGAGTTTTTCGTGAGTTACGAGGTAGACTTGAATTTTAGTTATAGTCACTGCCTCCATACATGTGGACTGGCTGTAGCTATTAAAGCTCTTTTAGTTTTGGACTCTTTATTCTGACACACTCTATTAAAGGCGTGATTTATATCTACGGCACATACACATTTTAGGAATTTTCAGATTCCTCTCTGTATAGGTGCACTGGGCCTAAGAAACCCTTTTTTCTTCGACTTCTTTTCCATCTATTCGAACTTTATTGAACCACTCTAGGGAAAAACACAACACGCAATGCCTTCGAATGTTAATACTTTATTGATGTAAACATGTATTCTATAGGATTGATGATTTCTGTTATTATTTACAGTGCAAATCAGGTTGAATGGACAAGTTTTACGCATTCACCTTGTACTCATTATGTTGTTCAGTGTAATGTTTCAACCATGTGTTTGCATCTGAGGCTATATATAACTATTAGCCCAACCACTGTAAGATGGCCGAAACATTTGTTCAGAATATAGATGTGTTCGGAAGTCCTTTCTCCATTGCGAAACTCTGTACTTATGACATTCACTGTGTACGGCTTTCTACGTGTGAACAAGGCTGCAGGTCAGCTGAAACGCATTACGTGGAGCCATTAAATCTTGAGCACATCATGTCGTGGTGTGTCCTGAGAGTGCGTTATTCTCGCTGAGGGGCTTTAACTTTGAATGATACGATTGCCGGTCTGCTTCGCCGGCGCACGCACCACCTTCCACGGGTCCGTGTTCTGAGAAGGAGCAATACTAAGGATATATATATATATATATATATCAGCAAAAAACAAGGAGTTCATAATACTCCCAAGGTCCGGTAAACTCACGGGGTGTGTGTCGGCTATAAAACATCCGCAGACGCGTTTCTGGCTCTTGCCGTCATCAGTGCGGAAAAGCCGTCAATAAAACAAACACAGTCATTTAAAACGGTCCTGCCATATGGTTGGTGGATCCTTGGCCAATGAAGGGCCAGCAATGGGGCATCACCGTCTTCATTATTTATTGCCTAATGCAATTTCTATGGCGCTCCCATCGCTAAAAAATCAATTGGCAGCCGTGATAACTGTGCCTGCACATCCCCTCGCCTGCCGCTGGATTAAAAACGAAAACACTGTGAGTGTCCCACATATGGTGAAACACTCTGGCTTTGTATAAGCCACGACCTAAATAGGTCAACAGAGTCCGTAAGCGGCGGTTCAGGCAGCCCAAATTGAATCCAAAGCAGTATTCCACCTGGGGCCAGCCGAACTCGCGGCGGGTCCAACCGGGAAGCGGTGGTGGAAACCGCTTATAAAACAGCAAAAAACAAGGAGTTCATAATACTCCCAAGGTCCGGTGCACTCACGGGGTGTGTGTCGGCTATAAAACATCCGCAGACGCGTTTCTGGCTCTTGCCGTCATCAGTGCGGAAAAGCCGTCAATAAAACAAACACAGTCATTTAAAACGGTCCTGCCATATGGTTGGTGGATCCTTGGCCAATGAAGGGCCAGCAATGGGGCGTCACCGTCTTCATTATTTATTGCCTAATGCAATTTCTATGGCGCTCCCATCGCTAAAAAAATCAATTGGCAGCCGTGATAACTGTGCCTGTACATCCCCTCGCCTGCCGCTGGATTAAAAACGAAAACACTGTGAGTGTCCCACATATGGTGAAACACTCTGGCTTTGTATAAGCCGCGACCTAAATAGGTCAACAGAGTCAGTAAGCGGCGGTTCAGGCAGCCCAAATTGAATCCAAAGCAGTATTCCACCTGGGGCCAGCCGAACTCGCGGCGGGTACAACCGGGAAGCGGTGGTGGAAACCGCTTATAAAACAGCAAAAAACAAGGAGTTCATAATACTCCCAAGGTCCGGTGCACTCACGGGGTGTGTGTCGGCTATAAAACATCCGCAGACGCGTTTCTGGCTCTTGCCATCATCAGTGCGGAAAAGCCGTCAATAAAACAAACACAGTCATTTAAAACGGTCCTGCCATATGGTTGGTGGATCCTTGGCCAATGAAGGGCCAGCAATGGGGCGTCACCGTCTTCATTATTTATTGCCTAATGCAATTTCTATGGCGCTCCCATCGCTAAAAATCAATTGGCAGCCGTGATAACTGTGC